>CM060700.1:7884436-8484436 GCA_030686995.1 Artemisia argyi
AAACAAATTGCATGCCCTACAGGCCTGCACATGCTTTTGGGGACTATAATGAAGCGTAAATCCACTATTAACCACAACATAACATAAGCAAGATCAGGTGGTTGGAAAACACAAGATCAACTTCACTTAGTCTTGAACTTGAGGTCACAAGACCACATTCTGAAACCAGAATTTTGACCAAACAAAGAAACAATGGACTCATTAATCATAACTGAACATGATATTCTAACCGTAAGGCCCTATACCAAACAAAATGAATACGAAACCAAAGTAACCCCTGAAGAAAGCTGAGAAACTAAGGAGAAACAAAATACAAAGACCCCAAAAAACCATAGTTTCTGACTTTACCCATTTAACTAAAGTAAACCTGTAGTAGAGCTTTCTAGGTCTTCTGAATGATTTTTCTTATTATTCATCTTTTCCATCTTCTTGTTAATCATCTTCCACTTGCTCTTATTCTTCTTCCTCTTGTTTATCTCCTCTTCTGTTAAAGTAAACCTGTAGTAGGTGCTTCCTATAGCTTTCTAGGTCTTGTGAATGTTTTTCTGGGTCTTCTGAATGATTTAACTTATTATTCATCTTTTCCATCTTCTTGTTAATCATCTTCCACTTGCTCTTATTCTTCCTCTTGTTTATCTCCTCTTTTGTTAAAGGTACCGCTCCAGCTTCTGAAGAGCTAAGGATATTAGACCTGATAGTACAAAGTATATATTAGAAGACGTACAAAACAACAACAACAACAATAATAATAATAATAATAATAATAATAATAATAATAATAATAATAATAATAATAATAATAATAATAATAATAATAATAATAATAATAATAATAGCATGTAATTAATACGAATCTGTCCAATTAAGGAAACTGATCAAGTTGATATAAACCTGACTAGGATTTTACGAGCAGAAGATTTGTGACATGACACATGAGCAAAGTGACTGTTGTTATCCTTATCCACAGCAGCAACAAATGCTTCAAGGCTTTTTGTCTTGTGTTTGTCGAATTTTCGGTCCTCGTCAGCAAAGCTGACAACATCAACAGCTACATTCGCTTCCTTTAAATATTTTCCATTCCATTCCAATATATCTTTCATGTATACAGCACTGGAAGACGAGCAAACATGTTATATTGATTTAAAGCTGTTGTAATATTTATTATCTATATATAATAAAAGACGGTTTATTTGAATTTCTGCCATGTTATTAAAGCCATGCTGGCACTAAAAGCCACCTCACAACTGCCACGTCATATATTAGATTTATTTCTCCCAGACATTTTTATTCTCGACATTCTGTTGACTTTCCACCTTATTCAATATGCTTTTGACTTTCCCAAACCCTCATTCAATAGCAACCGAAAATCAAGCAAGAGGTTACCATCTATTTCAACCTTTCCCAATCTCAAGATATGTTTTGGTAATCTTTTAATTCAATTTAATGCATTCCTTAATTTTGTCAATTATATTTATTGATGCAGTAATTGACATGAACAAATCTTCTGCCGCCTCAACTAATTTCCATGTATACTATAAGGGGATGTTTGGTACGGTAGAATGGAATGCCGAGAATGAGATAGAGAATCACTTCCAGCGTTTGTATACTCAAAGGAATGGAAACAAGGGGTTACTATTCCATTCTCTATCACTTGTTTCAATTCTTCAAAAATAGTGAAGAATGAAGATTTAAATACGAGCCTTTCTCCTTATTCATTCTTTGAGGAATGGAAGGCCAAGTTATTAAAAAAAAAAAAAAAAAAAAAAAAAAAAAAAAAAAAAAAAAAAGGGGGCAGGGTGAGGGGTATAAAAGCCCATTTGCACGTGCAACTCACATTCCAATCAAACCGTTCCTTCCTTCACCATCATGAACCATTAGAATATGAAACCCCCCTCGTCTTCATTGGATCTTCTGCTCGTATTCATTGATTTATTCTCAACTAATGTATTACGGTAATTATTATACCCATCTTCAATAGGTACTATGTATTATTCTTCACAAATCAATTTCTCTCTTACACCCTAAAAGATTTGGGATCATCAGTGTTATTTTTTATTTATTTTTTATTTTATTTTTTTTATCTTTTTTTTAAATACTACGGTAATAGCTTAAACATGGATATCACACTTTTGATTCTGTGATCGATCTACTATTCCTTCAATTAAGTATAGTTTTTAATGTGACCCATTGATGTGTTTTGATGCCATGAATCATGTTCTGGTAATGTTGGGGACATCTATTTCATTAACAAGATATGGAATTAAGTTGTAAACTGTGGGATGGTGATCTTTCAATTCCGATTTATTATCAAGACATCATTTGTAATGTTTGTGGTTCGTGGAATGAACTTGTAATTCTTGTTTAACATATATATTAATAGTGTGTTTCGTTTATTCTTAGTGTTTGTGGCATGCTCATGATTTAGGCCGTGTGTTTCGTTTTCGTTATCTGGTGATCTGGTCTACTCCAGTTCGGATGTGTTGCAATGTCCTCTACTTGAGTATATATTCTCGATCGTTTATAAATGATATAATGATAGAAGAATTAAACAAAAAACTGACCTGATACAACATTATTGAGCTTTCAAGTTTTTATTGAATAAAATTTTAAATACATTTGGCAAAAAAGAAAAATCAAAGCTCACAAGGATGAATGTGTAATAAGGTACAGTTTTTTATGCTACTAGAATTTGAGTATTTCATTCTCTATCCCTACCAAACAGAAGAAACATATTTTAGCCAATTCAAGGACTGTTATTCCCCATTTTACCAAACACTGGAATAACCTTTTTTGTATTTCAATATCTTCATTCTAAATTTCTCATTTTACTTGGTCGATTGCTATTTCTTTTCTTTTTTTTCCCTTCTTCATGATTATAAAAAGTTAAATACGTCTCCTATTTCTATTTTTCTAAGAACTGAGATGGTGATTTGTTGTATTCACTATCAAGTGTTTGATTTTATTTTGAGATTGTGACTTATTTTGACTGTCCTTACAACCCATGACATTTTATTATATTTTTTTCTGTTGATATTATCTACTTGTATACCAATGTTTTGATGGTTCCTTTTATAACTTTGATTACATGTTTATGTGTTTATAATTGCAGGTATATGCGAAAAAAATGGTGCTTGATGAAGTGCTTAAAGGTGTTTGATTACATGCCACAAAGAAATATCTATCAAAGGTACTTTTTTTATATATATCTTTGCGGAGATAACTGGAACTTATAATTTGTACAATCTTTACTTACAAATGTTTATTAGTTCTTAATAGGTTTATTTGTCAACATAATTGAAACTAAATGATGTGCAACCTCATTTATGCTAAACTTTAGTACATAACAAGTTCATTTTAAGGTATCTTTTTTGTTAATTATGGGAAGCGCATCAACAATTTCCTGTGAATTCCCTATAGCAGATTGAGATCATTCGCTATGACCCAAACAAGCCTGTAAAATGTGATTCATACTATGAGCTTAGGTACTTATAAAGTTATTATTAATTACCAACAATTACAGGTTAAACATTTGCCACATTGGCTACGGGTTAAAATGGATTTGATTCAAAATGAGTGATTTGTTTTTCAATGGGTTGTGTTGCGTCGACACCTAATAAAATTTTAGCTTGTCAACCAATATAATCTTGTACTTATATCTATATAAGTACGAGATTATAGAAAGAACCCGACATAAAGTAGATGTGAGAGAGTTGTAAAGGACTCAATGTATCAAGTAATTTTGGGCTAAACATGTACTGATCAAGGTGATGTTTTATAAGGATCGACATATATATGGGTATACTAATGCTTTTGGTTATATTTGCAAGGTCAACTTCACTTCTAAAACACCACACCAATTATCGCAAATATGAAATACTAGAGCTTGGTTGCTTGAATATAGAGTGATGTTGAATGACGCTTTACATGGTCAAGTTAGCAAATTCATCTCATTTAAAAGAAACAAATAGTGTACTTTGTGTTGCATGTTAGACAGACGCCAAGAAGTCTTGCAACATGGCTTAATATCCGGTGAATCTAAAAAGATGGTTGGTATTAAAATTCCACATACTCATCATTGTCTGCTAAAATTGATACAAAATGTGCTTTCAATGCATTACTCGAAATGACAACTTTAAAGCAATGTAATTCAAAGGAAGTCATCTGATTTAAGTTTCAAAGATAGATCAAATATTTGTTTATCCATAAGTTATTGTATACAGGAGATCATGAGTTTCCATTTCTAGTCGTTGTATTTTTCTAGATTACTTCGAGATTTGATAAATAGTATAAGAAATTACTTATAAATTTACTTTTTTACTTATTTCTTTAGTTTGAATTTATAGTTCTACAAGAAACTTATTATTAGCTAATCACGGGTTTATAGGCTAGTAAGCATATATAATAAAAGTAGGTACATACCTTCCAACAAAAACAAGCAGCCTTTTCTTCATGTCTTCGGGAAGTCCTATAAAAGCAAGCTGAGCGTTATGGATACCAGCTTGTAGGTCAATGTCACCGCCCAAAGGAATGTTTTCTGAGGATAGAAAATAATAATTCTGTACATCATTATACACAAAGTAACAATAATAGCGAATAATAAATAAATTTGCTAACCTAGTGTGATAGCCAGAAAATGCTCAACATTGCTAGTAGGTCTATATAAAAATTCAGTGGTACCGTAGCCCACTAACGTTGCGCCGAAACTATTGTTCGGATTACACTGTAACAACAACCAATAAAGGGAGTTTATGGGTTTGTTTTGAGACAATATAGTTTGATAGCCTCAAATTGAGTCTTAAACATAAATAAATAAATAAATAAATAAGAAAAGAAGACAAGAAGACAAGAAAAAAGATACCTTGCTTTTAGCGAGACAATAGAGTTTGATAGCCTCAAATTGAGTCTTAAACATATCACTATCCTCTGGAACATCTATGGAATTGTCAATAACGATCATTGTAACCTGCAAATAACGTTTTCTTATTAAAAAATAATAATTAAAAAAAAACCCATTGATATAAATAGGAGCTACAGATTATTAACTAACCTCGGCCGCCATGGTTGAAGATCGAGAAATCAAAAGTCCCTGCATCATGAGAAATAGTACATCAAGATCACTTTAACAAAATTAGGTCTACCTTCTTTGTTGATGTTGTTGTGACTGACAGTAATAAGGGGTGAACGTTTACTGGTGGTACTCTACAGCAAGTTCTGAGTTACACATATGAGACTAAAATGTCACATATTAGAATATCGAGGCACATAATAACATATAATAAAATGTTAAACTACGCTCTCAATTGTCCAATATCCATATCCACGTCATCTCCGTCTCGCATAATAACTACTATTGGTTTAGCATGTATACCAAAAAATTTAGTTGATAAACTACGACATATAAAATAAGGTTACCATGGTTTGATATCTAAAACCATACATCAATTCGGCTCTAAAAGTGCCGAAAACTACTAGAATCGAAAACAAACAATGTGACCGTCTTTTCCTAACAGACTACTAAAATCACACGCACACTATTCATACTTGATAAAAAATCACTCAAACCCCTAATTGTCACATAATCCAAAACATATACTACTAACAAAATCTGCAACATGAGATATACATATTAAGCGCTAATAACAAACATGTAAAACATCCTTATCTCCAATGCACATCAATTCGGCTCTAAAAGTGCCGAAAACTACTCTAATCGAAAACAAACAATGTGACCATTTTTTTCCTAACAGACTACTAGAATCACTCGCAGTCGCACACTATTCATACTTGATAAAAAAATCACTCAAACCCCTAATTATCACATAATCCATAACATATAACAAAATCCTCAACATGAGATAGACATATTAAGCGCTAATAACAAACACGTAAAACATCCTTATCTCCAAACAAAATGCAATGACTAAATTTCCGTTTTAACTATCGGATGTCGCAATTATAATAAAAACAGCACATCAATTCCAATATGGAACATTCCAGCAACAATGTGACCTATTTTTAACAAACTAACAAAATCTGAAACATAATTAAGCGCTAAAAAGGGTAAAAAATGATAATCAAAATGAAAATAACTCAGTTTTCATACAACTATAGAATATCGCGATTACAAATACGGCATGTCAATTATCAGCTATCGAAACATACTCGAATCTTATCCAAACAACAAGGTGACCCCTAATCACTTGCACACTAACCACACATACTTGATCACAAACCACCTAAACCCTAATTACCACACAATTCAAAACCCTGATTATCAAAATCACCGATAACAATCAACTAAAACCATACACAAGTTCGCCGCAAAACTTAGTCAGAAAACTCTTGAAATATCAGGATTACAACAAATAAAAAAGGCATGTATTCAGTTACAACTAGTTTCCGTTTCATACATATGTTGCAAAGTTATAATCACTCAACTTAAACCCTAATTCACACAATTACTCATGAATACGAGTATCAAAACACACAATTAACTAATTTAATTACAATTTTAACTAAAAAAATTGATGCATATCAGCGGGACCTTGTTAGGAGTGAAACTGATCGATGTAAAATTGGTAGTGAATTTCAAGGTTTTATTTGGTATTGTATATATATAAGGCGATGATGGGGTGATTTTGGTAAGTTGTGCAATTTTATTTCAAAAATTAAATTAATATTTATATTTAGAAAGAACAGAACATGTATGTTTGGTAAAACTATTAAGAGTGATTCTAACCAGAATCTTGAACATGAGGTCATAAATGTTAAGCTGTAACTTTGAATCAATTAGATCACATTCTTCAAAATTACCAGAATCTTGAACAAACAAAGAAATGTTGGACTCTATCATGATTCTAACCATAAGGACCAAGATACCAAACATAATGAATAAGAAACCAAAGTAACCCCTTGAGAAGAAAGCTGAGAAACTATGGAGAAACCAAATCCAAAGACCCCAAAAATCATAGTTTCTGACTTTACCCATCGAACTAAAGTAAATGTGTCGTAGGTGTTTCCTATACTGCCTTAATTATAGCTTTATGATTTTAACTATGTAATGGGTCAAAATTTCTTCCTTTACCCATATAACAGAGTAAACAAGTCAAAATCATTTCATCTACTCTATTAGCTATAGTTTCTCATATAACCCATTCATTTAAAGTAACCGCGTTGAAGTTGCTTCTTTACGTTGTACTTACCTATATATGCCTATTCAACTAATACTAAACTTATCTCATATGATAGTCCTAACTACTATCCCCATTCAACATATCAGAAGACACCCAAACAATGGACTCCTCACTGGAAATTCAAACAAAATATACCTTCCTAGCTTGTACCAAAAACCTCTCGATTTCACCAAGTACATCCTTAGTAAATTGCCTTCCCAGCTTGTACCAAAAACCGTTTGGCCTACTTTGTCATCCATAGTAGTGATCACTACATGACCATCCTTTTCCTTGAGTTCACAGAAATCACTAAGTTCTGCCATTAACTCAATTCTGCTAGACAAATTGCAAAAAATCCGATCTTCCAATATCTCTTTTAATGTTGTTGTACAAGAATAAAAACATTATCAGAGCTTAAATTCAACCATTTTTCTATATATATATGAAATTTTCTTGACATGTTAAGAGTACAAAAAAATCATAATAACCTATTTAAGATCTATAAAAATCATGTTTTGGGATAACATGTAAAAAATACAAAATATGGGCCACTGCCATTTAAATTCCATATATAGACCCTTCCTTGAAGATGAAGGGTCATAATTACACAAATTTCTTTAGTACAATCTTTTTGTTCATCATTAGTTAAATTAGCTTTTATTTGGAAAATTTTAGACAAAAAAATAAGATCCTTTTTTGCCAACATACCTCAACTTGTAGTCTTCTAGCAGTACTTTACTTAACAGGTATTTCACTTCTTCATCCTCAGGATTAAGTTTTTCCAACAATGTGTGTGCTAGGACGAGATGGAACGATGTCTTTTTCTTTTGATAATGGAGATGTTTGCTGGTTAATTTGCCGCAATAAACTATTAGTTTATGAGTATCATCAACCCGGTGCAAAAGAATTGGTATTTTAGAGTTTTTGAAACAACCCCTCGCATATATTTCTATACATCCAATTCCTTTATTCGATTATCGTGTACAAAAGAAAAAGACATCAAAGTGTTTCTTAACACAGAATATGATGGAAAGCTCAAGTTAGTGGCAAGTTAAAAATGTATCTATCTAAATGGTGAAACTGGTAGTGGTGAGGAGAATCATCATAATTTTTTGATTGTAAGAAAGGATTACAAGATGAAGTTCTATTCAATCACGCCTTACAAGACGACGGTCTCATTGCAACTCGACTTTTCTAGATTTAGGTCTCATTGCAACTGGATCTTGCTGCTATTTTTTCATGTTCTATTTACTTGTGATCCGTTTTGATGTAGCTATGGATCTGCTCGATATTGGAAGTTAAGTTTGAGGGTAACTTGTTCAAAAACCCTAATTCGTTTTACTTTCACAAGATTAGGTGCTGATTCTGCCTTAATTCACATACGTACCTACATATTCTTCTTTGCTAAGGCATTTTTGGGACTGTTCTATGAAGATAATGCATCCCTAATTATTAGGGTTTCGTTTATTGCTGGTCTTGTGATCGTTTTTGTGGTTATTGGATGTTAGGGTTGATAAACCCTAGTTGTGTCTATGGCAGGTTGTTCATATCGACTTGCATGGTGTGTTGTTTCATGTCATATTGTGATGATGATGTGAATCTGTATGGCATGATGATGTGGGCGGTACCGATCACCTTTCTTGGACATAATTCAGATCATGAGGTCCTTGAGGGTTGGTTAATTGGAAGTTAGAGCTCTATGACGTCTTTTGAAGAATCAAGTGTTTCTACTTGAAGCGGTTCACTTGTTATGTTTATTAAGCGTCGTAGTTTTATGTTCTATTATATGTTATAAGTGTGGTTTGTCACTCTTATATAGTGGTTAGTGGTAAGTTATAAGAATGTATTGTCATTCTTATATATGTGTCTGTAAGTGTCCTAAGGGATTGTGGCGAGGGACATCACCCTCGTCCTTTGTACTTTAACGTTTTTTGGATAATATAATTTACCAGAGTGAATTAACCCTTTTACCCAAAAGTTTTTCACACAAACAATGAATATGATTATTAGTTTTGTATCAATTTCAACCTGAAAAATCGATCTAATATTGGTTTAATAGAACATCTCAAATGGAAACATACACAAAATAAAGAAAGTGGTATAGAATTGTCTGAGGAATCTGTAGGTAAGTCAAAGATGGTATATGGAGAGTTCCAAAGGTCGGAGAGTTACTGTTGAGAAGTTACAAAGAAAAGGTGATTTGTCGAAGCATGTAAAAAATCTTTGAAATTTAGGAGTTCATGAGAATATAGTGGGTTTATAAAAGATGAGACAAATGGATTCCTTGATATGTTTGCATTTCAAAACACGTTTACTACAACTTTGAAAGAATTTTTGTGTTCGACATGTGATAAAAGTTGAGAAAAATGTTTGCATTTGTCTCGGCTTTTATAAATCCTATTATATTCTCATGAACTCCTAAATTTCGAAGATTACTTAGGTGCTTTGACAAATCACCTTTCCTTTGTAACTTTTAAATATCAACTCTAAGACCTTGGAACTCTCCATATACCATCTTTGACTCACCTACAAACTCCTCACAAAATTTTATACCACTTTCTTTATATCGTGGATGTTTCCATTTGAGATGTTCTAATAAACCAATATTAGATCAGGTTGAAATTGATACAAACCTCATAAAAATCCCATTCATTGATTGTGTGAAAAACTTGAATGGGATCGCGATCGAGTTCTTCATTTGATCGCAGATAAAAAGTCATGAATCTTGAAAAGTTGAGTTGCCATGAGACGGTGGTCTTGTAAGGCATGGTTGAATAGAACTTCATCTTGTAATCCTTTCTTAAAATCAAAAACTTATGCTGACTCTCCTCACCAATGTCCCAGATTTCAACATTTAGATAAATACATTTTGACTTGCCACTAACTTGAGTTTTTCACCAATTTAAAACACTTCGATATCTTTTTCTTTTGCACACCAAACCATATGGCAGGGATAATTAACATAATCAAATAAGGGAATTAGATGTACAGAAATATATGTGAGGGGTTGTTTCAAAAACTCTAAAATACCTCTCCTTTTGTGTGCTGTCTATGGCGATAAAGGTCCATAGTTCCATATTCTCCACCAACAATGGTTAGATAATCTTTTGCAGCGAGTTGATGATACTGATAAATAACGGTTTATTGTGCTCAATTAGCCACCACACAACACCATTATCAATATTTACAAGCCTACAGTTTCATTCTAGGTAAACGAGAAGCATCTTATTTCTTCTTTTTGGGACACATTCCATCTCGTCCTAGCACACGTGTTGTTGGGATCGATTGATCTAATATACAGTTATAAAGATAAGTCAACTTTATAAACATTTGTATAAAAATCAAGGGGTATAATGGCGTATAAACATTCTTGTAAAACATTGGTGGACGGAGCCTTATATAAAATCTAAAAGTAAAACATAACCTATTTTATCATCCTAAAGATGTGAAAATCAAAATTTAACTCTTCATGCCAACAGGAATAGATACAATAAAATACAAACTGGCACATGGAAATGTCACAAGTGCTTAATTCACTAAACTAGTATTTTACCGGTCTAACTTGGATTGGAATACACCTTCATTAGTTGTAATGAATGTGTCTCACGTATTACTTTAAGTGTATTTGTATTTAAGAATGGCATACCAACAAATGATATCATCAGGAAACCTAATCTTAAATCAATGTTTTGAACCAACAACTAAGCCTTCAAAGAAAGGCCAAACTCCATGAGAACTACCCCCACACTCCCAGGATTATAGTTCAATGGCACCTCAAAAATATGCACAAGTAGTTAAGAATAAAAAAGGGGAAGATACGCGAAAATATGACATGTCTATTCAGCATTTCAGCTATCGAAACATACTCAATGTGATCCCTAAAACTTGCACACTAATCACACTTGATCACAAACCACCTAACCCCTAATTACCACACAATCAAAATCAACAAACTAAAACACTAATTCACACAATAAACTATTTTAATCACATTTTTTTTACCAAAAACATACAAAGCGACAGTAAAAAAACTGAAATTTTTACCTGCGGTAACTTGTTAGCAGTGGAATTGATCGATGTATGTGTGTAAAATTGGTGTTGAATTTAAAGGTTTTAATTTATTGTTGAATTGATTTGTGTGATAAAAAGAACGGTACCTTTAGAGAATCGAATGAAAAGATCGTTTTTAAGGTTATGGATTTGAGGGTATATTTATATGAAGATGACTCGGTTAACAATAATAATCCTAAATCAAGTATATTGAGTTACGAACCACAATAAGCCCATAAAATGTCTTAAATAAACCAACCCAATTTTTTTTTTCCAGAAAAAAAGCTAATACGTATCATATATGTACTGCATGAATAGATAGTAAATAGAAAAACAAAGAAACATACATACCCGTGAGTAACACTAAAGCTAAAGAATCACATGACAATTGCTACCGTTAGCAAGAGACGGAGCCAGAAACAAATATGATCGGGTGCACAATATTTTTGGAACCGTAATATAATAGAGTAAAAAAATAGAATAAAATGACGATTTAATTATAACGACAAGTAAATGAACATATTACTTTCTAATAAACCTATTTAATCCTTGGCTTTTGTGTTTTAATTTATTAAACTTGTTCATCTTTGGGCTTTTGATATTGGGGATTTTACAAAATTTTATGTTTATTTTTTATTTCTAAGTATACCAACTAAATAATGCTAGAGACACATTTTGATGCACCGCCACCGGATGCATTAAAGATACATTTAGGAAAAATCGATAAGTTTTCTCAAAAATTAACACTATATCGAAAAAATCCATGGGTGCACGTGCACCCCGCGGGCACCCCCTAGGCTCCGTCCCTGCCATTAGCTACTTAATAATGAAGACATCAAATGCCATCATCAGAGAAGAATTTGTTACAAGTTAGGTGGGAAAATAACTTAAAAATCAAAAGATATATTGTTTAGTATTTGTTATGAACACTTGGTTATGCATAGATTTAATCTTTTCTTTATCGGCGCACTGCTTGTCAAAAATTACAAGGACCAGGTATCTTTTAGATGTTCAATTTAGTGAAAATTTAATAACATTGATAGTTTCGACTGGGCCACCTAGATCCGCGACATCCCACAAAATTTTATAAGGATCAAAAGTCTATAACATATGAAACCCAAAGGACAAAAAAATGGGCCTTATGATTGTGCCTTTCCAAAGGTTTTAGCCCAAGAACTAATGTCAAAATTAATTATATAATCTTCTGTTTAATGCAATATCTCGATTTAAAACCCTAATAAGCATCAATATCGAAATAATAATGTCAGACAACATACCATACGATATCCAAGCAGGAATCATCAGAAATCTGCCTATCAAATCACTTATTCAATTCAGATTGGTTTCGAAACAGTGGAAGTCTCTTATCGATAGCTCTAAGTTTATTGCTGAGTACCAGACTCGCCAAAAACGTAGACATCATCTACTTGTAAGATTCCAATCATGTTATAATAAATCTGACAAAAAATATGTTTCGATCGTAGATGATGATACTTTCCCTCAGCACAAGTTTTCACTTACTGTCCCCACATCTCTTAGCCTACTTAAAGGACCAGATATAGTTAGCTCTCAGCTTAATTGTTACTCGTGCATCGTTATGATATATACTCAGGAACCAGGAAAGCCCTTATCTGGAATCCCACTATTAGAAAAGTGGTTGATATAGATCTGTGTTGTCCATTAGATGGTGGTTATTTTGTTTTTGGTTTTGGGGTTCGTCCCGACACTTGTGACCCTATGATAGTCAAGTTTCCATATCATCTATATTCGTATGAATGGGCTATATTTGAGGTTTTTACATTAAGCACAAATGCTAGGAGAAGACTATCCAAGAATTTACCTCGTGAACGTATTTCATTTACACACAATCAGGTAGCAATAGATAGGTTTATGTATTGGTTTGCTCATGCATATGGAAATCAGTCACGGTATAATTCTAGGAATTCGATAGTTTCATTTTAACAATGGGATGTCGCAATTATAATAAAAACAGCACATCAATTCCAATATGGAACATTCCAGCAACAATGTGACCTATTTTTAATAAACTAACAAAATCCACAACATATTTAAGCGCTAAAAAAAAGTAAAAAATGATAATCAAAATGAAAATAACTCAGTTTTCGTATAACTATAGAATATCGAGATTACAACCAATACGGCATGTCAATTATCAGCTATCGAAACATACTCGAATCTAATCTAAACAACAAGGTGACCCCTAATCACTTGCACACTAACCACACGTACTTGATCACAGACCACTTAAACCCTAATTACCACACAATTCAAAACCCTAATTATCAAAATCACTGATAACAATCAACTAAAACCCTACACAAGTTCGCCGCAAAACTTAGTCAGAAAACTCTTGAAACATCAGGATTACAACAAATAAAAAAGGCACGTATTCAGTTACAACTAGTTTCCGTTTCATACATATGTTGCAAAGTTATAATCACTCAACTTAAACCATAATTCACACAATTACTCATGAATACAAGTATCAAAACACACAATTAACTAATTTAATCACAATTTTAACTAAAAAATTGATGCATATCTGCGGGAACTTGTTAGGAGTGAAACTGATCGATGTAAAATTGGTAGTGACTTTCAAGGTTTTATTTGGTATTGTATATATAAGGCGATGATGGGGTGATTTTGGTAAGTTGTGCAATTTTTATTCAAAAATAAAATTAATATTTATATTCAGAAAGAACAGAACATGTATGTTTGGTAAAACTATTAAGAGTGATTCTAACCAGAATCTTGAACATGAGGTCATAAATGTTAAGCTGTAACTATGAATCAATTAGATCACATTCTTCATAATTATCAGAATCTTGAACAAACAAAGAAATGTTGAACTCTATGAAGATTCTAACCATAAGGACCAAGATACCAAACATAATGAATAAGAAACCAAAGTAACCAAAGTAACCCCTTGAGAAGAAAGCTGAGAAACTATGGAGAAACCAAATCAAAAGACCCCAAAAAACCATAGTTTCTGACTTTACCAATCGAAATAAAGTAAATGTGTCGTAGGTGTTTCCTATACTTTCTTAATTATAGCTTTATGATTTTAACTATGTAATGGGTCAAAATTTCTTCCTTTACCCATATAAGAGAGTAAACAAGTCAAAATCATTTCATCTACTCTATTAGCTATAGTTTCTCATATAACCCATTCATTTAAAGTAACCGCGTTGAAGTTGCTTCCTTTACGTTGTACTTACCTATATATGCCTATTCAACTAATACTAAAATCATCTCATACGATAGTCCTAACTAGTATCCCCATTCAACATATTAGAAGACACCCAAACAATGGACTCCTCACTGGAAATTCAAACAAAATATACCTTCCCAGCTTGTACCAAAAACTTCTCGACTTCACCAAGTACATCCTTAGTAAATTACCTTCCCAGCTTATACCAAAAACCGTTTGGCCTACTTTGTCGTCCATAGTAGTGATCACTACATGACCATCCTTTTCCTTGAGTTCACATAAATCACTAAGTTCTGCCATTAACTCAATTATGCTAGCTAGACGAATCGCAAAAAATCCGATCTTCCAATATCTCTTTTAATGTTGTTGTACAAGAATAAAAACATTATCAGAGCTTAAATTCAACCATTTTTTTATATATGAAATTTTCTTGACATGTTAAGAGTACAAAAAATCATACTAATAATAACCTATTTACGATCTATAAAAATCATGTTTTGGGATAACATGTAAAAAATACAAAATATGGGCCACGGCCATTTAAATTCCATATATAGAGCCTTCCTTGAAGATGAAGGGTCATAATTACACAAATTTCTTTAGTACAATCTTTTTGTTTATCATTAGTTAAATTAGCTATTTAGGGAAAAAAAAATCAAGATCCTTTTTTGCCAACATACCTCAACTTGTAGTCTTCTAGCACTACTTTACTTAACATGTATTTCACTTCTTCATCCTCAGAATTAAGTTTTTCCAACAACATGTGTGCTAGGACGAGATGGAACGATGTCTTTTTCTTTTGATGATGGAGATGTTTGCGGTTTAATTTACTGCAATAAACCGTTAGTTTAAGAGTATCATCAACCCGGTGCAAAAGATTATCTAAACATTGTAGGTGGGCAATATGGAACCATGGACCTTTATTGCCATAGACAACACACAAAAACATAGGTATTTTATAGTTTTTGAAACAACCCCTCACATATATTTCTATACATCCAATTCCCTTATTCGATTATCATGTACAAAAGAATGGTTGTTTCAAAAACTCTAAAATACGTCTCCTTTTGTATGTTGTCTATGGCGATAAAGGTCCATAGTTCCATATTCTCCACCAACAATGGTTAGATAATCTTTTGCAGCAAGTTGATGATACTGATAAATAACAGTTTATTGTGCTCAATTAACCACCACACGACTCCATTATCAATATTTACAAGCCTACAGTTTGATTCTGGGTAAACCAGAAGCATCTTATTTCTTCTTTCTAGGACTCATTCCATCTCGTCCTGGCACACGTGTTGTTGGGATCGATTGATCTAATATACAGTTATAAAGATAAGTCAACTTTATAAACATTTGCATAAAAATCAAGGGGTACAATGGCGTATAAACATTCTTGTAAAACATTGGTGGACAGAGCCTTATAAAAAATCTAAAAGTAAAACATAACCTATTTTATCATCCTAAAGATGTAAAAATTAAAATTTAACTCTTCATGCCAACAGGAATAGGTACAATAAAATACAAACTGGCACATGGAAATGTCACAAGTGCTTAATTCACTAAACTAGTATTTTACCGGTCTAACTTGGATTGGAATACACCTTCATTAGTTGTAATGAATGTGTCTCACGTATTATTTTAAGTGTATTTGTATTTAAGAATGGAACAACAAATGATATCATCACGAAACCTAATCTTTAATCAATGTTTTGAACCAACAACTAAGCCTTCAAAGAAAGGCCAAGCTCCATGAGAACTACCCTAACACTCCCAGGATTATAGTTCAATGGCACCTCAAAAATATGCACAAGTAGTTAAGAATAAAAAAGGGGAAGATACGCGAAAATACGGCATGTCTATTCAGCATTTCCGCTATCGAAACATACTCAATGTGATCCCTAATCACTTGCACACTAATAACACTTGATCACAAACCACCTAACCCCTAATTACCACACAATCAAAATCAACAAACTAAAACCCTAATTCACACAATAAACTATTTTAATCACATTTTTTTACCAAAATCATACAAATCGACAGTAAAAAAAACTGAAATTTTTACCTGCGGTAACTTGTTAGCAGTGGAATTGATCGATGTATGTGTGTAAAATTGGTGTTGAATTTAAAGGTTTTAATTTATTGTTGAATTGATTTGTGCGATAAAAAGAACGGTACCTTTAGAGAATCGAATGAAAAGATCGTTTTTAAGGTTATGGATTTGAGGGTATATTTATTATGAAGATGAGTCGGTTAACACTAATAATCCTAAATCAAGTATACTGAGCTACGAACCACAATAAGCCCATAAAATGTCTTAAATAAACCAACCCAACTTTTTTTAAGAAAAAAAGCTAATACGTATATATACATGTATGTACATATTATTGCATGACTGCATGAGTAAGTAACACTAAAGCTAAAGAATCACGTCACAATTGCTACCATTAGCTACTTAATAATGAAGACATCAAATGCCATCATCATAGAAGAATTTGTTACAAATTAGGTACTTAAAAATCAAAAGATAGTTTAGTTTTTGACTTTTTGTTATGAACACATGGTTATGCATAGATTTAATCTTTTCTTTATCGGCGCACTGCTTGTAAAAAAATACTGAGGACCAGGTATCTTTTAGATGTCCAATTCAGTGAAAATTTAATAACATAGATAGTTTCGACTGGGCCACCTAGATCCGCGAAGTCTATAACATATGAAACCCAAAGGACAAAAAAATGGGCCTTATGATTGTGCCTTTCCAAAGGTTTTAGCCCAAGAACTTATGTCAAAATTAATTATATAATCTTCTGTTTAATGCAATATCTCGATTTAAAACCCTAATAAGCATCATATATCGAAATAATAATGTCAGACAACATACCATACGATATCCAAGCAGGAATCATCAGAAATCTGCCTATCAAATCACTTATTCGATTCAGATTGGTTTCGAAACAGTGGAAGTCTCTTATCGGTAGCTCTAAGTTTATTGTTGAGTACCAGACTCGCCAAAAACATAGACATCATCTACTTGTAAGATTATTCCGATCATGTTCTAATTATGATGAAAAATATGTTTCGATCGTAGATAATGATACTTTCCCTCAACACAAGTTTTCACTTAGTGTCCCCTCATCTCTTAACCTACTTAACGGACCAACTATAGTTAGCTCTCAAGGCTTGTTATTCGTGCATCGTTATGATAGATGCTGCAGGAAAGCCCTTATTTGGAATCCTACTATTAGAAAAGCGGTTGACATAGATATGTGCGGTCGATTAGATCGTTATTATTTTGTTTTTGGTTTTGGGGTTTGTCCTAACACTTGTGACCCTATGATAGTCAAGTTTCCAATTAATCGAGATCCATATAAACGAGACAGTATATTTGAGGTTTTTACATTAAGCACAAATGCTTGGAGAAGACTGTCCAAAAATTTACCTCGTGAATGTATATCATTTACACACAATCAGGTAGCAATAGATAGGTTTATGTATTGGTTTGCTCATGAAATTGGAAATCGGTCTTTGTATTATTCTAGGAATTTGATGGTGTCATTTGATATGACAATTGAAGAATTTACAGAAATAAACCTTCCCGGTAGTTTAGCAGTCTATCAGGAAAATAATGTGTCTTTATATAGCATTAGGGAGTCTCTTATTATGGTTCAAATTGATGCCGAGAAACTAGTTACTGTATGGAAGATGATGGATAATGGTGTTTCAAAATCATTCACAAAGCTATACACCATCAACACATCCTATGGGATAAACAAAGTACATGGATTTAGAAAGAGTGGCGAACCTATAGTTCTAATAAGAAATGATCCTGAAGATGGTCTTTTTGCTTATGAACCTGACTCTAAACACATCAATTATATTGGTATTTCTGGAACAGGAAAATTATTCTCTGTGATTTCCTACATTGAAACACTACTTTTGCTTGATCACGAGATGGTAGTATCTACTTCGACATGGATTGAGGATAAAGATAATGGTAACATTGCTAAGTGTGGAGCTTAAAACAAGTGATTTTTTGAGCAGGAAAGTCAGGTATGGAGATTGAAGTGCACTTACTGTTTAGATTAGTTAGAGTTAATGAAAAAGGTGTATGCATAATTACATTCAAACTGATGCTGGTGTACTGTTAGGAATAAGGTTGCATTAGCTTATAATGAATATTTTTTCTTTTTGGAAACTTATGCACAAAAGTCTTGTTCGAATTCAATCAATTTAAATCCAATATCTATAGTTATTTTGGTTTTGCTGCAATTCTGTTACTCTATTCTTGGAATACAAGATGATCTGCTATCTCACTAGGAGGGTACATAATCGTTAAATAGGAGACTACTGTCTTTGAGAATGCCACTAATATTTCCTTATATTTCAATAGTCTTTTCGATTCTTAGCTATAGCTTTCGTAAGGATGTGCCAACATTATAATGATATATAGCATATCTTTCTATTTACAATAACAGACCGATCATTTAGTAATTCTGTAAATATCGAGTATGATATAGTTTGAT
Organism: Artemisia argyi; assembly: GCA_030686995.1. Classification (NCBI taxonomy): domain Eukaryota; kingdom Viridiplantae; phylum Streptophyta; class Magnoliopsida; order Asterales; family Asteraceae; genus Artemisia; species Artemisia argyi. Next base: position 7,903,420 of record CM060700.1, read on the forward strand.
GAAACGTGTGTGAAACACTTTGTATGCTTCCGTTTGTCATCTGGTAAAGTTGATTATTTTCAGTATTATCTCCGCTAGATGATCAAGTTATATTTCTTATCTAATGTTTCAAGTATCAACAACACTTTTTGTAACAGCGTAACTCACTAGTCAACCATTAACCCTCCATCCAAGTTTCTTTATGTTGTTGATTTTAGTGTCATCAAACATTTTTGTGTAATGGTGATTTACCCTGGACCAAATGGATTTCAAGTTAAGTTATAGTACGAGTTTGGGGGTACGGAGTGCACACTTGTATAAACTATTAACCTGATTTCGGGTACAACTAATGTTATAGTTTGTTAATGTAAGTCAAGGGGCATATAGTCAGAATTCGCATGGTCTCTAAATTGTCCACACATATCTTTAATGACTGCAGTTAGGGACGGTTCTAAGTGTTGCAGAACAGTTGTTGAAATCATTCATTAAATGAATGGTTATGACATTTCACCAAGAGTCACACATTTTCCCTACAACCACCATTTAGTTTATATATATAGGGTAAGGATCCAGTGAGAATAAAACTTAAAATGAAAAAATTGAGAAATAACTATAACCGCATATTTGAGATGCATCAACTTGAATTAGATGCATCTCTATTCATTTAGATGCATCGCAATTAGTTTCGAAAGTGCTTTTGAATTGAAAACGATGCAGAATAGTAATAGCAACAACTAAACAGCCTCATTGAGGTATTTTATCAAACACGGTAAATGTTTATCTTTACAAACCATTACAACATAAACAAGAAGCCATGTATGACAAACTTGCAGCCACTGAATCCCTATCCAAAGGACCAACTAAACATGCACCAGTTGAAAACACTTGAATGGACACATATGAGTAATTAAGGAGCACCTTGTAAATATTCATTTCAACAAGAACGCAAAATATCATGGGCTCATTATATGTTTTTTGATTTTGATATAAAATGAATAAATTAAATGGAAATATGGAGTTATATATGTAAACTAGCTTCCAGGCCCGGCCGATGGCCGGCTAGTTTTAAGAAATTGTTTGTAAGATAAAAATAAATAGTCTAATGGTTTGATATGTTGTGTCCACTGATAAAGTCATGTTCTTTCTTGTGGTAATTTTATCTTTGCCGATAAAGACCTTGTAATACCTTTAAATGCTTCCTCATATAAACTTACCCATATAATTTTGTTTGTTTCATTGATCGAAGCTTGATGGGTATTAAGAGCAGACTGCCAATGTTAGGATCTTTTTCTTCAATCTCACAAATTGAAGTTATTGAATGATATTATGTATACTTTTGTAAGCACTTTTGACACGCTAAGTGCCAATAATTTGTTTTTCATTTTTGGACACCATGTGTTATGAGTTGTCCCATACCAAAACTTTACCCTTTCATGCCCGTTACTGAGCCCACAACACTCCCATTTTCCCACCGCTACTTTCAATGAACAACAAACTTATACCTTGTACTTGCCAATTTGATTTTTCATGTCCTAAATTCCGTCTTTCGACAACAATAACTTTGAAACAAAAAATATTGCTCACAAACTATAAAGATTAATGACTGTGACTACCTACTATATTTAAGCAACCTATACAATCATCTTATTTATAGATTAAAATTATTATGATAATGACTTATTTCCGTAATTATAATAAGCACATGCATTATCTATAAGGAAGTTATTGGAAGATGGACAAAGGAGTCCCCGGGTCAATCCTGACCATTTAATATGTACCGAAAAGGGACCCACGTAACTCGTCTCATATTATACTTAAATCAACTCTACCTGATCTCAACTCTCAAGAAAATGCATACATAAGCATAGATCATGGCAATAGCCTAAGTAACTAATTTGACATCCAAACTAAATAGGTTTGGTTGACTTTGTCCAAACTTTGTAATTTTCTTTCATAAAAATATGATGTGTAGGGACATAATTACATAATGGCAACTTTCATTTTACTCGTTGTAGATAACTTAATCTTCAAATTGACCAGCCAGGGACAAATGGGTCAAAACTCAAATTTACTATACACATGTAAGAGATGAAAGCTAGAAGGCGCAAGGTGATGTAGATTGTCTTTTTCTCAAATTTGACAGTAGATAATAAGGAATTATAAGAAATGTTGGATAAAGTATGTGTTCTTAAGCAAATTAGGTTGGTATTATAACTATCTACAGATAACAATAAAGGAATTGATTTCAATTTATAGCAAGACATGGCTTTAAAGTATGTTGCATGTGTGTACCAAGTAATAACTTCTTGAAATGAACGTTCTTTGTGTGACTGCAAGAACTCTTTCTAATTTCTATTTGATATAGCCATTTAAGAAACACGTTTACCTGGGCATCAAAGGTATTCTTTGTCTCTAATATGCCTTTGTAACTGCATCTCCACCACAACATGAACAAACGCCAAAGCCTGCTGTCTGTAATATTCTTTTGTGATCGGCAAAACACATTGGTTCACATAGTGGTTGCACCCTTACAATTGTTCTTCAACCAGATGCTTTAGATTCTCATTCTACATTATCCAGCAGAACAGTTGTTGAAATCATTCATTAAATGAATGATTATGACATTTCACCAAGAGTCACACATTTTCCCTACAACCACCATTTAGTTTATATATAGGGTAAGGATCCAGTGAGAATAAAACTTAAAATGAAAAAATTGAGAAATAACTATAACCGCATATTTGAGATGCATTGACTTGAATTAGATGCATCTCTATTCATTTAGATGCATCGCAATTAGTTTCGAAAGTGCTTTTGAATTGAAAACGATGCAGAATAGTAATAGCAACAACTAAACAGCCTCATTGAGGTATTTTATCAAACACGGTAAATGTTTATCTTTACAAACCATTACAACATAAACAAGAAGCCATGTATGACAAACTTGCAGCCACTGAATCCCTATCCAAAGGACCAACTAAACATGCACCAGTTGAAAACACTTGAATGAACACATATGAGTAATTAAGGAGCACCCTGTAAATATTCATTTCAACAAGAACGCAAAATATCATGGGCTCATTATATGTTTTTTGATTTTGATATAAAATGAATAAATTAAATGGAAATACGGAGTTATATATGTAAATAATATAAAATGTAATTGAATAACCCAATAGGTAGATAATTGACTTGCGGTCGCGAAAAGTAGTGACAATATGTAGTAGCAGAAAGAAAGCAGTAGTTGTTTGTTTTGTTAATGCGTTTGGTAACATAGTTTGTATAGTCGTAATTTGTAAGTGGAAACGCTAGTTGATCGTAAATGCTACTAGAAGTAGCATTTTAATTTTGAGCGTTTAGAAAAAAACATGAATGCTAGTTGCTTGTTTTCAAACAATCATTTTGTATAAAACGCTAACCACTTGTTGCTAGTTGCTTCAAAACACTCTTAAAAACTTGCTACCAAACATACCCAAATACATAGTAGTTAAAAATCTCAAAACCAACTATTTTAACAAGTGTTATCGCACATGGCAGTCTTCATGTATCATTGTGTATTTGTGTTAAAAATAAACAAGAGTAAATGTGTAGAAAAACATGATATGCAGGAACCAAAAACTTTCATATCACTTCATCAGATCGAACATCACAGCGGAATACAACAACTACTAAAGATCACCACAGCTACTCTGATGTGATCCTATTATCTAACAGATAATAGTTTTACAAGAAACAACAATAAAGATAAATGATAGATGTGATCTTGAGACAAGTCTCAAGATCCGTACAGAATAAGATGAAGATCGATGGGAGCGGCTCACACACAATATTGCTCTCATAACCCTAACTGAGGAGATTGGGAACTTTTATAACTGGACACCAACGGTCAAATGAGGAGCGCTCAGGTCCATGGGCTTCACTCTTCACACTGGGCTTGAGGGAAACTTGGGCTTGGTCCAAACCTGAAACATAAAAACAAACAGACAAAAAATAGCTAAGAGAATATCGGGTTATATATATTTCAACATCCCCCCCCTTAATCCGATATTCCAAAAATGTCAATCATTCCAAGTTTTCTAACAAGAGAATGATGTTGAGCAATGTCCAACCCTTTGGTGAAGATATCAGCAATTTGATTTGCTGAATCTATTTTCACAGTTCTAACAACACCATTTAGGATTTTTTTCTCTCACAAAGTGGAGATCAATCTCAAGGTGTTTAGTCCTCTCATGAAAAACAGGGTTAGCAGCTATTTTGATAGCTGAATTACTGTCACAGTGCATATCCACAGGCAAAAGATTTATGCATTGCAAATCCTTAAGAATTTTCAAAATCCAAATGATTTCACTGGTTAAAGAAGCAAGGGCTCTATACTCAGCCTCAGCAGATGATTTGGAGAGAGTATTTTGTTTCTTACTCTTCCAAGAAATGAGATTCTCATTTATAAAAACACAGTACCCAGTAACAGACTTCCTAGTGACAATGCACTTGGCCCAATCAGCATATGAGTATCCTTTAAGGGAAACACCAGTATCTTTAGCAATTTTAATGCCAAGTCCAGGTGATCCTTTGAGGTATCTCAGAATTTTGAAAGCAGTTTTAAGATGAGATGTCAAAGGGGAGTGCATGAATTGACTAAGACAGTGCACAGCATAGGATATATCCGGTCTGGTATTGGTTAAATATATAAGCTTTCCCATAAGTTTTTGATAATCAACAATATTTACTAGAGCAGGATCAGTAGCAGATGCAAGATTAGATATGCAAAGTTTAGCCATTAAGGGTGTCTTAGAAGGTTTGCAGGCAAGCATACCATATTCAGACAACAAATCGAGCACATATTTCCTTTGATTCAGGCAAATACCATTTTCACAATCAACCACTTCTATACCAAGAAAGTATTTAAGCTTTCCCAAATCCTTTATCTTGAATTTACCTTTTAGGAACATTTTAAACTTCTCAATTTCACCAAGATTATTTCCAGTCACAATTATATCATCAACATAAACAAGGAGAACAAGAAACACACCATTATCACATTTAGTGTACAAGGAGTAATCAGATTTACTTTGACTGAATCCATTTTCAATAAGCACAGAGGTGAGTTTAGCATTCCATTGTCTAGGGGCCTGTTTAAGCCCATAGATAGATTTTTTGAGTTTGGAAACAAGGTTCTTATCACCAACATAAAAGCCTTGAGGGGGTTTCATGTAAACAGATTCATCAAGTTCACCATATAAAAAAGCATTATTAACATCAAAGTTGAAAAATGGGCCAGGAATTCACAACAGCAATATTAAGCACACATCTCACAGTAACCATTTTAACGACTGGAGAGAATGTTTCATCATAATCAACCCCTTCCCTCTGAGCACACCCCATGGCAACAAGTCTAGCCTTGTATCTCTCAATTTCTCCATTAGATTTATATTTAAGTTTCCACAGCCATTTGGAGTTCAAGGCGGTTCTGCCAATGGGTAATTCAACAACTTCCCAAGTGTCATTTTCAAGTAAGGCAACAACTTCTAAGTTCATAGCATCAACCCACAAGGGGTTTTGAGATGCTTCAAAGAAAGACTTGGGTTCAGAGTTCTTATTCAGTTGTGTCACAAAACACAAGTTTTCACTATTTAATTTGGAGTACCCAACATATTTTTCAATCCCATATTTTACATTAGTTTTAACGACAAAGTCATTGTAATTTTTGGGAAAGACAGAAGTTCTAGAAGATCTTCTTAAGGTTTGAGTACCCTGAGCATTTATGTTGGCATCAACATTTCCTTCAGACATAGGATTTTCAGCAAGTGTAGTAGCCTCAACATCATGCAAACGGGCATCAATGTCATCACTGGGTGATCCAAAAGGAGTATTTCCAGTGTACACATTGTCGCCTAGTGTTGCAGAGGGGCTACCTTCACTTTGTGACTCATGGTCACTATTATGTTTAGATGCAACTCGTTCATCATCATTAGGAAGCTCAGGGTTATTTAGATCAAAAAAATTCAACAGGTTATTATCATGAAAGACATCAGATTCAATATGCTTATTCTTAATACCATTTGATATAGATTCCTTAAAAGGAAATATGGACTCAAAGAATACATCTCTAGACACAAAAAATTGATATCTATCAAGACTATAGAGCCTGTATCCTTTTTGAGAACTAGAATAACCCATCATAACACATTTTTCAGATCTGCTGGTAAGCTTATCATGGATATTAAGAATAGTAGCAAAACAAAGACAACCAAACATTCTGATATGAGACAGATTAGGACAGGAATTATAAATCATATGATAAGGGGATTTTCCATTTAGCACAGAAGAAGGCAATCTGTTAATAAGATAAGCAGCTGTTAGCACACATTCAGTCCAAAACCTTAAGGGTATTCCCCCCTGAAACATAAGACATCCGGCCACATTTAAGAGATGTCTGTGTTTCCTTTCAGCCACACCATTTTGCTATGGGGTGTAGGCAACGGAAGTTTGGTGTGTAATCCCCATGTTATCACAAAACTTGTTAAAGATTTGATTTTGAAATTCAGTTCTGTTGTCACTTCTAAACACTTTAACAGTCTTTTCGAATTGATTTGTAATCAGATTGTAAAAGATATTAATAGAATCAAAAACTTCATCCTTAGATTTAATAAGATACACCCACACAGCTCTCGTATAATCATCAACTATGGTAAGAAAATATCTATGGCCAGTGTGACTGACCACCTTATACAGACCCCACAGATCAAGATGAACAACATCACCAAGCATTTTAGACTTGTGATCACTTAAAGGGAAAGGTTCCCTAGTCTGTTTAGCTCTTTGGCATGTTTCACAAATCTCATATTTATCATTCTTTTTAATTTTCAAATAACCTTTTAGAACATCAAGAGCAGGGTCACCAGGGTGGCCAAGTCTACAGTGCCAATCATAAGCAGATAATGAACACTTGTAATCAATGTTAGCATCATCACATTTAGTACCTTCAGTGTCTAAATAGTATAAACCTCCACATTGTTTACCAATCCCCAGAATGGTTTTTTGATTCAAATCCTGATTCACAAATAAACATTTATTTTCATCAAACACAACTAAGATCTTATTATCTTTAGCAAGTTTATGAACAGAAATCAGAGTCACACAATAATCAGGGATGACAAGCACATCAAACAGGACAAGACCATTTCCAAGTTTCAGGTTTCCAATTTTAGAAATGATGGAATTAGTGCCATTTGGGTGAGAAACTTTGATATTAAGATGAGAAATATCATAAACATTATCTAACTCTTTCTCACTATTGGTCATATGTTGATTAGCACCAGAATCCACAACCTTACCAACATAATTCAACTTAGTCATCAAACTAGAACTAGAACAGAAAAATTTATCAAAATTTTCATTGAATAGTTTGCTAGAATTAAAGTAGGTACCTGCCATGTTGGCTTGGACATTTTTCTCAGTCATTTTGTTATCCTTAATAAGGGAGAGTAAAGTGGCAAGTTGCTCATCAGTGAACCCTGAGGATCCAGTGCCACTGTCAGACCCAGAGGACCCAACAGAATTGTAAGCAACATTTTTACCCTTACCACCTTGTCCCCCTTTCCTTTTTCCAAAATCAGCAGGATATCCAATGATTTTAAAGCATCTGTCTATAGTATGACCAGTGTAACCACAATTTTCACACACAACATCAGAGTTAGCAGGCACATTAGGTCTTATCACATTAGGACCACTAGGTCTGAACCCAGTGTTGGTATTGGGTCTGAAATTAGTGGTGTTAGGTTTACCATTAGTATAAGGGTTCTGATTTCTTTGAAAATTGTTTCTAGCAGGACCAGTGGCTAAGAAGGCAGAGGTCTGACCCTTTTGAGAGGGCCCAGAGTTAGTCCCAGATGCCACTCTGTGAGATTCCTCACTAGAGATGATGGCATACGCACCTTTAACATCAGGTAAGGTCTCTCTAGATAAGATAGAACTCCTAATACTCATGTAGCACTCATCAAGACCCATCAGAAATTGCATAAGTTTCAACAGTTGATTATGTTTTTTAAATTCACTAGAAGCAGTGCACACACAATTAGGTAACTCAACCATAGCATCATACTGTTTCCACAGAGCATTCAACTTATGATAATAGTCAGACAGATTAGCCCCATTTTGTTTCAAAGTACTAATTTTATGATGCAAGTTGAATATCACAGAGCCATCAACTTTATGATAGGTTTCCTTTAATTCATTCCAAACATGTTTAGCCTTTTTAGAGAAAATTTGACCAAGGAATAACTCCTCAGAGATAGAATTCAAAATCCATCCTAAGACAACAGCATTAACTCTATCCCATTGCTTAGCCAAAACATCATCAGTAATGGACCTTTTACAGGTGCCATCAATAAAGCCAATTTTGTTTTTTCCCTCTAAGGCAAGAAGCATAGCATTAGCCCAAACTTGATAATTTTCAGTCCCTCTACGTTTGACAGAAATCACAGTAAGCACAGCAGAATCATTAGGATGCAAATGTAAGGGATTACTAACATCAAGCTTACCAATAAGAGTGACAGTGTCATTGACACTCTCATTGTCAGAATCAGCAGGTTCAGACATAATAACAAGTAAATCACACAAACACAAGAGAAAAAACAAAAACAAGGAGCAACAACACCTTATACCTCCTCAAATAACAATCAAACTCCACAATTAACCAAACTTCTCAAATGTCCCTTAACCTATCCTCCAGCATTCTAAACGAGAGAAATGAAAGACATAAATAAAAAATAGAGATAAGAGGTGTTACAGTGCTATATCCGCAGCTCAATCGAACTGTTTCTCCTAGATTCACTTAGTCTAGGAGGAAACAGAACCTCCAAGCCACGAGCAACTTTGCTTCTCCTAGATTCACTTAGTCTAGGAGGCAACAAAGCCTTCAACCACCAAACCAGGATCCTCACGAGCAACTTTGCTTCTCCTAGATTCACTTAGTCTAGGAGGCAACAAAGCCTTCAACCACCAAAACCAGGAACCTCACAAATACTGAAACCCCCTTTATTTTATTTTATTTTATTTTTATTTATTTATTTATTTATTTATTTTAAACCAACCTCATCTCTGATACCATGTAGAAAAACATGATATGCAGGAACCAAAAATTTCATATCACTTCATCAGATCGAACATCACAGCGGAATACAACAACTACTAAAGATCACCACAGCTACTCTGGTGTGATCCTATTATCTAACTGATAATAGTTTTACAAGAAACAACAATAAAGATAAATGATAGATGTGATCTTGAGACAAGTCTCAAGATCCGTACAGAATAAGATGAAGATCGATGGGAGCGGCTCACACACAATATTGCTCTCATAACCCTAACTGAGGAGATAGGGAACTTTTATAACTGGACACCAACGGTCAAATGAGGAGCGCTCAGGTCCATGGGCTTCACTCTTTACACTGGGCTTGAAGGAAACTTGGGCTTGGTCCAAACCTGAAACATAAAAACAAACAGACAAAAAATAGCCAAGAGAATATCGGGTTATATATATTTCAACAAAATGAGAACAACTTAATATTTATAACTTGTTATTCAAATTTGTCCCTTTTCATGTGATGATGTACATCATTGCTATGATGACACAAATCAATTGCAAGATGTCAATCGTGTAGTTATAAATTGTTTTGTAAGAGTTCATCATTTGGATTAAAAGTGTACTCCAAAGTAGTTGACATATTTATTGTCTTCATATATGTGATATTTCTTTTACATGATTTTATATTTTAGTTTGTTATAAATAAAAACACAAGTAACTTTAAAAAATGTTAAAACATTTCTGGAAGTTAGATAAATTTTCAACTCATATATGGAAGTGGGCTCACACCAATGCGTATAGCCAAGCCCTAGAAGTAGCCTTACACTTACGTATTACCGGACCGGGCCTTTGACTTAGCAACTTTTCTCCACCGTTAGCCAGCCTTATACACATCTGACATAAGAAAGAATCAGGTCAATTATAAGAGAGTGTAAGCGATATCATTGCACCGGCTCATTGCTTGACGAGGGTTCATAAAGTGTTGTATATATTGTGTGTATTGTTATTAGAGACAAACATGATAATAATGAAATAAATATAAAGTGTAGAATATAGTACCGTAAATCGTTTGATTGTTTAGACTCAAAGAACACAAGGAAAATGTTGAGGCGTGTGATGCTCACACTTTCCTTAAGACAGATTCGTCCTCTCCACGGTGCTTGAGAATCGTGAACGTCTATCTCCCAGGATACAACAACGGATAACTCCGTTAGCACAAACGAGTTATCAAGGCGAACCAAAATCGTGCCTTCCCTCTATTACAAACCAGATATACAAGAAATATGATTGATAACAAAAAGGAGAAGAGTAGTGTATTTCTTGGTGTGTTTTCTCGTCAGTATCGAAATGAGAGGAGATGTCTCAATTTAAAGAAGTAGGGATGGAAGGAAAAATAGTCACAATAATTAACAAAAATTAATATTACTAATGTCTCATTAATTAAAATAAAACCACAAATTAATTTTGATTTTAATTCACATTAGTATACATAATGACATTCACTAATGTCTCATGAATCAAAATAAACCACAAATTAATTTTGATTTCAATTCACATTAGTATACATAATGACATTATCAATTGTCATTCAAACATTTGACCAATATTTCCAACATAAAGTTCCATGCACTTTTATTATATGTTTACACAATAAATAGAGGCTCAAGTTTAATTAGTGATGCACTAGTTAAGAGTCAACTAGTCAACTTGATACTAATAAACTCCATTTGGGCAAAGAACTTGACTCGTATACAAATAGCTACAATAACAACCATGATATTACTTAGTTTCAACATCGCCTTGCATAGAACTAATATTACTTAGTTTCTTATATTACTAAAGACATGACTTAAACAGATTAATTAAAAACTAGTAAAGCTCACAAGATATTCCATTGACCATAACATTTCCACAAATGTTTTTCTACTTTTTAGTCGTTCACTTAACCATATTTTTTGTTTGGTTGAGATGATGAAGCTATAAATTTCTTCGCCTTTTCTTTCTCTACTTTGACCTTTCTTATTTGAGCTTAAACTCAACCATAAATTGTATATATGAAATTTTATTAACATGTTAAAAGCACAAAAAAAATGATAGAGTTATGATATTTAGGCCTACATAATAGACCTACAAATAGGCCTACACCATTCACATTTTGACAAGTTTCAAACACTTTTTCTCGAAAATACAAAATATAGGCCACCATCTCAAGCCATTTAGATACAATATTTCTTTAGTACACTATTTATGTTCATCATTAGTTGCATTAGCTATTCTAGTTTTTATTTGGAAAATATTAGAGAAAAAAATCAAGATCCTTTTTTCCCAACATACGTGTCCTTGTCCTTCAGTACTTTTCTTAGAAGGTCTTTCACTTCTTCATCTTCACAATCAAGTGTTTTCAAAATGTCTTCCAAACTATTAGGGTCGTTGTCCCATGTTTTCTTCCCACCTGTGATCATGTTCAACAAGATTTTTCCAAACTCGAAAACATCCACACTTACGGCCAAGCCGGTAAGCTTTGCCGTGAAATTCTCCGTAACAAACAGATTCTCTAGGTTTAGTTTCCCATGACGCATGTTGTGAACATGAAGAAACCGTAAACCATTGATTATGCCCCTGAGGTTATAATAAAAAAAAAAAATTATAATTTGTAGTTTCAAGAGTAAACTGTAAATATTAAGACACAAACACATATAACTGGATACATTGGCTGTTCAAGAGCTTGAAACACTACAAGATATTAGATAAGCATTAGATGAAGAAGGTAATGGTTTTTGAGGGTTTGGGTTGGTTTGTCTTTAAAGTCCCAGTCTTCAACATGTAAAAACCCCGTAAACTTGGTGCAACAATCAAACTTCATTTTTATTCATTATCCTCATACCCGTGCCAAATGTACTAGTTTTTGTCAACAAATAACACTCGTCTCAATTCTGCAAAGGGCCTAACACTCTTGACCGAGTCTGGTTAAAAACTTCCATAACCAAGTCAAGACCAAGGCCAATCAACCAATGCACTCAAAGTTCAAGTTACCCGAAATAAACAAGACACAATAAACAAGAGTAACAAGATTAATAGAATACTATCCACAATCAATCACAGAACCATTAATGTTGGCTTCACATCAATAATATACCATCTACCACTATCTCAACAATCTAAATGCATGTATCTTGTCAAACATTACCAAACAATCCAGCAACCCCCAAAGACTCTCATTGAAAATTTAAGCATATTGCACTCTAAAAACATGGCTGTACAATCAATTAGGTGGTCAAACTGGTCATATTAAATAAATATATATTTGACTTTTTGAAATCGTATAAATTTTTAGTCTGTGGTAAACAATTCAATAAAAACAAAAGTTATCACATTTTGTAAAAGTATTACCTCTAAGAGTTTGTTTTATACAAGGAAGCCACATAACCTTTCAAGCTTTTAGTAAAAAGTAAAAACGATCTTATACGCAAACATATCATATACACTTCATTTGACTCCGCTGTTATAAAGTCCAATATATTCTCGTGATGTGGGCCCAACTATTAAAGGGACTTGCTCACCGAGTTACATTCGGTGTGATGTGGGCCCAACTATTTTGTTTTATAATTTTGTTTGTTTGTGAGTGTGTGTAGGATATTTAGTGAGGTATACTTTTATAAAGTGATCATTTTAATGAAAGGTGAAAATAAGGTGACCATATCCACAAAAAGGTGAGTGGGTGTGAGAGGAAGTGAGATTAGCAGTAATGGCAGTAGAGCTGAAATATATCTCGAAACCAAAACAGATGAAGACGAATAAGGAAAATAATTCGAAGACTCCATGTACAAGTTTTATATCACAATTTAGAACATCATATAAGCTAACGTTTCAATTTATCTTTTTTTGTCAACGTTTGCTCTTTTTATTTGACATTAAAATATTAAAAAGTCGAGTTATTCTATAAACCAAACATTCCTCACATACTAAGGGACTCATCACCACCATCCATCTAAAAAGAAAATCAATGGTTGAGATTAAAAGCATTTTAATATTTCACTCATTTTTTATAATTTAAATATCTTTTAAACCGTTAATCGTTAAGCGAAAATAATTACACCATCGCGACGGGCATTTAATTATCTTTCTATAGACGGGCACTTTGATATACTTTCGAAAAATAAAATAAAAAAAATTGTTTTTTTCACGTTTTTTTTTCATGTCCGAAAAAATATCATATATGATATTACATATCATATATGATATGTAATATCATATACTACCTCCGTCCCATATTTATTGTCCATCTTTCCTTTTTCGTTTGTCCCAAATTAATTGTCCACTTCCATAAATGGATAGGGAATATAAATTAAGTTTACCATATTACCCTTATTTGTAGTTATTATTACAAACTTTAAAAAAGTTGAAAATTAATTGATTAAGGGTAAAACTGTCTTTGTGCAAAAAGTAAGAGAGAGAAAGCTGTAAAGGTGGTGCTTCTCTAAAACTGTGTGTTTTTTGTCTGTGGACAATAATTTTGGGACGGAGGTAGTATGATTTTTTCGGCCACGAAAAAAAACGTGAAAAAAACAAAAAAAAAAATTTGTCGAAAATATGTCAAAGTGCCTACCTATAGAAAGATAATTAAATGCCCGGCGTAATGGTATATTTTTTTTCGCTTAACGATTAACGGTTTGAAAGATATTAATATTTGAAAAAAAAAAATAAGATGAAAGTTGGTTTTTTAAATTGTTGGATTAATCTCTTCCATCAGATCAAATAAAGATGAAGGGTGGAGATTAGTCAAAAAAGTTTGGTCCTCAAATGATCTTATATCAATATTAAAAGCCTAGTCAAAGATAGGAACGAATAACTATTTTAGAGTCTCCGACTCTCCTCCATAGTAAATCTAAATCCAAAAATAGTAGTACTTATTAGTTATCTTTTATTTCCATCATATCTAAATCCATACTTTTTTTATATATATAATCTAACCTTAAAAAAATAATAAAATAAAATAAAAAACCTTTCAAATATCAGGCCATCAAGGTTACCTAGTTAACCCTTTATTTTCTTTAGGGTGTTTTGAAAAGGCTATTTTTTTTAACGGCTTGAAAAGGCTAATTAATAATAATTATCAAAAACTAAGATATATTTACCTTTGTAATATATTCCGAGACCACCTATTTCAACAATGATAGAAAGGTTTGTCGAGTACGTATCATATAACAAAAGCACAAATATGAATGGGTTGGAGCTTGTGTGCGAGTTTCGGCCGGGCTTTTGCTTGAAAATATGCATTGGAGAGGCGGTAGTGGTTTGTTGAGAGGATGGTTTTTGTTGCTTGTATGTGTTTGTGGAAGAAAGGCAAGCTTGTTGCATAACTGCTACCAACTACACGTATTTATTTATTTGGTAGTATGAGTGACATTTTTAAAGTGTACTGGACGTGGATAGAACATCTTTCGGTGTAATAACATTTAAAATATGGGTGAGGATAGCCGGACCTCCTGTAGGGAGGGTTTGTGGAAGACAGTGCTGTCGCCGCTTGTACTGTCTGCTTTAATGCTTGTACATTTTGAGACAAAAAGTACAACCTAGCCCCATAGAGGGGGTTCGGTCAACACATCCCTTAAAATATACTTATGAAAGGGAAAGGATATATATCGACATGTGTTAAGACTAGGGGTGGCAATTTCTGACTCGACATGAAACCCGACCTCAAACTGACACGAAAATTAGCAGGGGTTCAGGTTAAGTTAAATAGATTTCGGGTCGGGTTTGGGTCGACCCATCTAACCCGTTTATTAAACAGGTCAGGTTCGGGTTGAGAATAAATTAAGTGGGTTGACCCGCCAACCTGTTTAAGATTTTGTTCTTAAATTAAAATTTATTTATATTTTATTATACAGGTTAAGTGGGTTAACGGCTCGACCCGCAAACACGTTTAACCTGTTTAACTCGTGTAATGTGGCAACTTTTGTATAAAAAACGGGTTAAATGGGTCAACCCGAAACCTGTTTAACCTATTCAACCCGTGTAACCTATTTAACCTGCCAACACAAGTATATATACGGGTTAAATGGATCAGCTTCAGGTTATGTGTAAACATGTTAGGGTTGACATAGCTGACCTGATAATTTAAATGGTCAAGTTTGGGTTGAGGTTTTCTGACCCGCCAACCTGATAACGTGAACCCGTCAACCCGAACCCGACCTGAATTGTCACCCCTAGTTAAGACCCTAAAGATTTCTAGTCAGTTGCGATTTCAAGACTGTTAACAACCCTTAAATGATATCATTAAAAATCGAATATGTCATTACATCGGCAAGACTGCGACGTGTTAGTGATAAAATACTCCTAGAATTTTAGTAGTGTTTGATGTTTGTGAAGGAGATATAGGCAAATTAAGGAACACATTAAATATGCAACCTACACATTCACCAACCAAAAAGTAAAAGCTTGTAAAAAGCCGAATATTAGTGTCTTGGCTGAATAAGTGAGGAGCATTGGATACTTGTTTTTTGGTTGAAGGTTTTGAAGTAATAAGAGTATTGATTGTCAAAAGGAAATGAAAATGTGTTTTTGGTTTTTAGGTTTTGGATTTTCAATTTGTGATAATGGAAATATCTTGGGTTTTTTAGGGAATTAATTGGTTAATGGGCCTAGAGACATGATGCAAACGCAACTATATATAGTTACTTAAAATTAAGGAATGTTTGTAGTGTATAAATTAAATAAAAATTACAGTTTACATGTTAAGTTCACATAATCTTAACTAGGATCAGAATGCCTTATAGAATGAAAGCTATCGATTGAGTTCGATTGTGTGGTGGAGTTATACTGTTATGGTAAAGTTATATCTCGCTATGTCAACTTTCATCCTACGATTTTCTTATAACACATAACTAAAAGCAATAGTCTATATCATAACACTGGACTCACAGGATGAAATTAACTCATACCAAACTCTTGAATCTCGATATTTTATCTTTGAATCTGTCAATTGTTTAAATATTTGATAATTTTACATTTTAAATCATCATAAAAGCAGTTTAGAATTTTTAAGTCTCTTAAATAGTTTTAAGGTCATAACGATGATCCACCATATTTTCTTTAGTAGCCGAAGCTTCAAGTTTCTTGTAAAGTCATTCTAGCTTATCAAAATATTAATGGGGTGTTCAATAGGCGCAAGGGATAAGGGATCTATCAATTATGAATTGTGTGTTTGGTTGATGTATTTAAATTGGTAGTTATAGTTTGGTCCTTATGTTTTGAATTGACGTCTTAAGTTTATGACAGTATGATGAGTGGTTGATGTATTTAAATTGGTAGGTGAAGCTTGGTCATTGAAGTTTGAATTGATGCTTTAATTTTATAGTTCGAGCCCGAGCTCGTTTGTCACATTATACCTACAACGAAGAAAACAATGTAGAATTATGGCATGGTATTAAGCTAGAGCCCGATCTACTAGGGTAGACTTTCGAGTTGAGTTCAAGCTCCAAGTTACTTTGCTCGTGAGGCTCGTGAATCATGTTAAGTTTAGATTAAATTAGATATTTACCCTTTTGCATACATTTAATTTCAAGCATTAATATTTAAAGTAATATGTATACGAAGCTAAGTTGAACCCAAGCTCGTCTAACAACAAAGAAGAAAACAATGTAGGATATATGTCTTAGATGTAACACATAGGGCTTGTGGCCGGTCGTAATACTTGGAGAAATAAATGATGCGTAACTTCAAATGAAGGGAATAATACACTTAAATAAATCATCATCAAATAACTGAATTTTAGCTCGAGCATGTTATATATCTTTTGTCCAAGTTCAAGCTAATAGGTCTACTCGCTAACCATCCATCTTCACATTTACACTCTAACGTACAAACTTTTTATGTTTATGCGAAAGATAAACTTAATCACTACTCATTTTCTCTAAGTTAAATTCACTTTCAAATTACACACAATATAAGAAAACTAGGATGCTTATTTCAAGACGATATAAAATAACAATACGAAGTGACTAAGGATGTGAATTCTGGTATTCCAAAGGAAGCTAAGGAGGATGGGTCTTTAGAGACTGGTAATGCATCACAAGAACCACTTGGGAGTGATTCAATGGGAACAAAGGAAATTTATTCTACTCCTTTAGTTGAGAAAATTGGGGAGCTTGAAAAGCTACTTATTGATGGGAAAGCTACTCTTGTGGATGATGATGGTCATCCCATTCAAAAGGTTGATTATCCGGGGCCTACTTCTTCTACTAAGAGGGTTAACCCATTCTCTAAGGTGGGAGAGATTGTTGTTTCAGATAGTGATGAAGACGAGGTTGTGAATACGTTTGATGAGTCCATGAACCTATTTGGTGGTGGTCATGATCGTGAAGATGATTATGATGACTATGATTATAATGACTATGCGGACCAGGTCTAAGATCTTCCAGGGAATTTGGATGCTTTATATGACACGTATGGTATCAAGCTCCAAGTTCTTTGTAGAAAGTAATTTTATTTTCATATGAGTCTAATGATATTTTTTGAGTAGTGATTTTTTTTTATCTAGAGAATTGGAAGTATCTTGTTATGTAAGCTTTTCCGCTTATGTAACGGGCTGAGATATGTGATTCACTCATATCCTTTGTACTTAAACGTTTTTTGGAGTAATATATTTACCGGGTCTTTTGACCTTTTACCCTAAATAACAATACGAACATCTTATTTAGTATAGAGAGAGAGTATGAGTTAATTTCCAAAAGAGTTTAAATCATACTCCAAACCAATGAACAACGATGAGATAATATATTATGAAGGCATGAAGTGTGAATTAGAATAGGGCAAACAAAACAAGTGTATGATTTCGAGATGGTCATGTTTGCATGAGATTTGTTCATGTAATATAATGCACTACAACAATAATAAGCATGCAGTAACTAGAATATCTCAGTAAAGAAATAGCTTAAACATTACTACCTCAAACACACTATACTTGATTTCAAATAAGTTTTAGATAAAAGTCCTGAAAATGTTTCATGAAAGTCTCATAAAAATGAGCTGTAAAATTATCGTCGTACTGGCATTTAGTATATCAACCACCATTGTTGGATAGATATAAATGAGGCTATATTGGAAGGTGAAAATAAAAAGAAACCAAGTAATGACATCAAGAAACCAGTCCCATTTTCATACAAAAGCTTATCACTCTTGCATCTATGGTCTACCTGTATATTGCTAGGTACCACCATTAATACAAGATAGACACCAAGGTAAAGGTAACACGCCAAAGCAAACAATAAATGAAACACAGAAAACAAACTGACCAAGGTCACATTTTGGAGAGAAAACAAACTACATTTGCAATTTTGTATGAAGAGAAATATTTTGACTAGTTTAAGAACATCTTCTTATTACTACAAATTCGAGCACCGGTATGTGGCGAGTTAAGCCGCCTAGAGATTAAGATAAGTTGTGATTAAAGAAACTTGGATGGAGGTTTAATGGTTGATTAGCGAGTTTAGCTTTTACAAAAAGTGTCAACCACCCACTTACGAATCGAGTCGCGCGTTAAAATTTAAGAGTTTGAGTCGCGAGTTAACAACTATGAAATCAAGAAATATACATTTAGAATTTAGAATTAACTTGCAAAATTATAAGAAGATGAAATCATGAAAGTCCAAAAATGTCATGACCTCAAGTTCAAGACTAAGTGGAGTTCATTTTGTGCTTTCCAAACACCTGATCTTGCTTATGTTGCAGTTAATAGTGGATTTATGCTTCATTATAGCATCGACATTTTCATATGGTATATATGCATAGTGATATTCCGAAAAGCATGTGTAATTACATTCTGAAACTGTGACAACTGGCAAATTAGGGAGTCATTTTGAAAACCCGCATTACATTAAAGTTCGTTTCTAAAATTATATTTGAAATTTTATTCATAACGAACCAGTAAAACCAGTAGTTTGGTTGATTATATCCAAAATATTTTATGAATTCGAATTTGGATTATCGATACGATGAGTATTTATTTCGAGATTTTATTTGGCACTACGTTGACTCCGGCACTAGGATAACCTAACAAGTTGAAAATTTCGAATAACAGTCGCGTCTATATATAGGACGGGCGTATTTATAACTCAATTTCGTGGAAAAACTATTTTAAAGAGGATAATGTATATATAAACGCGTGTTGAGGAATTTTGAAGATGATTTTGAGCTCGGGATGAGCGTGTCGGGCTACTTTGAAAGGTTTACGAAAATGGCCCTTGTGTTACTAACTAGCCACCCCCTCCCATTAATAATAATAATAATTATTATTATTTTTTTATATATACAAAAATCGTCCTTGTGGTTTCTGCATCCCACACACACAAACACAACATCACCCTTATCTTCTCTCTCTCTCTCAACACTTCATCTCCAAACCCTAGCACCCACAGCCACCGCCCCTGCTACTACATCACCGCCACTCCCACGCTTACACCACCACCACCATCTTAACCCTCTCTTCATCCTCTTTCTTTTGGTGCATACCACGCGCCCCCAAACACCCATATCATCCCGTTTGGTAAACCACCGCCGCCATACACACCATCAACACAATTAATATTACTTGGTTTTTAAAGATTCACGAGTTTGGAAGAGTAAAAAGGTAGGTAACATCGGTTTGGTACTATGGGTACCACGATGTGAGTTTCAATCCGTGGACACACGGAAGATTTTGATGGGAATCAAATTGAAATGATTGGGGACACAATATTTTTGTTATAAAAATTAGTTTGGTATCCGGGTTTGTTGTTTTTGTGGGAGGTCGAGACCAAAACCGAGAGCTTATGCTCTCGGCTTGTATATATTGGGTTTAGATTATATCTTCTTGTTGTTTGTGGGACTCGATTGGATTGTTCAGGAGAGTGTTTGGATTAGTATTGGCCACGAGATGGCATTTGGTTTTGGTCCTTGGGACACCGATGACCCAAGGGGTCCTTTTGGTTGGTTTTGAGGCTCGGTGTGAGCTAGCCGAGACCCACTAGGGATCTCTTGGTTTGGTTGTGGTTCGACAGTGGTGAGCCAAGACCCACAAGGGTTTGGCAACAACCATTGGTTGATAATCTTGACTTTTCTTTTATTATTGTTGCTATGGTTTATTTGTTGTTTATATTGGTGACTATTGTTGTCTTATGTTGTTATTGATGCGTGTTTGGTGTCGAGGGTGTATAGAAGAGTCGAGACCCTCGTGGTCTCGGCAATGGAATTATTATTTTGTGGAGTTGTTGTCGAAGGAAAATGGGGACCGATTGTGAGACGGTCACTAGAATGACGGAGATAGGTTAGTCGGGTGCCGTAGTCGGACCCTATTGTTGTAGCACGTGTTTTGGGAAGTTGTTGGACGGAGATTAATTACTTGGTTTGACTTGATTATCATTCTATTTTGGACTTGGACAATGAGCCGAGAGTGATGACTCGGACATGTGACCATTTCGTATTACTCGATAAATATTTATAATCAAACGCAACTAATAAAACTCGTAATAATATTATTAATAATATAAACGTTTATATAAATATATAAACGTGAAAACGTATATATATTTATACAAGTGCGTATATTAATAATAAAATGATCACGAGTAATATTATAATAATAACGCGACTAAACCAAATAATATCTTTTTAATAAACGAGGAAAACTATCGAGTTATACGGGATCGTGGTCACTTGAGTCCAAGTGGTTTATTATTTGTGACGTTCGTGTTGTCACGGATATATGACGATTAATACATTCATTTTCGATAACTACATAACTTATTTAATCGACGGGTTAAATAAGAGCTATTTAGTTATTTAAATTGAGTATATTAATGGGCATCGTATCCTACGACGCCCATAGGTTGTGGTATGTGTACGGGAATAATAAGTTACTAAGTATCTCGTGGGATTACCAAATTGACGAATTTGGTGAGCTTAACGGTATAGTTAGTGAAGTTATTAAACTTTGATATATACCATATAGTACTTTATGTGCAACGTGTGACCTAGGATTCGGGTATAATCCTAGAATGGTATATTAAGTAAATAAATATGGAGGATTACCAAATCGACGGATTTGATAAACTTCGATGATTTATTTAAGTAATATATTAGGCTAATATTAGACCCATAGATTGTTTTATCATCCTTTTTGTTGTGACTTCTTGGTTTGAGTTGTGTCGACCCACCACCCGTATGGATACCAAACGCAAATACACCAAACTTATACGAAATGGATTTTCGGAAATAAAACGGATTCTCGTCCGGGTTTGGGAATATATTGAAATTGAGGAAATGATTTCTGAACGAGTTGATATTGTTAGGTCGTGCCGAGTCCGTAGTTGCCGTCTTTTGAGTTATTATACATCTTACCTCTACCGATTTATTATTGCTGATATCTGGACTTGAGGTGAGTCATAGCCCCACTTTTTACTCTTGAACTATGTTTTCAACGATTGGGGTGAGAAACGTGCAAATCATTTTACGTGGACTATTATCGCTTTTATATGCTTTCTAAACTTGCTATGCGTATGGACTAGGATCTATTGTCAGCTTTAGTCACACCTTTTGTGTGTACTATTCAAGGTTGGCTTATTTGGTTATTTGGATTGTCAGCTTTAGTCACATAGTTTTGTGTGTACTATTCAAGGTTGGCTTATTTGGATTGTCAGCTTTAGTCACATAGTTTCGTGTGTACTATTCAAGGTTGACTTATTAGATACTATAGTGTGCACCTATAGGTTATTATTACTTCGGAGGTTATCCGAGTAATTATTGGTATTGCGGGGGTTACCCGAATACTTATGTTGTTACGGAAGGGTATCCGTGTGTTTTGGCTATTACGGAAGGGTTTCCGGGTGTTATGTTGAGAGCGGAGGGTATCCGCAGGCTTTTAGCGAATCCTTAGTCTAGCTAGCAAGCGTTTTGCGTATATGTCCACTATATTATTAGTTGAATTTAAACCTATGATCTCACCAGCGAAAGCTGACTTTTAGCACGTTTTCTCAGGAATTTAAGTGATGCTCTATGGATGCTTGGATTGGAGGCTTGGCAATGGCACCTGGTTTATGGATCTATTTTTCTAAACTCTGATATTAAATTATGGACCTATGTTCATTTCTTTTGGGCCTGACTCTGAATGATGTTGGGATAAATGTAAACTTTAAAACCCCGTTTTGGTTGTGTTTTTTTTATGTTTACTTTATCTCGTTCTATTATGTCTTGTGTTGGATACCAATCCCCGTAGCACCCCGAAAGTTTGTTGAGTCTTCCGCTGTACTAAATTTTGGGGGTGTTACAGATTGGTATCAGAGCCAAGGTTATAGAGAACTAGGTAAATAAACACCTAAACTATAACCGATTTTTATAGAAAATGATCCTCGACCATTGCCCGCCAGCCTGCCAAGCCGAAGCATCATTATTATTATTATTGAGGTATATTGAGATAATGATTTGGAATGAGATCTTTGGAGATGATTATTAGATTTGGGATTCTTGAGATGATTTGAGGATTTGAGGTTTATTGATGTAGCGATGTGATGACCTTTTGAGGAATTATATGCGTTTTGAGGAATTATATGCGTTTTGAGGAATTATATGGCTTAATTATTTTATGAATGATTTTAGTAATGCGGTATTTGAAACTCTTTACTGAGATTATATAATTGGGATTTTATGATGATTTTTGATGCGATATTTTAAGTTCGCACTTTAGTTGTTTTGAAACACTTACACCTACCCTACGCCGTTGTCACAAATAATAGCCTCCTTGCACGTATTGTTGTTAAGAATTGTTATTGCGAGTACGCGTCGTCCATCGTAGATCACTATGGCCCCTGATGACCCATACGTGTTGGTCATGCGTTCGGCCGCTACTTTATCGTCGCATTGTCGCCCTAAGTCGCCGACTGTATCGCCTCGTGGTTCGCCTGCTCGAAGATGACGAGTGATGGAGTACCCCTTCGACGAGGAGTACGCGGGTAAGCAGAATGATAACCCTCAAGATGAGGAAGAGAATGATGACCCTCAGGATTGGGAAGAGAATGATCCTCATGAGGAGGATATGCCTGATGATGATGGGTCGCTAGCACATTCAGTTCATTCTGCGAAGCCCGATTCCCCGATACATCCGTTAGAACCGGTTTCACCTGATCATCCGTTTTTGTTTGATTCACCACCTGGTAGTCCTGTGGCGTCGGATGCACCTTCTGAGGTTTCTGCTGAGCATGCAGAGTTAGGTGAGACTGGTAGGATGTGAGCTCAGATTACTGCACAGGGCGAGAGGATCTCGCGGATGTCTGACCGCCTTGAGATGATTATTGCTGAGTTTGTTACTGAGTTAAGAGTTGATTAGACAACTGTCGTGGGCAGGACGACAGCGATTAAGACATGTATGATAGAGATACATGAGCAGATAGAGAGTCTGCAGAGAGGTTCCTCACGGCTCGCGAGGGAGATCGCAAGTTGTGGCAGAGGAACACAGTGTTAGAAAAGGAGGTTGCAGACCTCAAGAGGGTTAGTGATACTCACAGTGTTGAGTTGGAATCATTATGGAGAGAATTGGATAAATTGAGATCAGAGTTGAGGAGTCTACGCCAGCATCATGGCTAGATCGATTTGGAATCAGGTTGTTGTGTTGACTACATAAACCAAGGAGTATTCGGTTAAGAGAGCTAGCTATTATATCTCTTATGTCATGATATTCGGATTGTACATCCGTCTTGTATGGAACGATTAGTATCTATTATGCATGTTGGTAGTATGGAACGATGTATTGATCGCTACTTATGGACGATGGTGAGCTCGTATGATATTTTACGATTTTCGGCGTACATGGAGAATTGTGTCTTATTTGCGTGGTTGATATTGTGTTAGTATTATATTAATGGCTGTACGACGAAACCCTGTTAGGGCTACCAGAACTGGTCCTGCAACGACTACCCCTAGTCGTCGAGGATGCCGTCCTACTCGAAATGTTAAAGCCCCTACTCCTGAGAACTTGGACCCTACTAATCGCAACGACAGGAATCAAAATGTTGCTGTTCAGGGAGACAAATGATCATGTTCCACTTAACGCACCCACTGTGGATCAAGTAATGATCAATCAACTTGTGGAGCAACGAGTTGCTGAGCTACTAGCTGAGTCGAATCATTCCAACAATTCTGCTGGAACAGTTCCACCTGTTCGTGCTAATGGACGCAACTACAAGGAGTTTAAAAATTGTAGACCCATTGAGTTTGGTGGAACTGAAGGAGTGGTATACTTGGTCAGGTGGATGGAGAAGACTGAGTCAGTGTTTAATGTCAGTGGTTGTGCGGAGAATGCGAAGGTAAAGTTTTCTTCTTTTACTTTCAAGGATGAAGCTTTAACTTGGTGGAACAATCACCGTAATTCGATTGGAAGTGTTGTGGCTTATGCTACGACTCGGGAGCAACTTAAGTCTTTGCTGATTTGGACTTACTGCCCAAGAAATGAGGTTAAGAAGCTGGAGATTGAGTTCTGGAATAACAAAGTGAAGGGTACTGATATGGGGACTTACAATCGTCGTTACCAGGAGTTGGCCTTGCTTTGCCCCGATATGGTTATAACTGAGACTCAAAAGATTGAGCGGTATACTAATGGGTTGCCTGTGGCTACAAGGAATGACGTGATTGCTGCTAGACCTGCAAATATTCATGAGGCCATCACAATCGCTCAACAATTAATCGATTCATTGGAATTGGAAGGAGCTGATAAGGATAAGAATGGAAAGAGAAAGAGAGACCATCACCCTAAGGGTAATGATCACCGAAACAAGCGACAAGCTGTTGCTAAGGTTTAAGCTATTGGGAATGGAGATAAAAGGAACCAAAATGGTGATGCACCCAAGTGTGATCGTTGCTACAAGAATCATACAGGACAATGTACTGTGATTTGTCAGAGTTGCTTAAGGAGAGGACATGTAGCTAGGGAGTGTAGAGCACGACCCCTTGCTATGGTTCAAGCTACTCCTGAAACTATGAGTAAGACAGATGTTACTTGTTACGGATGTGGAAAGAAGGGACGTTATAGGAATGAGTGTAGAGAATCGTGGAACCGAGGAAGTCAAGTATCGGGTGGTAATAGGTACAATAATGGAAATCGTGGACGACACGATAATGGGGACTAACGTGTGGAAGCTGGAGTTGCTCAGGGAAGAGTGTATGCACTTGGGAACGAGAGAGGAGAAGATACGAACGTCATTGCTAGTACGTTCCTTCTCAATAATCGTTATGCTTCCATACCATTTGATACTGTGCCGATAAGAGTTTTGTGTCCACTAAGTTTGTACCCTTACTAGAGAAACCCCCGATGGCCTTAGGAATTAGTTAAGATGTAGCGTTAGCTAATGGGAACATAGAGAGGATTAGGACTATCATTCGCGGTTACACGTTAAACTTTCTTGAATCACCATTTCAACATAGATCTTCTACCCGTCACGTTAGGAAGTTTAGATGTCATTATTGGTATGGATTGGTTGTCGAAGTAACGTGCTCATATACTTTGCGACGAGAAGACCGTGCGTGTGCCTTACGGCAAGGAGATTCTGAACATACCAGGAGATAGAAAGGATTTGAGAGGCCCATCTAGATTAGCGGTCATATCTTGCACTAAATTGCTGAAGCTAATGGAAAAAGGATGTTGCCTTTTCTTAGCTCAAATTTCTGAGAAAGGAGGGAAGGAGAAGAAGGAAAGATGCATTAGAGATGTGACTATAGTTCGTGATTTTTCGGATGTGTTTCCCGATGATTTGCCGGGAATCCCGCCTCCTAGACAAGTAGAGTTTTAGATTGAGTTGATACCTGGTGCTGCGCTCGTAGCACGAACGCCTTATCGTCTTGCACCTACTGGATTGGAAGAGTTGTCGAAGCAATTGGCGGAGTTAGCCAAAAAGGGACTTATAAGACCAAGTTCTTCACCTTGGGGAGCCCCGGCCTTATTTGTGAAGAAGAAGGATGGATCGTTTCGTATGTGTATTGATGACCGAGAGCTGAACAAGTTAACAGTGAAGAATAGATACCCGTTACCGAGGATCGACGATTTGTTCGATCAGCTTCAAGGATCGAGTGTGTATTCGAAGACCGATTTGAGATCGGGATATCATCAGCTTCGAGTTCGTGAGAAAGATATTCCGAAAACGGCTTTCAGAACCCGTTACGGGCATTACGAGTTTCAGGTGATGCCGTTTGGGTTGAATAACGCACCGGCGGTATTCATGGACCTCATGAATCTGGTGTGTAAGCCTTACTTAGACAAGTTTGTGATTGTTGTTTCATCGATGACATTCTGATTTATTCGAAGAGTGAGAAGGAGCATGAGGAGCATCTAAGACTTATCTTAGAATTGCTCAGGAAGAAGAAACTGTATGCTAAATTTTCCAAAGGTGAATTTTGGATTCCGACAGTACAATTTCTGAGTCATGTGATTGTTAGGCAAGGAGATCATGTAGATCCTGCTAAGATCGAAGTGATTAAAGATTGGGCTGCACCTACGACCCCAACGGAAGTTCGTCAATTTTTGGGTTTAGCCGGTTATTACCGAAGATTCATCGAGGGATTTTCGAAGATAGCTAAACCGTTGACCAAATTGACTCAAAAGAGTGTTAAGTAAGAATGGGGAGATAAGGAAGAGGAAGCATTTCAATTGCTTAAGAAGATGTTGTGTAGTGCTCCTATCTTAGCGGTACCGGAAGGTAACGAGGATTTCGTCGTCTATTGTGACGCCCCACATAAGGGATTGGGAGCCGTGTTAATGCAACAAGAGAAGGTGATAGCTTATGCTTCCCGACAGCTCAAAAAGCATGAGAAGAACTGCACCACCCATGAGTTGGAGTTAGGTGCTGTGATTTTTGCTTTAAGGATATGGAGACATTACTTGTATGGAACCAAGTGTGTAGTGTTTACTGACCACAAAAGTCTACAACACATCTTGAATCAAAAAGAGCTTAACATGAGACAACGACGTTGGATTGAGTTGCTAAGCGATTATGATTGTGAAATTCGCTACCATCCTGGTAAAGCAAACGTCGTTGCTGATGCTCTTAGTCGAAAGGAGAGAATCCCACCGTTACGAGTTAAGTCATTAGGAATGACTATCGTATCGCCATTACCGTCTCAAATATTAGGAGTTCAAACGGAAGCGTTGAAAGCAGAAAATTTACCTGCTGAGAACCTATTTGGGATGGCAGAAAATGAGAAAGGATCTGTTAAGCATTCTGATGGAGTATTAGGTTTTAGAGAACGAAATTGAGCACCTTTGTATGGAGGAATTCGAGAGTTGATTATGCACGAGTCGCATAAGTCAAGATACTCTATTCATCCTGGGTCTGACAAGATGTACCAGGATTTGAAAAAGTTATATTGGTGGCTAAATATGAAGGCAGATATAGCATTGTATGTTAGAAAGTGTTTGACTTGCTTTAAGGTTAAGGCAGAACATCGAAGACCGTCAGGATTATTGACGCAACCAGAACTTCCAGTCTAGAAATGGGAGCGGATTACAATGGACTTTATTACCAAATTACCGAGGACAGCTAGCGGTTGTGACGCTATCTGGGTAATTGTGGATCGTCTGACTAAGTCTGCTTATTTCCTAGCAATTAGTGATTATGATAGTGTGGATAAATTTGCGAGGTTATATGTGAAGGAAATTATTTCGCATCATAGAGTCCCGATATCTATTATTTCGGATCGTGATAGTCGTTTTACGTCAGCTTTGTGGCGATCACTTCAAACGGCTTTGGGGACGAGGCTTGATATGAGTACTGCATATCATCCCCAAACCGATGGTCAAAGTGAGAGGACCATTCAGACGTTAGAGGATATGCTTCGTACATGCATCATAGACTTTGGTAAAGGCTGGGAGAAGTATTTACCCTTTGCGGAATTCTCCTATAATAATAGCTACCACATAAGTCTTAAGGCTGCACCATTCGAAGCTTTGTATGGCAGAAAGTGTCGTTCGCCTATTGGTTGGGCAGAAGTTGGAGATAGCCAACTCACATGCCCTGAACTGATTTTGGAAACTACTGAGAAAGTAGCTCAGATTCGTGATCGATTGCAAGCAGCCAGAGATAGGCAGAAGAACTACGCCGATCAGAGACGTAAACCTTTAGAGTTCCAGGTTGGAGACTAAGTGATGCTGAAAGTCTCGCCTTGGAAGGGTGTGATACGTTTCGGGAAAGTGTGGAAAACTCAACCCACGCTACGTTGGACCATTTCTTATTTTGGAAAGAATTGGGCCCGTGGCTTATAGGTTGGAATTACCACATGAAATGAGTAAATTTCATGATGTGTTTCATGTTAGTAGTTTGAAGAAGTGTCTTTTTGATTAGATGCCGGTTATACCGATGAAAGATATTTATGTTGATGAGAAATTGAACTTTGTGGAAGAGCCGATTTAGATATTGGATAGAGAGATTAAACGACTTAAGAGAAGTCGTATTCCACTCGTCAAGGTTCGTTGGAATTCCCGACATGGACCAGAATTTACGTGGGAACGTGAGGACGAGTCCTGGAAGAGATATCCGAAGCTTTTCACTTCGTAGACGAATTTTTCCGAGTGAAACCCGGGACGGGTTTCCTTCTGAGGCTGGGAGGATGTGACAACTGGCAAATTAGGGAGTCATTTTGAAAACCCGCATTACATTAAAGTTCGTTTCTAAAATTATATTTGAAATTTTATTCATAACGAACCAGTAAAACCAGTAGTTTGGTTGATTATATCCAAAATATTTTATGAATTCGAATTTGGATTATCGATACGATGAGTATTTATTTCGAGATTTTATTTGGCACTACGTTGACTCCGGCACTAGGATAACCTAACAAGTTGAAAATTTCGAATAACAGTCGCGTCTATATATAGGACGGGCGTATTTATAACTCAATTTCGTGGAAAAACTATTTTAAAGAGGATAATGTATATATAAACGCGTGTTGAGGAATTTTGAAGATGATTTTGAGCTCGGGATGAGCGTGTCGGGCTACTTTGAAAGGTTTACGAAAATGGCCCTTGTGTTACTAACTAGCCACCCCCTCCCATTAATAATAATAATAATTATTATTATTTTTTTATATATACAAAAATCGTCCTTGTGGTTTCTGCATCCCACACACACAAACACAACATCACCCTTATCTTCTCTCTCTCTCTCAACACTTCATCTCCAAACCCTAGCACCCACAGCCACCGCCCCTGCTACTACATCACCGCCACTCCCACGCTTACACCACCACCACCATCTTAACCCTCTCTTCATCCTCTTTCTTTTGGTGCATACCACGCGCCCCCAAACACCCATATCATCCCGTTTGGTAAACCACCGCCGCCATACACACCATCAACACAATTAATATTACTTGGTTTTTAAAGATTCACGAGTTTGGAAGAGTAAAAAGGTAGGTAACATCGGTTTGGTACTATGGGTACCACGATGTGAGTTTCAATCCGTGGACACACGGAAGATTTTGATGGGAATCAAATTGAAATGATTGGGGACACAATATTTTTGTTATAAAAATTAGTTTGGTATCCGGGTTTGTTGTTTTTGTGGGAGGTCGAGACCAAAACCGAGAGCTTATGCTCTCGGCTTGTATATATTGGGTTTAGATTATATCTTCTTGTTGTTTGTGGGACTCGATTGGATTGTTCAGGAGAGTGTTTGGATTAGTATTGGCCACGAGATGGCATTTGGTTTTGGTCCTTGGGACACCGATGACCCAAGGGGTCCTTTTGGTTGGTTTTGAGGCTCGGTGTGAGCTAGCCGAGACCCACTAGGGATCTCTTGGTTTGGTTGTGGTTCGACAGTGGTGAGCCAAGACCCACAAGGGTTTGGCAACAACCATTGGTTGATAATCTTGACTTTTCTTTTATTATTGTTGCTATGGTTTATTTGTTGTTTATATTGGTGACTATTGTTGTCTTATGTTGTTATTGATGCGTGTTTGGTGTCGAGGGTGTATAGAAGAGTCGAGACCCTCGTGGTCTCGGCAATGGAATTATTATTTTGTGGAGTTGTTGTCGAAGGAAAATGGGGACCGATTGTGAGACGGTCACTAGAATGACGGAGATAGGTTAGTCGGGTGCCGTAGTCGGACCCTATTGTTGTAGCACGTGTTTTGGGAAGTTGTTGGACGGAGATTAATTACTTGGTTTGACTTGATTATCATTCTATTTTGGACTTGGACAATGAGCCGAGAGTGATGACTCGGACATGTGACCATTTCGTATTACTCGATAAATATTTATAATCAAACGCAACTAATAAAACTCGTAATAATATTATTAATAATATAAACGTTTATATAAATATATAAACGTGAAAACGTATATATATTTATACAAGTGCGTATATTAATAATAAAATGATCACGAGTAATATTATAATAATAACGCGACTAAACCAAATAATATCTTTTTAATAAACGAGGAAAACTATCGAGTTATACGGGATCGTGGTCACTTGAGTCCAAGTGGTTTATTATTTGTGACGTTCGTGTTGTCACGGATATATGACGATTAATACATTCATTTTCGATAACTACATAACTTATTTAATCGACGGGTTAAATAAGAGCTATTTAGTTATTTAAATTGAGTATATTAATGGGCATCGTATCCTACGACGCCCATAGGTTGTGGTATGTGTACGGGAATAATAAGTTACTAAGTATCTCGTGGGATTACCAAATTGACGAATTTGGTGAGCTTAACGGTATAGTTAGTGAAGTTATTAAACTTTGATATATACCATATAGTACTTTATGTGCAACGTGTGACCTAGGATTCGGGTATAATCCTAGAATGGTATATTAAGTAAATAAATATGGAGGATTACCAAATCGACGGATTTGATAAACTTCGATGATTTATTTAAGTAATATATTAGGCTAATATTAGACCCATAGATTGTTTTATCATCCTTTTTGTTGTGACTTCTTGGTTTGAGTTGTGTCGACCCACCACCCGTATGGATACCAAACGCAAATACACCAAACTTATACGAAATGGATTTTCGGAAATAAAACGGATTCTCGTCCGGGTTTGGGAATATATTGAAATTGAGGAAATGATTTCTGAACGAGTTGATATTGTTAGGTCGTGCCGAGTCCGTAGTTGCCGTCTTTTGAGTTATTATACATCTTACCTCTACCGATTTATTATTGCTGATATCTGGACTTGAGGTGAGTCATAGCCCCACTTTTTACTCTTGAACTATGTTTTCAACGATTGGGGTGAGAAACGTGCAAATCATTTTACGTGGACTATTATCGCTTTTATATGCTTTCTAAACTTGCTATGCGTATGGACTAGGATCTATTGTCAGCTTTAGTCACACCTTTTGTGTGTACTATTCAAGGTTGGCTTATTTGGTTATTTGGATTGTCAGCTTTAGTCACATAGTTTTGTGTGTACTATTCAAGGTTGGCTTATTTGGATTGTCAGCTTTAGTCACATAGTTTCGTGTGTACTATTCAAGGTTGACTTATTAGATACTATAGTGTGCACCTATAGGTTATTATTACTTCGGAGGTTATCCGAGTAATTATTGGTATTGCGGGGGTTACCCGAATACTTATGTTGTTACGGAAGGGTATCCGTGTGTTTTGGCTATTACGGAAGGGTTTCCGGGTGTTATGTTGAGAGCGGAGGGTATCCGCAGGCTTTTAGCGAATCCTTAGTCTAGCTAGCAAGCGTTTTGCGTATATGTCCACTATATTATTAGTTGAATTTAAACCTATGATCTCACCAGCGAAAGCTGACTTTTAGCACGTTTTCTCAGGAATTTAAGTGATGCTCTATGGATGCTTGGATTGGAGGCTTGGCAATGGCACCTGGTTTATGGATCTATTTTTCTAAACTCTGATATTAAATTATGGACCTATGTTCATTTCTTTTGGGCCTGACTCTGAATGATGTTGGGATAAATGTAAACTTTAAAACCCCGTTTTGGTTGTGTTTTTTTTATGTTTACTTTATCTCGTTCTATTATGTCTTGTGTTGGATACCAATCCCCGTAGCACCCCGAAAGTTTGTTGAGTCTTCCGCTGTACTAAATTTTGGGGGTGTTACAGAAACCTTCCAAAATCTTGACCAAACAAAGAAACAATGGACTGTATCATAACTGAACATGATGATTCTAACAATAAGGACTACTCTGATATGTGAATGACTATATATACCAAACTTAATAAGCATGCAGGTAACCCCCCTTGTTTTTGGCATTACCCATATAACTGAAATAAACGTGCCGTAGGTGCTTCCAATACGTCTTAACTTTTGCTTTCTGATTAACTATGTAATGAGTCGAAATTTCTTCCTTTACTCAGATAACATAATAAACATGCAGGTAAAAATCATTTCATCTACTCTAGTAGGTATAGTTTCTTTCATATATAACCCATTCATTTGAAGTAACCACGTTCAAGTTCCTTGCTTTACTATGTTAGCTGTACTTACCTATATATGCCTATTCAACTAAGAGCATTCGGTGTCTTCACCTTTTGGCTTGCATTATAAAGGCTTAACGTGATGCGTTAAAGCCGAGTTAACCACACCGTGCCTCTTCGTTAAGCCCACGTTAACTCATTAACGCAACGTTAAGGCTACATGGAAAAAAAATCACTTCACCCCCTATCAACGTTCATGTGACCGTTGGATTAAAAAAAAAAAAAAAAAAAAAAAAAAAAAAACAAACTTTGACCCTCCAACTAGGTTGGATCACCATAGTTTACAGGTATCATTCACGATCATGGCGTATGGTGATGAGTAACCTCATCGCTGGCAAGTTGGAGGCGTAGTGGCGCAACCAAGGCATATTGAGAATTACATAAAACATGTTTTTTTACAAGTTGTGTTGTGATGATATTGCATGGAAGACGTTCTATGATAATTCATGCATGATGAAGTTGTTAAGTTTGATGGTGAATGGTAAGTTTCAAATTCTGGATATGTGAAGTTTGATATAGTGCCGTATCTAGGCCAACGGAGGCCTTGTGCAAAACCACTTATATGATAACTAAACATGACAATTAAAAATATATTGTTACGATTAGCTTTAATTTTTATTAGTTTTTCATCATTATCACTCATTTGAAGTAAAGTTTAACCAATATTTAGAATAAAATTTCATATATCGTCAACATTTTAATGTTGAAAATGAGTTTTGAGGCCACAACTATATATTTGAGACCCCTGAAAATTTGAGGCTCTGTGCGATAACACACCTCGCACACCCTCAAATACGGCTCTGATATGATAAGACTGAACGCTTATTGGTTTGATGCCTGTGAAATACCTCCACCCAATACCCAATCATGCTTGCGGAACGGAATCGAACTCGCGTCCTTTAGTTGGATCAAGACATCACATGGTTGGGCCCAGGCTTTTAAGGTAGCTTGTTGATATCATTAGAGCTTGTGGTCCCCAAGTGAGGACTTCCCGGTTGGTCACCCAACCCGGTACTACTCTCACCTAGGCTCGCTTAACTTAATAAGCTTCACCCAGTGGACCACAAAGCCCCATGATCTAATACGGAGTAGTTAAAAATCTAATATCCAACTATTTTAACACGTATCACACATGGCAGTCTTCATGTATCATTTGTGTATTGGTGTTAACAATCAAGGATATACAAATGTTCAAACCATGGGAAGTGTTATGGATTTGTAATTATAATAATATTTGCCAAAGTACTAATTAATGTAAATGATTAATATTGTCTATAAAATATGAAAACATTTTAAGCAGAATTTACATGTTCGATACATTACTTAAAGAATTGGTTAATTTGCATAAGACAATATAATTTTCTAATTACTCGATTTATTAACTAACACTCAACATTTATACGGAACCACGACATAGTATATTGATTATGAAACGTAATTACACAAGGGAATAATATCCGTGAATGACAAAAAAAAAAAAATAAATAAAATAATATAAAAGTTGCATACCCAGCACATGCATGCTTTTCTGAATATCACTAAGCATATCTACCATATAAAATAAAAATGTAGATACTATAATGAAGCGTAAATCCACACTATTAACTGCAACTTAAGCAAGATTAGGTGTTTGGAAAGCACGAGCTGAACTTCAACACTTGGTCTTGAACAAGGTCATGAGTACACATATGTCAAGCTGCAACTTTGAATCCGTTAGACCACATTCTGAAACATTACCAGAATCTTGACCAAACAAAGAGACAATGGACCCTATCATAACTCAACATGATGATTCTAACCATAATGACCAAGAAAACTGCTACTCTAACATCTTACTATACCAAACATAATGAATAAGAAACTAAAGTAAACAACAAGATACGATTCAACTTAAACAAATGTTTTTCTACTTTTAGTCTTTCTTTCTTCATTTTGTTTGCTTGGTTGAGATGATGAAACTTTGTGATATATTCCGAGACCACCTATTTCAACAACAATAGAAATGTTTGTTGAGTGCATATCGTAAAACAAAAGCAAACATTTGAATGATTTGGAGCATGTGTGGTGTGAGTCTCGGCCGGGCTTATGCTTGAAAATATGCATTGGAGAGATGGTAGTGGTTTGTTGAGAAGATGTTTTTGTTGCTTGTATGTGTTTGTGGAAGAAAAGTAAATCTAGAATTTTAGTAGTGGTTGATGTTTGTGAATGAGATATAGGCAAAATAAAAAGCAATAAATATACAACCTGCACCTTCACCAATCAAAAAATAAAAGATTGTAAAAAGCTCAACATTAATGTCTTGGCTGAATAAGTGAGGAGTGTTGGCTCGTTTTTTTGGTTGAAGGTTTTCAAGTAATGAGAGCATTGATTGTCAAAGGAAATGAAAACCTGTTTTTTACTTTTTAGGATGTGGGTTTTCATGATAATGGAAATATCTTGGGGTTTTATTTAGGGAATTAAAGTGTTAATGGGCCAAGAGATATGATGCAAATGCAACTATAGTCACGTACTTACTTATTTTATATGAAATGTTTGTAGTTTATAAATTAAATAAAAATTATATCTTGAAGTTAGCCTAGTGTTAAGGCGTTTCTAGAGTTTTATAAGATATTAAGTTTCAAATCTCGTTCAACAAGCATCTTTTGAGTTTTGATAGTTAGAGAAAAATCCAAAAACAGTCATGAAAATACTTGTCATGACGCATACATCACGGAACAAAGCTAGCTCGACTTCCCAAAGTAAATGAAGTGAGATCCTTCTCAAATTCTTTAATTCATACCTTTCAGCATAGAAAACTAATACTCTGTAATATAAGATCTCACATGTATTTCCTATATGTTAATTTTGAGTGCTTAACAAAATGTCTCTCGATTTTTAAGTTTGACATATGTTTAATGATTTGATGTATCGGATATAGGCTTGCAATATACTCAGTACAAGTACAACCTTGTGTTTATGCCCATTTACACCTTACTGACAACCACAACAACCTTCTATGACTTAAATTGAAATCACCAACTTAAATGAACTGATACTACGTATTTAATAAGAACTTAAATGAGCTGATATTAAATAAGAATTACACTATTATTTTTATATTAGAAAATACTAAAGGCATGGGTGAGTGAAGTGGTGGTTAATGTGAGAACTTGTATCATGCTATTCTAGCTTGTGGGGTTTATTAAATTGATTTCAAAGGAAGGAGAAGAAGTTGAAAGAAAACTAGACTTATTTCGTTTGGTTTAAGATGAACAAGAATCAACCCTTATTTAGCCATGTTGACTATTTACTGTTATCAAATTATCAAAATGAGATCAGGTTAATGACTTTATGTAATCGAATTAGTCTTATCATATTTTGTTTTCTAGACCCATCCTAATTAAAATGAGTATACTAAAATCAGTATCTTGTGATTTGGGCTAAATCAAGTGATTTAGCCCAAATCACAAGTGATTCACATAACTTAAAGTGACATTGGAATCTATTTAAAAAGTAACCAAATATTCAAATACTAGTCTATAACTACACAGAGAATTTTCATAGATCCACTAAAAAACTTGTGCATAACTACGAACCGACAAAAGATAAAAAGTCAAATGCTACTTGCAGTAAACACAAAAGACCTTAAAAAGACAAACAAAAATAATAAACAGTTTGGTACTACAACCCCGGAACCCCCCATCAAACTTCCTATCGCTGAACGCATTTCTTCCTAGCCCGGATAGCGTTCATAATGATCTCATTCCTTGACACTGGTGGATACTTTTCATGGAACTCCTCAGCCTATTGCGGCAGATTAATCTCATGTAACAAAAGCTCGAGGACAAATTTGACCCTCAACAGCAACAACAAGAGGTTTTGTTGGTGTAACTCTCCCACAAGTCCACAATCCCATTTGGAGAAAGGTTCTCCCATATACATCTCCATATGATGCATAGCAAAGATACGAGAATCATCTTTATTCATATCCGTACTACATTTAAGTTTCGGAATGTACGGAACAAAAGTAGCGACAACATGACTTTTTTTGTGGCCAACACTTTTAAGTAGGGCTGTAAACGAACCGGACGAAGTATTGTTTATGTTCGTTCGTTTAATTTTATTCAGACAAATAAATGAGCAAAAACGCTTAAACGGACGAATTTTCTTGTTTATGTTCGTTTATTAAGAAAATGAGTTGTTCATGTTCGTTTATATTAATGGACAACGACGACGATGATGATGATGATCTTGATTGAAGAGGATACATAAAAGAAGTCCAATACATTCAAAATATTACAATTTCCTCATAATTCATAGATAGTTTATTTATAGCAATATTTGAAACTCCAAAACTTATTGCTATAAGAAGTCCAAGTAATAAGAATTGAAATACGATCCTATTACGTGTCAATATTTCATAATTAACACTCGGTTTAGCTAACCAGGTTTTTGCATTTCATTTACTATTAACAACTCGAGACTCAACATTGTTACACTACTCATATGAATTAGAGCATGCCGTAACAAAAGGTTCATTCATCGGAGTGTCTTCTTCCATTTTCTTGTGTGGACATTTAGGACATCTATATTCAACATTTCAACAAAATCCTCAAAAACAAATTAATTAGCTAGTTTTAATGTACATAAAAGGACATGAGTGAATTAATTACCTTTGTAAAATGGTGAGACTCTCCATGTTCCGGAGAAAAAGTAATTTTTTCAGTGTCTCTTAAAAAAAGACGCACGTGATGATACGCAGGATCGGTGTTCCACACTCTTGTTAGAATGGAAAAAAAAATACTAATTTGATTTGTGTTATGTAAATGTGAATCGGATCAATATTTACTATTCTTTTTTCCATTCCATCGAGAGTCCGGAATACCGATCCTGCGTATCATCGTGTACATCTTTTTTACGAGACCGTGACAAAATTACATCTCTAGAACATGGAGAGTCTCATCATTTTCCAAATGTAATAATTCACTCATGTCATTTTATGTATCTGTATTTTACATTAAAACTAGCTAATTGATTTGTTTTTTAGGATTTTGTTGAAATGTGGAATTTTGCGGTCCTAATTGTCCACGCAAGAAAATGGAAGAAGAAGCCCAGATGAATGAATCTTATGTTATGTCATGCTTTAATTCAAATGAGTATTGTGGCGATGCCGAGTCTCGAGTAATTAATAGTAAAGGTAATCCAAAAAAACTTGGTTAGCTATAGTAGCTAGTCAATCGAGTGTTAATTATGAAATAATGACATGTAATAGGATCGTATTTCTTATTACTTAGACTTCTTATTGCAATAAGTTTTGGAGTTTCAACTATTGCTATAGATAAACTATCAATGAAGAGTAAATTGCAAAAATCGTCCCTAAAGTTTGGCCCGTTTGCATGTTTCGTCCCAGACATTTCGAAACTGCATGGATCGTCCCTAAACTTAACCTTTGGGGCATATATCGTCCTTTTTGGGCATATATCATCCCAAATATTTTGAAATGTTAGGGACGAAACATGCACACGGGCAAAACTTTAGGGACGATACATGCAAATTGGCCAAACTTTAGGGACAATCCTTGCAGTTTCGAAATGTGTGGGACGAAACATGCAAATTGGCCAAACTTTAGGGACGATTTTTGCAATCTACTCATCTATGAATTATGAGGAAATTGTTATCTTTTGACGGTGTTGGCCTGCTATTACATTATAGATGATGATGATTCACGAAGATGCAAAAATAGATGATACAAAAATGAAGACGGTTCTTTTTTAATTCCCCATAATCATTCATTAAGCCATATACGAATATAAATGCATGAAACATTCGGATACCTACTGGGCTAAAGGCCTGTATATATAAAACTACGGGCCTAATAATATATCAAAGTAGTCTTGTTTCTTTCAAGATTTCTTGGAGATTTGCTGACTCATGAAATTACCTACTTATCTTGCTTTCAATACCCATATAAGGTTAATTGGTCAAACAAAAGATATACTAGCAAATACCTGGTCAAAATTTCCAATACGAGTTGACTCAAAGAGCTTAGTGAAGATAGATGCAAATTTTGCTTTTCAAATCAATTCAAGTAACTAGGTTCAAACGGGCTGGGAGTTTTAGATCCTAAAGAAAGCCTAAAGAAAGAAAAAATAAATACAACTCTGGTTGCCAAATGGAGCTAAATTGTGATGTTAACAAAAGGATGTGATAAAAAGTCAGTATACACACTCATAAACACACACCCACACGAACTCAAGACAGATAACCATTTTTAATCGATAAAAATAAAATATAAAAGGAAAATTTGTTTTGACGCACGCCACTGGCATGGTGCCATGAATGGCGTGGGCTACCAGCTAAGGCCGGTCCGGACCAGTTGGGTGAAAGAGGAAAAACTATGAATTGATAAGTTACTCAATTCATTCATCACATACTTATAAAAGAAAAAAGTATAATTAATAAAAGATCCGTTTCATCTATATATATATATATATATATATATATAAAGAATGAGTTCCCATATTAAATGTTAGCATTAATGCCACAAGCCAAGAAACTAAAATATGTGGTTTAAGCTAATGAATTTACTACATTTGGAGCTTTATTTTGAAGCTTTTAATAGCTTTTAAGCTAAAATCTAATATAACTATATATGAAGATTGAGTTGCATGTCATTGAATGTGAGAATTAATGGTATAAGCCAAGAAACTCTAATATACAAAATAAGCTAACCAAGTTCGTTAATGTGGAGCTTTTCTTGAAACCTTTTTAGAACTTTTAAAGTTTCATGAATGTGAGCATTAATGTTATAAACCCAATTGATCCCAAACTCAATGTGAACCGTATTTGAGTTTTGGCTTGAGTAATGACATTAAAGATCATGAATTGAAGATAACATTAAAGATCTTGAAAAGTTGAAGTCTTTTTAGCTTATAAGAACCCAAAGAGTCTTTTGTAACTAAAACATTAATTTTCCATTACATGATCTTTGGTTTGCAAGAAAAAAAAGAGTAACGTCTAACTTTTGGTATGCAAAAATTGAGTTTTAATAATAAATGAGACAATGGCTTATGATGCCTATATGTAGTTCAGTTTAGTGACTTCGCCAATCACGCATTGCAAATTTGCAGATGATACATAACCCTCATGGCTAATATAGCAAACACTACGCTTTATTATCCTAAGAAAAGCTTAACTTTCTTTCATGATCAATGGTGAGAAGGTGTCTATGATATCATAATAATGGTAATAGGTCGTAAGTGATATGTCAACATTAAATATATGATCAAATATCTCTGTAATTTTTCTAGGAGAAATACAAAAACAAACCACGGATTTTGGAGGATGAAACTGGACAATTTCTGTATCAAGGAGTTCTCGAGGGTGCACAGACAATAACATACTACCTTCTAATGTTATAGGGGAATGAGTTTGTTGCTATCCCTGCTGGTTTGTGTGGTATGCACAAATTCTTCTTCGTAGCATTTTTTTCGAAAACCTTATTTTTAAGTCCTATATATCACATGGATATTTATTGCATTTGACATGCAGGTATAACTTTAATAAAGTTGCACAATATAAGCAACTTACACTTGAGGAAGCTGAAGAAACGATAAAAAAACAGAAGGAAAACCGCATATGGGTATGAGAGATGGATGACGAAAGTAGCAAACAATGGGGCTGCTGCTTTTGGTGAAGTTGAAAGGTTTGATGACAAGAAAAGTGTTGGAGCAGGTGGTGCGGGTGGGAGAGGGCGTAAAAAGAATAACGATGATGATGACGAGGGAAATGTCTCTGACCGAAGAGATGAAGACGAAGACGAGAGTCCGCAATGAAAAGTAGACTTGGACTTAATAAGAGGGGAGGTGATGATTATGATGAACAAGGTCCTAGAGGGGGTGATCATGATCTTGGCGATGATGATATTGAGAAAAGTTCGTGATAGTTTTGTCCTATATTTGTGAGAAATAGTATATGTCTAATGTCTTTACTTTGAATGTTCCAAGGTTGTGATTACAAATTTTTCAATAACTTCAAAGTTGATGAAGCATCGTTGAGAACATGCTACACAAAGTTATTGACAAATCTTCCATCGAATTTATTATTTTTCACTTTTATTTGTACGCAAGTTCTACAATGTTAGATATAAACATTAGCTTCACAACTATACAAACGTATAGACAAATCTTCATGATAATTTGTAGGGGTAGTTGGTGCCAACTGTGACAACTGGCAGTTTAGGGAGCTATTTTTAAAACCCGCATTTCAACTTAAGTTCGTTCATAATTATTATTTGAAATTTTCATTTCACAACGAACTTGTAAGACCTATGTTATGGATATTTTATTTAATGACGTTATGGTATTCGTGAATTATGTTCATAATTCGCTTTGATTATGAGATCGGTGATGTATATTTGAATTCTCACTTGGTACTACGTTGACTTTGGCACTAGGATTACCTAACGTAATTTTATGATTCGTCTTAACGAGCCGTTATTATTTTAATTGATTACGAGAGGTTCTCGTGTAATATGGAAATTTTAAAATGAGTTCGGGTTCGGGCCACGTGTTTTTACATTTACCCACATCACCCGCTCAATCGTAATAATATCTTATTATTACTATTATTATTATCATTATTACACTTATTATTATTATTATTGTTATTACAAAAAAAAAAAAAAAAAAAAAAAAAAAAAAAAAGAAGAGAAAGTTAACAAAGGGGCGTTGCCCGGTTTTAACCCACACAACACAACACAAAACCCACACTCTCTCTCTCTAACTTATCTTCTTCCCTACTTCTTTGAAAACCTTAGCCGCCCCATAAATAATCCGGCCACCACAGCGCACCGCCGGCCACCACTCTAAACTACCACCATAATCCGAATCCCCATCATTTCTACTCCTAGATCCACCATATCACGCGCCTCCTATCACCACTTTATCATACGAATCACCATCT
This sequence comes from Artemisia argyi, assembly GCA_030686995.1. NCBI lineage: Eukaryota > Viridiplantae > Streptophyta > Magnoliopsida > Asterales > Asteraceae > Artemisia > Artemisia argyi. The sequence continues at coordinate 7,944,899 of CM060700.1, forward strand.
TATTCACCACTTTTCGATTGATTCTTGAAAGATTATCAAGGTTTTGGAGTTCTAGTTCGAAGGTGAGCGAGTATTCACTCGTATGGTTAATAAAACCGTGACCTAGAGTCACGGCAAGATGAGATCCGAATGGGTTTTAATTAAAAACGTGTAACACTTGATGGGTTGTGGATGAAAAACGTTTTATTTAACAAGTTTGGTATCCGGGTTGGTTTATCCTTGTCGGGTCGAGGTGTACCCGAGGGTGTAACCCTCGGTTTGTGATTGTTTTTCCGGCTATTCGAGCTGTTGATCTTGGTGTTCGAATGAGGTGTTTGGAACCTCACTTATGTTATTGACCGATTTTTGATGGTCATGGTTAACCATGGTTGTCGATGGTTTCTTGGCCGACCACCCTTGTGTGTCGTGTAGTTTGATGGCTCGACGCCATCTTGTTTTGACTCCCGTGAGTCGCGGCCTCTCGGCCATATATGGTTATTGAAGCCGAGTGCTATGTTGGTTGCCGAATAGACCATTTGGGTCGAATGGCATAATTTTTCTTGTTTAGCTCTTGTGAGCTAGTAAGTGCTTGTGATACTTGTGTTTAGTTCGAGTTCTCGCAACTCGTAGTATTGAGCCGAGACTCAAGTGAGTCGAGGGCTCGGGTCGACTTGGTAAACCGACCCACACATTGACTTGGTTAATGTTATTAATTGACTTGTGTGAACAAATTGTTATATATACTTTGTTGGTTATTATTGTTATTGATATTGTCGCGGTATTATTTCTCGGCCGTTTACACTTTGGGCCGAAATGGATATTGATTATTGGTTATGGTTTGAATATTGAGAAGTTGTTGTCGATTGGGATGTGATATGAGGACCGGTTATGAGACGGTCGTTAGACGACGGAGATAGGTTAGTCGGGTACCGTAGTCGGACCTTATTGTTGTAGCCCGTGGTTGAGATTGTGATTGGACGGAGATTATTATTTATGACTTTGGTTTATTATTGGACTTGGACAATGAGCCGAGAGTCATGACTCGGACATATGACCATTTCGTGTAACTCAATAAATATTAAAAGTGAAACGAGAATAATAAAACTCGTAATAATAATTATTAGTAATATGAACGTTTATACGAAAGTATATACGTGAATAACGTATATATAACTATATAAACGCGTATATTAATAATAATAATAATCACGAGTCGTATTATAAATAATACGATTAGATACATATTAGGCTACGAAAGTGGCGTAATATTAATTAAACGTATTATTACTATTAGAAATTGTGTTATAAACGGGAAACTCCCGACAATTATGAAACGTTTAATAAAAAAGGTCATTTCGGATATATAACGGATAAACTTATTGAGTTAGGCGAAATTGTTGTCACTCGGGTCCAGGTAAGTTATTATTTGCGACATTCGTGTTGTCTCGGATATATGACGACTAATATAGACGTTTTCTATAAGTAAATAACCACCCAACCGTAAGGTTGAGCCGGGTTGTTTGGTTATATGAAACGAATATATTAGTGGGCATCGTATCCTACGACGCCCATAGGTTGTAGTATATGTAAAGGGTAATAGATTGCGAGTATATATATCGGGAGATCTGGCCAATTTGACGATATATACGAGGAATTTATTAAACTATGATATATACTATATAGTAATTACGTGCTATGTGCTTTATATGTGCTGTAGATTGGGTGTAATCTTGGAACGGTATATTACGTAAATAAATATGAGGATTATCAAATCGACGGATTTGGTAAACTTTGGCGATTTATTTAAATGATATATTGGGCCAATATTAGATCTATAGTTTATTACATGTTCTACGTGTGATCTTGTTGGTTTGTTTGGAGTCGACCCACCACCCGTATGGATACCAAACGCAAATACACCAAACTGATACGAAATGGATTTTCGGAAATAAAACGGATTCTCGTCCGGGTTTGGGAATATTATATATTTGAGGAAATGATTTCTGAAAGAGTTAATATTGTTAGGTCGTGCCAAGTCCGTAGTTGCTGTTTCGTGAGTTATCATACATCTTATTGCTACCTACCTCGTCTTGCTATATTTCTGGACTTGAGGTGAGTCATAGCCCCACTTTTTACTCTTGAACTATGTTTTCAATGATTGGGGTGAGAAACGTGCAAATCATTTTACGTGGACTATTATCGCTTTTATATGCTTTCTAAACTTGTTATGCGTATGGACTAGGATCTATTGTCAGCTTTAGTCACACCTTTTGTGTGTACTATTCAAGGTTGGATTATTTGGTTATTTGGAATTGTCAGCTTTAGTCACATATATGTTGTGTGTACTATTCAAGGTTGACTTATTTAGATACTGTAGCGTGCACCTATAGGTTATTATACTTCGGAGGTTATCCGAGTTATTATTGGTATTGCGGGGGTTACCCGAATATCTATGTTAGTACGGAAGGGTATCCGTGTGTTTTGTTAGTACGGAAGGGTATCCGTGTGTTTTGTTAGTACGGAAGGGTATCCGTGTGTTTTGTTAGTACGGAAGGGTATCCGTGTGTTATGTTGGAGCAGAGGGTATCCGCAGGCTTTTAGTGAATCCTTAGTCTAGCTAGCAAGCGTTTTGCGTATATGTCCACTATATTGTTAGTTGAACTTAAACCTATGATCTCACCAGCGAAAGCTGACTTTTAGCACGTTTTCTCAGGTAATTAAGTGTTGAGGTGCATGCTTGGATTGGAAGGCTCGGCTGTGGCACATGGTTATGGATCTATATTTTCTAAACTCTGATAATTAAATTTGGACCTATTGTTATTTATTTTGGGCCTGACTCTGAATGATGTTGGGATAAATGTAAACCTTAAAACCCCGTATTTTGGTTGTGTTTTTACTATGTTTACTTTATCTCGTTCTATATTGTCTTGTGTTGGATACCAATCCCCGTAGCACCCCGAAAGCTTGTTGAGTCTTCCGCTGTATCAAATTTTGGGGGTGTTACAGATTGGTATCAGAGCCAAGGTTATAGAGAACTAGGTAAATAAACGCCTAAACTATAACCGTATTTTTATAGAAAATGATCCTTGACTACCGCCCGCCAGCCCGCCAAGCCGAAGCATCTTCTATTATTTGAGGTATTATGAGATATTTGAGATGATTTGAGGTTTATGGATTTTAGAAATAAGATGGCGTTCTTGAGGATTTATATGGTCTATATGTTTTATAAACATTTTTAGAAATGCGGTGTTTGAAATTCTTTTATTAAGATTATATGGTATTATTTGATGTGAATATTTGGTACGATTTTATGAGTTGTGATTTAAGTTGTTTTGGAACACTTACACCTACCCTACGCCGTTGTCACAAACCATGGCCTCCCATATGCCCGATGTCGTCGAGGATATTTTTACTGCACCGGTTTTACCTGCATAGTTCACGATGGCATCTAATGACCTTTACCAGATGGCCATGTCTTCAGCTACTGTATCACAGGCAGCTTCTACTTCAGCACTACCTGCTGCATCTACGCCGGGACCCTCATCTTCTTTAGGGCTCCCTGGTACATCGAGGCAGCTTACTCTTCATCAGGCTTTGGCTCGTGTGGCACCACGCTTTGCCCACCGAGCTACGGCACGCATGTCGGTACGCCCTACTCCATCACCTTTACAGATTGATGCTCATTCTCTTCTGTCTGAGGCACCGCCCACATCACTGCGTCGTCGTCCTAGATCACCTACTACATCTTCACATGGTTCACCCAGTAGGAGACGACGAGTGATGAGGTACTCTTCCGATGAGGAGGAGGAGGAGTACAAGGGTGAGGATGAGGCTGATGACCCTGAGCGGGAGGATGACCCTCAGGAGGCTGAGCATGGTGATGATGATGACCCTGAGGAGGAGGATGACCCTCAGGAGGATGAGATGCCTGATGATGATGATGATGTGTTAGCACCACCAGCTCAGGCTGAGGAGCCTGATTCACCTGTACACCCGATTGAGCCCGATTCACCTGATCATCCGTTCTTGTTTGAGTTGCCACCTGGTAGTCCAGTGGAGTCGGATGCATCTTCTGAGATTTTTGCTGAGCATGCAGAGTTGGGTGAGATTGGCAGGTTGTGGACTCGGATTACTGAGCTTAGTGACAGAGTTGCACGTGTATCTGATCGACTTGAGCGAGTTATTGGAGAGTTTTTAGCAGATTTGAGAGTTGATTTAACTGTCGTTGTGGGCAGGACTACTGAGCTGAGGAGGGTTATGATGGATGTCCACGAGCATATCGATAGTTTGCAGCGAGGATTCGTTACTGCTCGTGAGGCCGACCACAAGCTTTGGCAAAGGAATGCCGAGCTAGAGAAGGAGGTGGCTGACCTCAAGAGAGACCGAGACACCCATAGCGTGGAGTTAGGATCGTTATGGAGGGATCTTGATGGCTTGAGGCAGGAGTTGAGGATTCTCCGTCAGCCCCGTGGCTAGTTGTTTGAGTTATATTATCTTGTTGCTTTCTTAGCCGAGGAGTGTTCGGTTAGAAAAGCTAGTTATCATATTTTGATGTATTTTGTTCGGTATTCGTCTCTTTTGGAACGATTAGTATGTTTTGTGTTATCCGTCAGTTGGAACGATGTTAGATCGCTATTGTATGGTTGATGGTTATTAGTATATGGTATTATGTGATTTTGGGTGTTATGGAAATTGAGTCCTTATTCGCTTATTTGTGTTACGTGATCAATGGCACCCCGTCGAAACCCTGTTAGGTCTACCAGGACTGGTCCTGCTGTGACTACTCCTACTCCTGCTCGTCGAGGTCGTCGACCTACTCGAAATGTTGAAACCCCTACTCCTGACAACCTGGACACCACTAACCGTAACAACAGGAATCAAAATGTTGATGTTCAGGGAGACAATGGTCATGTTCCACTTAATGCACCGACTGTGGATCAAGCAATGATCAACCAACTCGTGGAGCAAAGAGTTGCTGAACTACTCGCTGAGTCTAATCATTCCAACAATTCTGCTGGAACTTTTCCACCTGTTCGTGCTAATGGATGTCAATACAAGGAATTCAAGATTTGTGGACCCATTGAGTTTGGTGGAAATGAAGGAGTGGTTTACTTAGTCAGATGGATTGAGAAGACTGAGTCAGTGTTTAATGTCAGTGGTTGTGCGGAGAATGCGAAGGTAAAGTTTGCTTCTTTTACTTTCAAGGATGAAGCTTTGACTTGGTGGAACAACTACCGAAATGCAGTTGGGAGTGATGTAGCATATGCTATGACTTGGGAGCAATTTAAGTCCTTGTTGATTCAGACTTATTGCCCAAGGAATGAGGTCAAGAAGCTAGAGATTGAGTTTTGGAACCACAAAGTGAAAGGTAATGATATGGCGACTTATAATCGTCGTTACCAGGAGTTAGCCTTGTTGTGCCCAAATATGGTGAAAACTGAAACTCAAAAGATCGAGAGGTATACTGATGGTTTGCCTGTAGCTACGAGGAATGATGTAATTTCTGCTAGGCCTGCAAACATCCATGAGGCTATCACAATTGCTCAACAACTTATGGATTCGTTGGAATTAGAAGAAGCTGATAAGGAGAAGAATGGAAAGAGAAAGAGAGACCGTCACTCTAAGAGTAATGATCACCGAAGCAAGAGACAAGCTAAGGCTTATGCTATTGGGAATGGAGATAAGAAGAATCAGAACGGTGATGCACCCAAGTGTGATCGTTGCCATCAGCATCACACTGGATGGTGTAGTGTGAAATGCCAGAATTGCTCAAAGAAAGGACATACAGCTAGGGACTGTAGAGCTCGACCTCTTGCAATGGTTCAAGCTGCTCCTGAGATGAGAAACAAGGCAGATGTTACCTGTTATGGGTGTGGAAAGAAGGGACACTATAGGAATGAGTGTAGAGAATCGCGGAACCGTGGAAATCAAGGCTCGGGTGGTAATGGGTACAATTATGGAAACCGTGGACGACAAGATAATGGGGACCAACGTGTGGAAGCTGGAGCTGCTCAGGGAAGAGTGTATGCACTCGGGAACGAGAGAGGAGAAGATCCGAACGTCGTTACTGGTACGTTCCTTCTCAATAATCGTTATGCTTCCATACTGTTTGATACTGGTGCCGATAGAAGTTTTGTGTCCACTACATTTGCACCCTTACTAGAGAAACCCCCGATGGCCTTAGGAATTGGATATGATATTGAGTTAGCTAATGGAAACATAGAAAGGATTAATACTATCATTCGAGGTTGTACGTTAAATTTCTTGAACCACCCTTTCAACATAGATCTTCTACCCGTCACGTTAGGAAGTTTTGATGTAATCATTGGTATGGATTGGTTGTCGAAGTATCGTGCTCACATACTTTGCGACGAGAAGATCGTGCGTGTACCCTACGGAAAGGAAGTCCTAAATATATTAGGAGACCGAAAGCATTCTAGGAGCCCATCCCGATTGGCAGTGATTTCTTGCACTAAGCTACCGAAGCTAATGGAGAAGGGATGTTATCTTTTCTTAGCTCAAATTTCTGAGAAGGGAGAGACGAAGAAAAAGGAAAGGGGCATCGGAGATGTGCCTATAGTTCGTGATTTTTCTGATGTGTTTCCCGATGATTTGCCGGGAATCCCACCGACTAGACAAGTGGAGTTTCAGATTGAGTTGATACCCGGTGCTGCACCTGTAGCACGAGCACCTTATCGTCTTGCACCTACCGAACTGGAAGAGTTGTCGAAACAATTGGCGGAGATAGCCGAAAAGGGATTCATAAGACCAAGTTCTTCACCTTGGGGAGCCCCAGTCTTGTTTGTGAAGAAGAAGGATGGATCGTTTCGCATGTGTATCGACTATAGAGAGTTGAATAAGTTAACGGTGAAGAATCGATACCCGTTACCTAGGATCGATGATTTGTTCGATCAACTTCAAGGATCGAGTGTGTACTCGAAGATCGATTTGAGATCGGGATATCATCAACTTCGAGTTCGTGAGGAGGATATTCCGAAAACGGCTTTCAGAACCCGTTACGGGCATTACGAGTTTCAGGTAATGCCGTTTGGGTTGACTAACGCACCAGCAATATTCATGGATCTCATGAATCGTGTGTGTAAGCCATACTTGGATAAGTTCGTGATTGTATTCATCGATGACATTCTGATTTATTCAAAGAGTGAGAAAGAGCACGAGGAGCATTTAAGACTCATTTTGGAATTACTCAGGAAGGAGAAACTTTATGCCAAGTTTTCGAAATGTGAATTTTGGATTCCGACTGTACAATTTTTGGGTCACGTGATTGATAGACAAGGAGTCCACGTGGATCCTGCAAAAATTGAAGCAATAAAAGATTGGGCTGCACCTACAACCCCAACCGAAGTTCGTCAATTTTTGGGTTTAGCCGGCTATTACCGAAGATTCATCGAGGGATTTTCGAAGATAGCTAAACCATTGACCAAATTGACTCAAAAGAGTGTTACGTATGAATGGGGAGATAAAGAAGAGGAAGCGTTTCAATTGCTTAAGAAAATGTTGTGTAGTGCTCCTATCTTAGCGTTACCAGAAGGTAACGAGGATTTCGTCGTCTATTGTGACGCCTCGCATAAAGGTTTAGGAGCCGTGTTAATGCAACGAGAGAAGGTGATAGCTTATGCTTCCCGACAGCTCAAAAAGCATGAGAAAAACTACACTACCCATGATTTGGAGCTCGGTGCTGTGGTTTTTGCTTTAAGAATATGGAGACATTACTTGTACGGAACCAAGTGTGTTGTATTTACTGACCATAAAAGTCTACAACACATCTTGAATCAAAAAGAGCTCAACATGAGACAACGACGTTGGATCGAGTTGCTAAGCGATTATGATTGTGAAATTCGCTACCATCCTGGTAAAGCAAACGTTGTTGCTGATGCTCTTAGTCGAAAGGAAAGAATACCACCATTACGAGTTAAGTCATTGGGAATGACTATCGTATCGCCATTACCATCTCAAATACTCGAAGCTCAAACGGAAGCATTGAAAGCAGAAGATAGATCTGCCGAGAACATATTTGGGATGGCTGATAATGAGAAAGGATTTGTTAAGCGTTCGGATGGATTATTATGTTTTGGAGATCGGATTTGGGTACCGTTACATGGAGAAATTCGAGAATTGATTATGCATGAGTCGCATAAGTCAAAGTACTCCATTCACCCTGGTTCCGATAAAATGTACCAAGATCTTAAGAAGTTCTATTGGTGGCCAAATATGAAGGCAGATATAGCATCGTACGTTAGTAAGTGCTTGACATGCGCCAAGGTTAAGGCTGAACACCAGAGACCGTCAGGACTGCTAACGCAACCAGAACTTCCAGTCTGGAAATGGGAGCGGATTACTATGGACTTCATTACCAAATTACCGAGGACTGCTAGCGGTTGTGACGCTATCTGGGTAATTGTGGATCGTCTGACAAAGTCTGCTCATTTCTTAGCTATTAGTGAAGATGATAGTGTGGATAAGCTTGCAAGGTTATATGTGAAGGAAATTATTTCGCGTCATGGAGTCCCGATATCTATTATTTCGGATCGTGATAGTCGTTTTACGTCAGCTTTGTGGCGATCACTTCAAACGGCTTTGGGGACGAGGCTTGATATGAGTACTGCATATCATCCCCAAACCGATGGTCAAAGTGAGAGGACCATTCAGACGTTAGAGGATATGCTTCGTGCATGCATCATAGACTTCGGTAAAGGCTGGGAGAGGTATTTACCCCTTGCAGAGTTCTCCTATAATAACAGCTACCATACCAGTCTTAAGGCTGCACCCTTCGAAGCTTTGTATGGCAGAAAGTGTCGTTCGCCTATTGGTTGGGCAGAAGTTGGAGATAGTCAACTTACAGGCCCTGAGCTTATTTTGGAAACCACCGAGAAAGTAACTCAGATTCGTGATCGGTTGCAAGCCGCCAGAGATAGGCAGAAGGGCTATGCCGATCAGAGACGTAAACCTTTAGAGTTCCAGGTTGGAGACAAAGTGATGCTGAAAGTCTCGCCTTGGAAAGGTGTAATACGTTTCGGGAAACGTGGTAAACTCAACCCGCGCTACATTGGACCATTCTTGATCTTAGAAAGAATTGGGCCCGTGGCTTATAGGTTGGAATTACCGTCTGAACTGAGCAAAGTTCACGACGTGTTTCACGTGAGTAATTTGAAGAAATGTCTTTCTGATGAAATGCCCGTCATTCCAATGAGGGATATTCGTATAGATGAGAAACTGAATTTCGTGGAGGAACCGATTGAGATTTTAGATCGTGAGGTTAAACGACTCAAGAGGAGTCGCATTCCGCTCGTCAAGGTTCGTTGGAATTCCCGACATGGACCAGAGTTTACGTGGGAACGTGAGGACGAGTTCAGGAAGAGATATCCGAAGCTTTTCACTTCGTAGATGAATTTTTCCGAGTGAAACCCGGGACGGGTTTCCTTCTGAGACGGGGAGGATGTGACAACTGGCAGTTTAGGGAGCTATTTTTAAAACCCGCATTTCAACTTAAGTTCGTTCATAATTATTATTTGAAATTTTCATTTCACAACGAACTTGTAAGACCTATGTTATGGATATTTTATTTAATGACGTTATGGTATTCGTGAATTATGTTCATAATTCGCTTTGATTATGAGATCGGTGATGTATATTTGAATTCTCACTTGGTACTACGTTGACTTTGGCACTAGGATTACCTAACGTAATTTTATGATTCGTCTTAACGAGCCGTTATTATTTTAATTGATTACGAGAGGTTCTCGTGTAATATGGAAATTTTAAAATGAGTTCGGGTTCGGGCCACGTGTTTTTACATTTACCCACATCACCCGCTCAATCGTAATAATATCTTATTATTACTATTATTATTATCATTATTACACTTATTATTATTATTATTGTTATTACAAAAAAAAAAAAAAAAAAAAAAAAAAAAAAAAAAGAGAAAGTTAACAAAGGGGCGTTGCCCGGTTTTAACCCACACAACACAACACAAAACCCACACTCTCTCTCTCTAACTTATCTTCTTCCCTACTTCTTTGAAAACCCTAGCCGCCCCATAAATAATCCGGCCACCACAGCGCACCGCCGGCCACCACTCTAAACTACCACCATAATCCGAATCCCCATCATTTCTACTCCTAGATCCACCATACCACGCGCCTCCTATCACCACTTTATCATATGAATCACCATCTTATTCACCACTTTTCGATTGATTCTTGAAAGATTATCAAGGTTTTGGAGTTCTAGTTCGAAGGTGAGCGAGTATTCACTCGTATGGTTAATAAAACCGTGACCTAGAGTCACGGCAAGATGAGATCCGAATGGGTTTTAATTAAAAACGTGTAACACTTGATGGGTTGTGGATGAAAAACGTTTTATTTAACAAGTTTGGTATCCGGGTTGGTTTATCCTTGTCGGGTCGAGGTGTACCCGAGGGTGTAACCCTCGGTTTGTGATTGTTTTTCCGGCTATTCGAGCTGTTGATCTTGGTGTTCGAATGAGGTGTTTGGAACCTCACTTATGTTATTGACCGATTTTTGATGGTCATGGTTAACCATGGTTGTCGATGGTTTCTTGGCCGACCACCCTTGTGTGTCGTGTAGTTTGATGGCTCGACGCCATCTTGTTTTGACTCCCGTGAGTCGCGGCCTCTCGGCCATATATGGTTATTGAAGCCGAGTGCTATGTTGGTTGCCGAATAGACCATTTGGGTCGAATGGCATAATTTTTCTTGTTTAGCTCTTGTGAGCTAGTAAGTGCTTGTGATACTTGTGTTTAGTTCGAGTTCTCGCAACTCGTAGTATTGAGCCGAGACTCAAGTGAGTCGAGGGCTCGGGTCGACTTGGTAAACCGACCCACACATTGACTTGGTTAATGTTATTAATTGACTTGTGTGAACAAATTGTTATATATACTTTGTTGGTTATTATTGTTATTGATATTGTCGCGGTATTATTTCTCGGCCGTTTACACTTTGGGCCGAAATGGATATTGATTATTGGTTATGGTTTGAATATTGAGAAGTTGTTGTCGATTGGGATGTGATATGAGGACCGGTTATGAGACGGTCGTTAGACGACGGAGATAGGTTAGTCGGGTACCGTAGTCGGACCTTATTGTTGTAGCCCGTGGTTGAGATTGTGATTGGACGGAGATTATTATTTATGACTTTGGTTTATTATCGGACTTGGACAATGAGCCGAGAGTCATGACTCGGACATATGACCATTTCGTGTAACTCAATAAATATTAAAAGTGAAACGAGAATAATAAAACTCGTAATAATAATTATTAGTAATATGAACGTTTATACGAAAGTATATACGTGAATAACGTATATATAACTATATAAACGCGTATATTAATAATAATAATAATCACGAGTCGTATTATAAATAATACGATTAGATACATATTAGGCTACGAAAGTGGCGTAATATTAATTAAACGTATTATTACTATTAGAAATTGTGTTATAAACGGGAAACTCCCGACAATTATGAAACGTTTAATAAAAAAGGTCATTTCGGATATATAACGGATAAACTTATTGAGTTAGGCGAAATTGTTGTCACTCGGGTCCAGGTAAGTTATTATTTGCGACATTCGTGTTGTCTCGGATATATGACGACTAATATAGACGTTTTCTATAAGTAAATAACCACCCAACCGTAAGGTTGAGCCGGGTTGTTTGGTTATATGAAAAGAATATATTAGTGGGCATCGTATCCTACGACGCCCATAGGTTGTAGTATATGTAAAGGGTAATAGATTGCGAGTATATATATCGGGAGATCTGGCCAATTTGACGATATATACGAGGAATTTATTAAACTATGATATATACTATATAGTAATTACGTGCTATGTGCTTTATATGTGCTGTAGATTGGGTGTAATCTTGGAACGGTATATTACGTAAATAAATATGAGGATTATCAAATCGACGGATTTGGTAAACTTTGGCGATTTATTTAAATGATATATTGGGCCAATATTAGATCTATAGTTTATTACATGTTCTACGTGTGATCTTGTTGGTTTGTTTGGAGTCGACCCACCACCCGTATGGATACCAAACGCAAATACACCAAACTGATACGAAATGGATTTTCGGAAATAAAACGGATTCTCGTCCGGGTTTGGGAATATTATATATTTGAGGAAATGATTTCTGAAAGAGTTAATATTGTTAGGTCGTGCCAAGTCCGTAGTTGCTGTTTCGTGAGTTATCATACATCTTATTGCTACCTACCTCGTCTTGCTATATTTCTGGACTTGAGGTGAGTCATAGCCCCACTTTTTACTCTTGAACTATGTTTTCAATGATTGGGGTGAGAAACGTGCAAATCATTTTACGTGGACTATTATCGCTTTTATATGCTTTCTAAACTTGCTATGCGTATGGACTAGGATCTATTGTCAGCTTTAGTCACACCTTTTGTGTGTACTATTCAAGGTTGGCTTATTTGGTTATTTGGAATTGTCAGCTTTAGTCACATATATGTTGTGTGTACTATTCAAGGTTGACTTATTTAGATACTGTAGCGTGCACCTATAGGTTATTATACTTCGGAGGTTATCCGAGTTATTATTGGTATTGCGGGGGTTACCCGAATATCTATGTTAGTACGGAAGGGTATCCGTGTGTTTTGTTAGTACGGAAGGGTATCCGTGTGTTTTGTTAGTACGGAAGGGTATCCGTGTGTTTTGTTAGTACGGAAGGGTATCCGTGTGTTATGTTGGAGCGGAGGGTATCCGCAGGCTTTTAGTGAATCCTTAGTCTAGCTAGCAAGCGTTTTGCGTATATGTCCACTATATTGTTAGTTGAACTTAAACCTATGATCTCACCAGCGAAAGCTGACTTTTAGCACGTTTTCTCAGGTAATTAAGTGTTGAGGTGCATGCTTGGATTGGAAGGCTCGGCTGTGGCACATGGTTATGGATCTATATTTTCTAAACTCTGATAATTAAATTTGGACCTATTGTTATTTATTTTGGGCCTGACTCTGAATGATGTTGGGATAAATGTAAACCTTAAAACCCCGTATTTTGGTTGTGTTTTTACTATGTTTACTTTATCTCGTTCTATATTGTCTTGTGTTGGATACCAATCCCCGTAGCACCCCGAAAGCTTGTTGAGTCTTCCGCTGTATCAAATTTTGGGGGTGTTACACCAACCTTTATATATAACTATAGATTTGATGACCGAGTATGTCAATACATAATAATCATGAGTAAGTTTTTCTATCATGTTCATTTATTAAAATAGGCTCATTCAATTACCCATAATGCACAAATTTCTTTATTTATTTGTTGTCTTTGGCAAAGCTCAAAATGTAAATACACATTTAAGTATTGCAAAAAAATGGTCATTCTAATTTCGCTTAAAAAGGACAATTAAACTAAAATACGTTTAAATATTTGATACAAAAAGATGTTTCTTTTATTGAACGATGAAAGACTGTATATGCTTAACGTCAATTATCTTACTCAAACAAATACAGTAACAAGAAGACACTCCGAACCAAAACAGAAAAATAGCAATTGCGTACCGATGGAACTTTCCATCTTATACTAATAAAGTGGAAGAGTACTAAAGTTGATTAAGGAGTTTTTAAGACGATGGTTATATTTTGCCATTGAGTTTTGGTACAAATTTCATCAATTCATAAGGTCACTAATCTATATTAGAATCCTTTCAACTATTCAAATCCGAAAGTTAAGTTTCGACAAAAGTTGTGCCCGAAAGTCAAGTTTTGACAAAAGTTGTGTAATTAAGTAATCTCAATAAATAAAGGTTTTAATGTTATGATATTACCTTTTTGTTCTTCATAAAAAAGTCTAAATAATGATGTACGATGAAAGATTGTATATGTTTTACGTCAATTATCTTACACAAACAAACACGTACGGTAACAAAAAAACACAATGAGACTCTCCAAACCAAAACGAAAAAAGAGCAATTGCGTACCGATGGAACTTTCCATCTTATACTAAGACTATAAGATATGAAAAATAAAGTGTGCGTTATGGTGATGAAAGTTACTCATGTATTTGATACATTTTTATTGAAAATTCTATTTACAAAATCTTACTTAAACAAATTTCTTTTATTCAATCAAGTACCCTTTATCAAAACTAAGCGTAATAACTAAATACGCATAACCTTTGTAAAACCGATGATTCTTTAAGGTGAACAAAGCCCGTGCATCGCACGGGCCATGATGTCTCGTTATAAATAAGAACAGGTACCTAACTATTTATTGATCATAAAGGCAAGCATTAAAATTTGCGTTATAAAAGTAAATATTGATTTTGATCATAAAGGCTGTTATAAAAGTAAATATTGATCGTAAACGCAAACATTCAATCTAGTCTGTTCTAGAAGTATATATTGGGTTCTTCTAACAAGTGACCACTAGGTATAAGTTAGTGCATAGTTAATAGAAAAAAAACTAAAAAAAATGCATTAAATACACATTAAGTAAATTGACAAATTACTATATTTGAACATAATTTTCACTTAAATGAACCAAAGCATTCCTTTTATTTACACGTTAATATGCGCCCAGTGAATATTCGTTAGCAAAACCCATACATATTAATTGAAAACTTAAAAGTTGTTAGTTCTTCAATCGCAAAATAAAGTTCTTCAATCGCAAAATAAACCTCAATTGAAATCTTCAATGACTAGGACATTAATGAAAAACCTCAACAACAACAACCACTTTTATCCATTCAAACAAGTCATACTTATTTATAAGTGGTTATATTTTTGTTGTATTTTCGTCATTCATTTTTAAGTAATTCTTTTGTTGTATCTATGTATTCTAATAAAATGGAGTTCTGTACCACCCTGTAAAGCACCATGTGAATTAAAAAATCTGATGTGTCTTGCACCATATTTCACGGTAATTTTTGGAAGGTACTACTCTTCTTAAGCTACACATCAAACTTCTTCTATACAAAAGTCAAACAATCAATGCGTTTTCCATTTAATGTCAATTTATTCACTATAATCCATTACAATCAATCTTCTTCAATATGCTCCCTATCTAAAAATTCAAAACCATTATACAAATCCAATCATTGCATATCACTAATAAAAAAAAGTTTCGATCTATGTTTTTGGTTATACATTGCTGCATATTCCTTCTCAAAAACATATTCCCTCTCAAATTAGTTATATGTAGCTGCATAATTTGTAAGTTATTTGGTTACTTTTATTTAGGATTTCGATTAATTAGCTACATATTTAGTTAATTGTGTTTCAAGTCAATTTTAAGTATAATTTTTATGGATTTACTGATAATACATGTTTATGGTGTTCTTCAGCACAACATTAGGAAATGATTTAGAATGATTAAAGGTTTCATTTTTGAATTATGATTATATGTTGTTTATAGATATGAAGATTCTATGCATGCACATTTCTTATTCCATCACCCTCAATTCGATCAGGTAAGTGGTCTAATTTGGCTCCAATAAAAATGTGTTCTTATTTTAAGTTATTTGGATTTGTTTTTCATTGTTTTTACTATTTTTAGGTGTTAATGGTAGATGTGGGTGAAGAATTGGCTAACACATGGTTTCGCAGAAAGCATAAAAAATTGATAACTCAAGTTGTTTTTTAATCAAAAAGCAAACAATTTTTGTTAGTGTTTAGGTGTTTCTGCGTTTGATACTATTTTTGAATTGCTTTCTCAACAGGTTTGTGGTGCGCCTAAATATCAGCATATTATATGTTTGACAAAATGTCTAAATAAAACTATTTCATACTTTTTTTTTGATAATTGATGAAAGACAAATCAAAGTTGTTTATCACTAATTTATGTTCATCATACAGGCCAATTGAATCACAATTTTGTTCTTCTTAAGCATTTTCAACCTTCAGGGCAAGGTAAATCTAACTCATCCATTCTATTTATGATTTCATATGGCCAGATGAAGAGAACAAGGACACAATCATGTTATTTTAGAAAGGTATGCGTACAATATGTTTGTTGTCTTTTTTTTCTTCTTTTTTTGTTGTTGAAAGATACAAGTTCTTATTGAGCAATATAAGTTGTTTAGAATTTAGATTATGAGGGTTGTTTAGAAATGCATAATGAAACTGCTTGTAAGCAAAGTAAATCCACCCACTCAACTTTGAGTATCTCATTGTCCCTGAAAATGATTGATAATAAATGATAAAAAGTTATTTTAGGTTTTCTATAAACTAATGATGGCGATAGGACTCATGCTATGACTAAAATCAATGGAACTTATTGTTCAAGCCGGCCCATGCGTATTGATCTGCTACTCCAACAAAATCATCCGGTTACGAACAACAATTTGGTTCACAAGGTACACTTATCATCATGTTAACCATGCTTTACAAAACATATTAACCAAATAAGCTCTTAAGTAATATATAATCAAGAGTAAATTACATGGTTGGTCCCTGTGGTTTATCCAAAATAACAACTTTCATCCCTCGAAGTTTAAAGTTGCATTGGTAGTCCCTAAGTATGTAAATAAATAACACACCTGGTCCCTATAGGGACCATTCATGTTATTCTTTGGAGGCAAAAATTTCACCTATAGGGACCATGTGTGTTATTTGTTTACATACTTAGGGACTATCAATGCAACTTTAAACTTCGAGGGACGAAAGTTGTTATTTTGGACAAACCACAGGGACCAACCATGTAATTTACTCTATAATCAATGATAGAAGAGTCAAATTCATTGACAATATTTAAAAAACCATGAGGCTCAGTCTACTGCTAGGTCTTTCTAAATCCACAAGAAGGTGCTCAATGCGACACAGTTAGAGCCGCCAATTATGAATATGGACTTATATGGGTTAAATTATTCCAAATGCGTCAAATAAAAAGGGTTTTGCGAAGAAGTGGATGGTTAAAATAATTCTGAAAATGGAACATAATGTGTTTTTGGTCAACCCGACCCTTATATAATGACCCATTTCAACTTGGACCCAGTTTTGGTCGGATTCCTGACCCATACATATTGCCACATGTGTTATCACAATCGAGTAAACCACTTTCGTAATATGAAATGCCGACTCAACTGGATTTTTTTGGGTGTTAGGTGGTTATATGTCGAATGTATGATAAGTGGTAATATGCAATGGCTAACCCTTCAATTGGCCATAGATATTTGTTGGAGGATTTGACACTACTATAAGTGACGAGGATCTTATGCAACCTTTCTCCCAATGTGGCGAGATAGTTTTAGTGAAAATTCCTATCGGCAAAGGATGAGGATTTGTTCAATTTGGCTTTAGGTGCACCTTTTGTTTTTGATATTGTTTGTTCTTTAAAAGATCCTTTGAGTAACCAACCTTATGATTATATGGATGCTTAAAAGGGGTTTATAGCATTTTTTATCGAGCTTATCTAATATATGATTTGCATAAATATAGAAGAAGAGGCACTGCAAAAATTAAATGGGACCACAATTGGAAAGCAACATGTGCGACTTTCTTAGGGATGTAACCCTGCAAATAACTAGGTAATGTTATTGATCCTTTACACACTTAAATGATAACATACTTCTATTTTTTAAGCAAACTTTAATATATCAGTTTACTTCTATTCAATACACCGATTCAAAAACTATCGATCAAAACAATTTCGATCTATCCCGGTTATTGTTTATGTTAAGTTCACCTGAAAGATTATCTAAGACTAATGAGTAATATTATATGGTTAAATGCCTATGATTATAGAAATTTAGATCTTGTACATGCCTTTGTGAGAGAACGTGTTAAAAATATACTTTTCAAGTGAATCTACTTTTAGGATGTTGTGGGATTAAAAATATACATTTTGCGACTTTCAAACTCTATGACATGTTCCTTTGTAGCCAAATTTTTATATTTGACGAGTTTGAGATAAAACACTGAAAAGTAATTGGGTCAAGTTATGCACCATGGTTCCTCTCTACATGAAACTTGGTGCTTTTGACTGTTTATTCAAAAGCTACTTGAATGTTATATGCCAACGTCTTCCTCTAATTTTTATTAACCTCTGCCTACAAGTTGTTGAAATTAAATATATGGAATCCATTAGCTGAATAGTGAACCTATGATGGTAATTGTTTACACTATGCTAAACCTGAAGGTTTATTTAATAGTAATGAGCTAGAACATATGGCCCAACACCTTTCTTTTTAGATAAGTAGTGAAAGTGTATGTAAGAGTAATGAGTAATGTTATATGTCTAAACACCTTTTTGGGAGGAGTCTTGATGATGTAAAGTTTTTAAGCTTAAGCTTATCCAGACACCCCCTATGCTAACACTATAGTTTTAGCTGCTAAATAAGAAAGAGCATATTTTTAATTTGCTCCATTGTAAATCGTCAGTTGTTTAATGTTTATATGATTATAATTGCCGATTTGTTTAAATTATTAATTTTTTGGTTTATTTATATTTTTAGGTTGTTATTACTTCCCCATATCAAGAGTTGAGAGACAAGATTGTTTCAGATCATAAGAAGAATCTGAAAAGAATGTATTATAATGAGACGTGAGTACCGGAGTGAGGCAATGGTTGAAAATATGCTTTCGGGAAGTGGGAAATGGTATGAAGTGCTTAACTGGAAAAGGATTTGTTTCTTGAGACTAAAGAAAGGCATGAAGTTGTGAATGATATTAAAAGGAGTTTGAATAAGCTTCATCAAGTGTTTCTTGATATGGAAGTTTTAGTTGAGACGCAAGGCCAAGGTTTGAATGATATTGAAGAGAATGTGACGGGAGTGGGAAGCTTTGTGAGTGGCGAAATAGATAGTTTGTTTTATGCTAAGAAGATGAAGAATAGGCATAGTAGGTATTGGGTGTGTTTGATTTGGGCATTGGTGATAATATTATGTGTCGTTATCTTCATCTCCGATTTCAAGTTTATGTTTCATGATACTATGTTAGGATATGATTCGTTGTTTAGAATGTTTTCCTTCTTTCGTTTGTTATGGATGGAGTTTTGTTAGGGCACTGATCTTTGTAATGATTGGAAAATTTGATGTTAATGGAATAGTACTGTGATGGATTCACTCCAAAGAACATTATTTGCATTAAGGAGTTACGTGAAGTAACACACTTCCTAAATCACTAATGGTTAATTTGCTTGCCTTTTTTTTCATGTATGGGAGAAGAGTGGCTCTGGTACTGTTGAATGGGCCAGGTATATTACCAAAGTAGTTTCATATAAGATTAGATACTAAGAGGCTTTTCCATACTTTCTTGATGACATGGTGGTTGGACTTGAGTTGGTTGTAATCAAGCTTAGTGTCTATAGTGTCGATCCAAATGCTCTCAAATTACATGTACTTTGTAATGCCCATATTGTTCTAGGTTTGTGTTATAAAATTTATAGGAGATTGGATTGATATTTTATTTGCCTTGGTGGTTATAAATGCATTTTTTTATAAACTAATTATACGCTTGATTATTTTAGATGATGGTTCCGTTCAACTATGCATAATTAGGAAGTATTGCTTTTATATGAAATGTGTTAAACATAATTCACCATTCATTCAAGTCTTTTATATGCTTTGATAATTATTATCTTCATAGAATCATGCAAGTTATATGTCATGTTTGAAACTAAATATGCTTTTCAAAGTGGTTCATTTAACACTAAAAGCAACCGACAATTTTTTTAACACCCCTAAACTGTGCAGGATTTACCAAAGGGGGTGTTTTAATATATAGTTTGTATGCATTTGATATTAACCTTGGCTATAACTCATTATGATTCAAATTTGTTCACGTATATGTCACGGATAAGATTGTTAAAGACAGTTTGATCTTGGCACTGGCTTAAAAGAAAAATATTATGTTATGATTTGCGAGTATTGAAGCAACAATTTTGTGTATCGTGTTCACCTTTCTTACTGTTAAAGACAATTGTGTCTTTACATTTTCTTAAGGAAAAGAAACAAAATTTGAAGTGAAACGATGCTTTGGCTTTGACATGATAAAAAAGAAACAAAATTTGGCTTATTACCGGTTGATGCTTTGGCTTTGAAGTGATAGAAAAGAAACAAAATTTGGATGTTGCTTCCTACCAAATAGGATACCGAATCTCAAGTTAATTAATATAAATCATAAACTATAATAATATTACTAATTAACTTTACTCATCCTTTAGTGATGATTTGATTAATTTGCATATTATAATATTATCTATAATCTCTATAATATTAGAAGTTTTTTTTTTAAACAAAGCATTGGAGAAAAGTTTATACCATTCGACTCTTTTTCGTTTAGCTGCATTCTTTATTTGAACCCGTTTTAAAATAAATTTAATCATAGGTTGTTAGATTAGTAAGAACTTATTGAGGTAAATATAATTAACGAAACACACTTTGGAAATATGGTGATCCACAGAGGTTGAAAATTAAACCGTGTAATAAACATTTACCGCTAATTATCGTAAGAAAAGTCCATTTTATTTGCTATGACAATAAAAAAAAGAGCCAGGGTCAATCACTTTCAAAGGTTGGTTTGTATCTGCCACGCTCGGTTTTCACAAATTGACAACTAACATTGCCGTTTCAAGAGTCAAAAGCAAAAGATGTTTAAAGGTTGTCATTTGTGATGCATATGATAATATCTTGAAAAATACTACAATTGTTGTCTACAAAGAAGTACTTCAAAGTCCATGATCAATGTTAAACATGTACTCTTATCAACAACTTATAACTTTACAAACCGAATTATGATCAAAAGTATGATCAATATAAAAATGACATGTTTTTATACCATTTTTAAACTTTACATGTACTCTTATCAACATCTTTTTAGTTTCACTTTTGTTTTTTTTTCTTAATTATTAGATCATCAAAATCATATGCCACAATGCATGAGGTTTATTACATTATTAGTTACAAGCATTGTACTTTATACTATCATTGACTTATTAATTACTATCTCTTTTAAAATACATGATTCAAGCTGTTTGCTTTCGGGGTGTTTTTATTTTATTTTACATGCTTAATTTTTTTTGTTGCATAATCTCTTCTAAAACCCCGTCAATTTGACGGGTCTATAAGCTAGCGTTATTATATAAAAATAACACATAATTTATGCATTATTTAGAAAAAGAATGTTCTTTAATTTAAAAAGCTCGGGCTTTTCTGCTTTTTGGGCTTTGAATTAAGCCCGGACCGGGTTTTGGTGAGAAATATAAGAACCAATTAGGCATGTTGGGCCGAGTAGGGCTTTAAGTCAACTTTTTCGAGGCACCGCCATAACGCCATCCACATATGTTTGGCGCAACGTGTATGCCATGATATCGAGAGCTGTTAACCATATCTAATCTTTTCTTTATTTCACTTTTATAATGACATCAAGAGCTCTTAGCCATATCTAATCTTTTCTTTATTTCACTTTATAGTGAAAACACAAGTGTAAAATGATACTATCTTATTATTATGTTTAGAGACACTAGTAAAATTAACCATTTTGTTTCTTTTGTTGTATATATGTAATTGTTATATACACATTAGGGAAAATATCAATCTTTTTGAAAATACACGTAAAGACTAATTTTACAAAAGATATCGCACAAAACCATTTCCGAAAAACATTACTCGCGATGCAAAATTCTTAGTTATTTTAGCTTTTAATTATATGAAAATATCATATAAATAGGGCGTTTGGCTTTGAAAAGCATAATTTGATATACTCATCTTAGTTTCGTATGAGATTCCCAGTTTAGCTTACGGGGTCAAAGTCTTCTTTGGACTTTTCCAATTCTATTTCCTTTTCATCAATCGGGGTTAATGCTTTTCCTTAAAGCTCTGGTCAACTTCATCTATGTAACAAAAAAGTGAAAAACCAGTAATATGTAATGAAGTACTTTGAAAGTAGGGAGTATATGGATGGCTCGATAAGAAAAAGATGATGTACCTTTATTTTAGCACGACAATAGAATCTAACAGCGTCAAATTGAGTCTTAAACACATCACTATCCTTTGGAACATAACGGGAATTGTCAATAACGATCATTGTAACCTGCAAATTACGTTTTCTTAAAAAAATAAATAAATAATAAACAAAAAATCCCAATGATTTAAATAAGAACAGAATTTGGCCGCCAGGGTTAAAGATCGAAAAACAAAAAGTCCCTAACAAACTAGTAAAATCCATCCATGACTTATGTCAAACAAAATCTGCATCATGAGAAAAGCACGACAAAAAAAAAAAAAAAAAAAAAAAAAAAAAAAAAAAAAAAAAGCTTTACCTGCAGAAACTAGTTGGGTGTCGATGTATATTAGAAATAGAGTAAATTGCAGAAATGGTCCATGTGGTTTGCTCAGATTGCAAGTTTAGTATCTGGTCTTTCGAAATTGCAGGCAGCCCCCTTGTGGGGAGTTTTTGGTTCTATTTTGGTCCTTGGCCATTGCGGAAATGGTCCTTGTGGTTTGCTCAGAAATGCACGTTTAGTCCTTGGCCAAAGACCAAAAACCAAAAACTCCTCACAAGGAGGTCGCCTGCAATTTCGAAAGATCAGGGACTAAACATGCAATCTAAGCAAACCACAGGGACCATTTTTGAAATTTACTCTTAGAAATAAGAACCAAATTTTTATGTTGTGAGGGTGTGATTAATGGGACAGGGGCCTTATTTATTATTATTATTATTATTATTATTATTATTATTATTATTATTTTAGAGCCAGGTCAAGTGTGTTTAGGCTAAAAATATTACACTTCAACCCGAATCTTTTTATATTCGACTTACTCGATTTAGGTCAATTCGAGTTGGGTTCACTCTAGTTGGGTCAATTCAGGTTCGGGTCAGACCAAATATGAGTAAAATGGTCAAAAAATTAGATAGCTCTTTAAGTTTACATAGATAACTTATAAAAACTATATCAAAAATTATGGAAACAAAATCTTCGGTTCAATGGGGTCGACCTGAGCCCGAGTTAGGCATAGATATTTAACCCGACGGCCAACACTATTTAGAATTTGGGTTGACCCAACATGAATAAGCTTAATGGAGTTCATGCCGGGTCGGATTTTTTTGACACTCGTGGTTGTGATAGGAGACTTTATATAAGGTGACAGGAGATGGTTAAATTGGGAGTTATGGTGTTGTGTTAAGGGTAGTTTCCGTAAGTTGATCAGAATCCATCGACGTGTGTGCAATATATTATTTGTGTATAGCGGTAATGGTGTATGATTTTTATCAAAACCCAGTTGTGCTTAGGGGTGTAAATGAGACGAGACAGCTAGCGAGCTATTCGAGATCGACTCGTAACTACTCGAACTTGACTCGATATAAATGAGTTGAGCTTGAGCTCAAGCTACTCAAGTAAACTTTCGAGTCAAGTTTGAGCTTAAAAATACTCGGCTCGTGAAGCTCGCGAGCCCTTATCCAGCTTCAATGATATTACAGTTTTATCCTTTTATATACATGTAGTTACGTAAATGTCATAAAATTGAGTCGAGTCGAGCTTAATATGTTAATTTTTCATTGAGTCCGAGCTTTAGATGTGGAAACAATCGAGCTCGAGTCGAGTTTCGAGCTAGAGTTTGAGATGACGAGCCGAGCTTGAGCTTGATATCCAAAGCTCGACCGAGCTCGAGTCGAGTTTCGAGCTCGAGTTTTAGTAATCGAGTCGAGTTCGAGCTTGGCAGTACTTGGCTCGACTCGACTCGTTTACACCCCAAGTTGCGCTGATTTGTTTTTGTGTATTTTATTTTTTATTTTTTGTGTATTTATGGCGTGGTTTAAAGGTAACAATGTATGTGCGCTTATTTTTCTACTTTATAAACAAACAATTATGATGACAATCAAGTAGATTATTAGTGCTTTTGTTTTGTTTTGCTGGTTTCCAACGGCAATCCGATGATGATAGTAAATGATACTTAGAGTATTACAATACCACGTAGGCTAAATATGGGGTTGGTTAATGGTGTATAAACTCTAGATGTCACCTCCTCCTTTGAGCTAGCTATATTGGAGTGAGTTCTACAGCTAGCTATGCGGCTTGATACGACCTACTATGAGATGGATTCATATCAATTGGTTGTTAACTGAATATTGTGTCTATCTCTAAACCCGTGTTTCATGATAAAGACCACATGTGTAAATTAGTAGATAAACATCAGTAGTTGCACACTCCCTTGATTTATGGAGTTTACCCTAAATATCTTATGTATCCTACTATATATGTAACATATCGATTGTCTGTAATGATCAAGGAATAACAACGAATCATTTCAATTACTCAAACATATTTCTTATCATCTATATTCTTACATAGTATCCGGCCATAAGATCCACAAAACCTAAAATCTTCCGCTGCCGCCTCTGGCTGCCGGCTACACGCCGGAGGTTCGGAGAGCTCCCTTTAAGCCGTAACCAAAATAAACCACAACTTCTTCTAAATATGTGATCTTTATGTTTTTCTAGGGAAAAACACGCCCCGTTTGTTAGGAAATTTCTTTGGGGGTTGAAGTTTTAGAACCAACTTTCATTATTTTTTCTTATCTTTTCTTTTGATGTTAGTGCATTATTCGTTGTAATTTCCTTTGTTTTAGTTGTAGGAGATACTTTGGGTTATCCCGTTTCTTTAGTTGTAGGGAATACTTTGGGTTATCCCATTTGGTCAGGATACTTTGGTTTATCCTGTTTGTTCAGTGATACTTTGGTTTATCCCATTTGGTCAGGATAATTTTATCATGTTTGGTTCGGATACTTAGGTTTATCCGGTTTGTTTCGTGTTTACATCTGCGGGGGAGTGTTAACCGAATATTGTGTCTATCTCTAAACCCGTGTTTCATGATAAAGACCACATGTGTAAATTAGTAAATAAACATCAGTAGTTGTACACTCCCTTGATTTATGGAGTTTACCCTAAATATCTTATGTATCCTACTATATATGTATCATCTATATTCTTACATTGGTATCATAGCTAGCCCTACATTTCGAGGTTCCAACACTCAGAGTGGTGGCTTAGACTCGAAAAAAGAAGGGTGTCAACCGTGACCAATGAGCTCGGAGTAATGACATATTGAGTAGTGGCTTGGACCCAAAACACGGGGCCAACCAGGACTCGTGACCAACGAGGACGTTGGTTCTTCAAAGCGTGGGGTATTGTTACAATCCCACGTCGGCCAAGTATGGGATTGGTTAGTGGTTTATAAAGTCTAGGTGTCTCCTTCTCCTTTGAGCTAGCTTTTCTGGAGTGAGTTCTACAACTAACTTTGTGGTTTGATGCGACATAGTATATGATGGGGTTTGTATCAAGCACAAACTTAGTGATATTGGGAGCTTCACTAAAGCCCTAAGACTTTATAGCAGGTATTGAGACTTCACTAAAAGTCTGCCCCTGCACAAGTCCTACTAATCTTTCAGCTAGTTACAAGATCTAAGTTTAGTATACTTGAACTCTATGAACTTATGATATCTAAATAGCATAAATGAAACATTTTCAGTTAAGTATCAGACTAACTAGTATATTAGGAGTCTCATGAAGGACAACTTATATCACTTCTTTCAAGTAATCACATAAAAAGCTTTGAAATAATGATACAAACTGTCATGAGTTTTCACTTGTTCATAAATCAGAAAAAGATAAGAACAATTTGAAACATTTTATTAATAATCGTATATATTGATACGCGAAAGTGTAATCGCAATGGCACAACACATAATTGAAAAAAGACAATGTCAAAATTTCAAAGAAGCTCGTTTAAGCCTCAGTGGTACCAATGAGAGCAAGAAGCATGTCCTCATAGTCTCCTCGAGTATCTTTCGCAATTGCTTGATCAAGCGAGACACTAGCCCTCTTTTTATACTCTTCTATGATGGATTTCATGTCAAATTCAGCTCGTGTAGCAACAACCCTTGTGAGTGCATTCTCATCAGTCCCTTGTCTATTGATTGCTAACCTTAGCACTTTCTCGTAGTACTTAGTAGGGTACGTCAAGGACTTGATTGTGGCCCTTAATAGCTTCAAGAACTCATCATTTGGATCAGCTTTCAAATCCTATAGATAAAAATAATCTTATTTAAGACCAAACTTTTAATCCATATATGTGAAAATTGTCAATTTGGGTCATCTTTATTAGTTACGGGTAAACACAAACTTTGGTTAAATAAGTTAAATTTTGCTCCTAAATATCTATAAATCCAAACTACAATATGTTTTTACACGCCGTTAGTTTTATAGACATAAAATAATAGTCGTGTGTTAGGATCGAACTCGAGATCACGGGATTGCACACTTTACGTATGAAGAGTAAATGAATACTAATTATCTATAAAATGTTATGTATAATTATTATACACAAAACATATAACGGTCGTTAGTATTTAACGGATAAATGACTAAATGATAAAAGGAAGGACTATGGATGAAAAATAGAGAACAAGAAAGTTCTACATCCCCATAGGGATATAGAATCGGCCAAGGGGTGTAATCCAACCCAAAGCCACAACTTGTTCTCCAAGTTTTGATATCCTATATGTACAAACTCAATGGTTATTGTTTTGGTACCTTTTGTGCACACACAATACCAAAACTCTTTCTCTTTTCCTCCCTTTTGTAAAACCGGCCGAACACCCCTAATCACTTAGGGTTTTGATTTTTTTGTTTCATAAACAAAAGTGTTTTTTGTTTATTACTTGCATAATCTTTTACTTGGTATTAGTACGTGTGTACAAGAACGTGATACTAACACACTATTGTTAGTATTCTTGGATCGAATAACAAAACGTTAAGGGGTTATTCTTTAATCCACACAAAACCTACTTAGGGTTCTTGACCTAATTGAAGAATAATCAAAGATTGATTCTTATTCTTGCTAGAATTTTAAGGTATGTTTACTTTATGTTTTGGTTAATTATTTATGCATTAAATGATCCGTTAATTGCTTCCGCTTTATATACTTTGATGTTATGTGTTTATTATTTATGCATGACATGTTATATAATTTCAACAATCGCATCATGAGCCATTATAATTTGTAATTAATTATCAAAACACATAAAAAAACGAATATTTGATTGTTTTGTCTTGTTAGTCGATTTAGGGTTTAGAAAAAATCCAAACCCCAATTTTTTTTAATTGGGTCGATTACCCTTAAAAGATTTAGGGTTTTGTTAGAAACCCTATGTTAACATGTTTATGTGTTTAAGTAAACGATCTTGTAAATCCATGAAAACATGCATGTTTAGCATGGATTTAGTGTCAATATAATTTAAAAGTGTTTAAATTTGCTATATGAATTAATTGTTAAATTATCGAACACATGTTATATTTAGATAATTCTAGAATTGGGAAAGACTCCAATATGATTAATGAATCAATTTTTATGTGTTATGTGGTATATATATTAATTATGGTTTAAGCAATCGAATTTTTCGATGCATGTTGTCCACTTGCCTAAGTAAGTGGGAGCCTTAATTAAATATATACGTTATTAACACTTAGTATTGATTATTAATAGGTTTTATCAAATAAAGTTTGCATGTGGCTATATGTTTTATACATATTAATTGTTACGATATGTGTGTATTTATTTAGTTGTTTATTTTTCATTTAAATTACTTGTTTTTTTTTTATAATTGTAAAGATATGTTTATAAACGAAAAAGGGTAATTTTTTGAATAGAAAAATAATATGGACTAAATAAATGATGAAATTTGGTTTGTTATAAACTTTAACATTCTGATATCTTATGTGTCATTAAGGGGTTGGCCTTACATGCCATAATGGTTTAAATACATCATCGCGATGAGATTTCCAATGTAAAAGTTTGTAACATATTTTTAAGAGTTAAATTTACTAAAGTTTAATTGATTGATGTTTTTGTACAAATAGTGTGAACGGCGGACCTAGTTATGACAAACTATAAGAGGGGTATAAGATTGGTTTCGTATTAAAATGTGGCCTCAAAGAGACGCACTTTGTCTCTCCGCTGCTTTGTGCGTCAAATTAGACTTACCAAGCACGACTATTTTATGTACAATATTATCTTAAGGTGAATTGACCTCTATTCCACGCACCACTTTTGTAGTAATTATCCGAATAACTTGGGTCTTTTGACTCATGCAGTAGTAGGATATAGTGGATGATAATTGTAGGTAATTCTTTGATTAGTGAACCTAATACCTCATTCAAAACTTTGTTAATTTAATCTTAGCGAATTGGTAAATAAAAATCGTTTTGTTAAAACCAATGTTATGAAGTTGTATGCATGCTTCTTTATACATTATTTTTTATTACACATCAAAAACAAGTACCCTTAAAATTAAGGTTTATGCCATCTAATTTAAAGAACACTTGAAGTTGTAATTTACATCATGTGAGAACTTGGACGAGATTACAATGGAAAGGTGAATTTCATATTTTCGTTACTAGCAGATCAACTAATGTAATGGAATTATGAGAATTTGCAGTTTTTCAATTAGACGGCTTAAATTGAGTTGTAAGTGAGAACTTGGACTCAAGGTATAAGATAGGGATAAAATATGCTTACATTGCAATATAGTTTGGCAATGTAAATCCCATAATGATCTATGAATTGGAAAATGTGTTAGGTCACCATTTTGTAAACACAAGTATAAGAAATGAGATGAGAATGAGAGATGGTTGATTATAAGAATGAGAGAAGAGTAATTGCAAGAGTTTCCTTAATTTATTCAAATAACCAACAATTATAATGTCTACATAAGCTTAGTATTTATAAGGGAGGAGTAGGGCAACACTCCCTTCCTCCCTCATTCTTCTTAGACGTGGGCTTTCAAGGCCCATGAACATGATTACTTAAGCCTAGTAACATACACATAGTGAAATAAATAACTAAGCAACCTATTACAAAAGGTAATGACCGAGACTTGACTAAAATACAAAAGTATGATCCCAACAATCTCCCCCTAAGGGTCGGTCATCAAGGTTGCTTGACGTCTTCATCTTTGTCGTTGACTTGTGACATGTAAAACTTTAGACGTCTTCAAAATAGTTGTATAATAAATGCACTTTGCTCTATGTCTTTGTTCTTTGATGATGATGTAGTGATTGTGTTATGAAGTAGTCTGCCATTCGTCACTCCTGCGTCTGTGGTGGTTGTCGGCCATTCCAACATACTCATACATCTTTGGACTTAGACTTTCACGCGCACGAAGTTCCTTTTCATACTCTAAGATCTTTAGTCTTTATACTTTGTAGATTCTTCTTATTGGCGTAGAATCTTTCTTTGAACTTTGTAGTGCTAGGATCTTTGGGGGAGCTATCATTTGCTTCAAGATGTATGTATGAGCATGTTGGAATCTACCGTCATGGAAGTGAGGTACCTGCAAGTAAACAGTTAGCAATAAATACCCGGTACTTACAGATAAGGAATTAGAATTCGTCAACAGCATTAGTGTGAAGACTCCTTCTAATCCTTATCAAGGCCGTTCCCATATCAGATACTCCCGAAGGAGCTTACGAGACCTACTAAGTAGCTCAATGACTGGGTGAGTCGCTGGGGATCACTCCACGACTGTAGACCGCTATGGAACCACCGCAAACACTAAGCGTAACCCTTGTGGGGTTACCGAAGTGACCTGCTGTCAGGGCTGCTTGATGTTGACCCTGGCAGGAATTTCCGTTTAATCATTGAGAAATACATGTGTAATCCTCTCATAAACGTTCTCGGCAGATTGCTAAGATTTGCGAAGGACTCGATAATTTACAGCTGGTGTCCATTGATGTAGAACACCAGTTTTAGAAATACTAAGTGTTCCTAAGAGATCTTTGATGTATCTCAAGGCTCTAGACTCTATAAGTGCACACTTAGGTTTCCTATATGGAGACTAGGGAGGGGTCTCCTGCTTCAATATCAACCATCTCTAAGAGATAGGTCGATAGATTACACTGGTTCCCCGTAAGAATGAAACAAGTTCTTTTAAGAGAACTTGAGTGGTTAAGAAGGTTTAGTGCATTGCGTCACTGGGTCCATGACGACTTTATCTTCAATACCGGTGTTGTCTTTTGCAACAACTAGTAGCATACGTATTGAACCCGGTGTCTACCCTAAGGTTGAACATATGGAGGGCTATTTCTTTTCACCCTTTTCTTTACTTTTCTTTTTAATTCTTCAACTCCTTCTTTCCCTTTCATTCTTTTCTCCTTTTTTCGTATCATACCTAAGGACTTCTAATTCTAACTATGGGAGATGTCCCTGGGTAGATCCCTCCGACTCTGGCGGATCATAGGACGGTTTTTCCTATCTTAATCACCTTATAACTCCTTGATTAACCGACAGTAGCCAAGAAACCTTTGATTGAAAATCTCTCAAAGTGCTTGTGATAATCAAATATTTTGGTTAACACTTTGAGAGTTTTGTGTACACCTTTTTGAAGGGCTCCCCCTGCACATGCGCTCATGAGTATTTAATAAATTTGCACATGCGGGAGGAGCAATCATTTTGAATTGATCCACTTTCAGTGAACAAGACCAATTCGAGACACGCTTACATCACTAGTTAGACTAGCTTGAAGTTATTACCCGGCCTGGTCAAGTCCACAGAAAGTTTCTCGAGACGGTACATTTCTACTAAGACAAATCGTTTTCGAGACACGCTTACGTGGTTAGTTAAAGAGATCCATTGTCAGCTTTTAGGTGACAACTAGCTCTAGTAACTAACTTGATGTTATTACCCGTCGAGGATAAGTCTTTTCGATATTACTAACTTATATTGTCTCGTCAATTCCTGGGTCAATTCTGAGTCTAGCTCGCACATGATACAGCTTTTATCCTTTTGACTACTTATATTTTAATCACTTTTCCATTTTCTCCCCCTCAAAAATAGCATATAAAATGATTTTTTTGACAATCTTTTAGATTAAAATATGCCTTTTTGAGTCATATGGGGAGATTCACCAAGAACCTTTGATTTTAGAACAAAGTATTTTGTTTTTGACAAGTGCTCCCCCTCAACAAGTGATTAGGTCTTATTGAGGTGAAATACTTGTCCTTTTGAGCAGAATTATGAAAATTCATAATCATTTGATTAATTCTACTCAAAAGTAAGAAGCCTTCGCTCCTTATATTAGGATTGAGGCACTGATGCGTACCTCAGGGTCCTTTCTTTACAAGTTCGGGTTGTGCACTGTAATGTGTGCACAAGCCATAATGAAGAATAGTATTTGAAAAATCAAATCAAGTTCTTACAAAGTTGCTACCATTCTGGTCTCTGAAATGTCAACACCGGAAATCCAGGTCTGCCTCCAATATAGCTTTCCAATCTCCGAAACTGATCCCTGCACTTCAATCGGTTCTCAATCCTTGTAATGAATCTGCGAGCGTCCCTGGCCTCATTGGTATTCCACCTTTTGGATTTACCCAGTGCTATGTCATCTAATCTGCTTTTGATTCCATCTCTGATGAACTTCAGGGTTTCATCACAGAACTTATGGATTTCTTCATAGGCCATGAAGTAGTTACGACCGTTTACACTGCGGTATGTGAACCCAAATGCCGGGTGCCTGATCAAGGAGTATTGAGATAGATGTTGAAGGTTGGGGATGTTGAACATATTAGGTTTGGTGAGATTCAGCTTCTTTTGATAACCAAGATCTTCTACTCTTTCTCTGATGACTATCTGTCTGATGAAGATAAGGAGAGCTGTGATAAAGGAAAGCTGCATAGGTTTGGGTAAGTTGCAAATTTTTCCTTGAACTTTGAGCAGATACATATCTTCTATGTTGTTGAGGAGTAATCGTGGAAAGTCTGACTCGGAAATCTCGTACTCTTTTTCATCAAGTCTTTTGAGTATTATTTTGCTGAGGAAGGGGTACCCAAAGTGAGTGACTGTCGAAATGAACTGAATCGAGACTATCTTCAACTCACTTGTCACATTACCCATTGTCTGATTGAGTCTGATGCTTCGATAATACTGTGCCCGGTTATCTGGCCAATGATGTATGCCATAGAGTGCGTTCCGGTCATAGTCAACAACTTTATCGATGAACAAGTTAGAGGCTTCTTCTTCGATGGCATTGTTGAGGTATCTGGCTGCAGGGAGGAAGGTAAGTGATGTGGCGTACTTCTTCTAAATCTTGCTTCCGTGTTGAAGAAATTCCAAGTCGTTGTTGAAGAAGAACTTGTAAGGGATCTTAGGTTCCTTTGGTTTTCCAATCATAGGCAGTGGTTTCGACCAGGCAGTTATGTATGGTGCGGTTTTCCTTGTGACCGGATCGACGTGAGATTCAGGATTGATTCAGTCAATATTGCTTGACATAGCTCGAGCAATATTTTCTAGATGATACTCAAGTTCGATGGAGTTAGCAGACCGATCTTTCAGAAGATTGAACGCATCATTCTTGATTCTTCGTAGCTATTTCTTGTTCATCTTTTTCATATGAAACTTATGTTGAATCAACTGAGCGTATTCCACTGTTCGACCATCGAGAGGTTCTTGATCGTCTGCAAGTGGTGGTTGCGAATTAATCATCTTGTCAAACCAGGAGTAATCGGCAGTTTCGTCTTCGTCTAGCCATTTGAGAACGGTTTTCGGTTTCTTAGGTTCTGTGCCTTTTGACGAGGTGTCCGGTTTGTGCTGATGATGTTTACGTTTCCTTTCTTTCTTCTTTGTAGATGACAGTTCAGGTACTTCATCGGGCTGAGGAATCTCTTCTCCGCCTGTGTATACAAAGTGGTCATGGGCTTTATGACTGGAACCAGATGCCTTGGGTTGTTGTGTAGATGTTGTTGTCGTTGGAGGAATGACCGGTTCTTTTGGTTGAGATGAGGGTCCTTCGGCTTGCTTTTGTTTCTTTGCCTGAGAGTTAGGATCCTGATCTTCATCATCTCTTGGACGTTTCAGTTTATCGGCCTCAGTGCTGCAGGTCTCTTTAGTCATCTTGGCTTTCAAAGCTTCCAGGACTTTAGCTTCTTCAGGTGACAATGTGAACTTACTTGCCAATTTGTCTAAGAGCTGGGTTTCTAATTCGTCCATTGATAACCCCGGTTGTGGTAAAGTTGATTTGTCAGCTCGAAGAGTAAATGAGGTAGATCTGATCACTTTCTTGACTGCTTGTTCTGCAAACTTGGTGAGTTCATCTCTCATAGGTGCCAGCAACTCTTTTAATTCAGCAACTAAGTGTTGTTCCATGTACTGGTGTGCTTGAGCAGCTAATGTGGCTTCCAAGTTTTCTTGCACATCCTTAGCTAAGAAGGTGTCAACCTTTTCTTGCAGCTCCTGAACATTTGTGTTAAGCTTTGTCAATTCTGCAACTTGGCTTGCAAGTGATTCAACTCGATCTTCTAATTTGTTTTTCTTCTTATCATGAACTCTTCTAAAAGCTTTCTTTATCAACTTGGATGCAGCAGAGGCTTTTGAACTTGCGGGTTTCTTGATTGATTCGTCATGGGTAGATTCGGATGCTGGAGGTGATGATTGTGAAGATTCAATGTTGGTGGTTGCGTCCTTATCATCTCCTCTTTGTGATTCGGGTTGTTCAACATTCTTAACTTTGGCTGTTTCCTCTTGCAATCTTTGTTCTTCAGCCAGTCTGTCAACTTCGGCCTTAAGCTTTTGTTCTTCGGCTAATTTGGCTGCTTCTGCCTTAAGCCTAAGATCTTCGGCAAGCTTGGCTTCTTCTTCTTTTCTTAACTTATCTTCTGCCAGCTTGGCTGCCTCTTCAGCCTTTCTGCTTTCTTCCATTCTAATAGTTTCTTCCAATTTGGCTTGTGCTAGCTCCTCAAGCCTTGCCTCTTCAGCTTCCTGCTTTCTCTTTAACTCTGCTTCTTGAGCCCTTTCTCTGATTTCCATTTCTTCCATAGTCAAAAGATATGGAACATCAGTATCCATATGTTCCTCCTCTTCCTCTTCTCCTGTTGCTGAAGCATTTAGCATCTCTACATCTCTAGGTGATACTGTGGGGGTTTCGTAGACTATCATAGCAGCATTGGTTCCTGTGGTGGATTCAGGGATACTGCTAGATCCGCCAGCTTCGTTAGTTTGAGAGAACAAAGGAGGTGGAGGTTGATCAGCTTGGAATGCATCTATCTTGCTGTGGAGGAGTCCCAACTTAAGAGTTCTTTCATTTTCTTCTTCTACTGAAAGGCCTATGTTTGAGTGAGCAGATTCTTGTTCAGTAGTCATTGGTCCCTTCAGCTTCTCTTTCCTGGCCCTTTCTTCTTCCAATTTTGTCTCTGCTTCAGTGAACGGACTTTGATTGAGATTTGCTGGGTATTCAGCATTATCAGCAAATTCATCAATGTTTTTCTCCCAATCTTCGAAATTCATGTCCCTATCATCAATATCTTCAAGATTAACCTTCTCGTTGATATTGGCATAGGCTTCCCTATAAACTGGACCTTCGTCGGATTCGGTTTCTGAGTCAGACGGTTTTGGAGAGGTGGTTGTGTGGGTTCAGGAATGGATTCAGTTTTCTTGACTGGAATTCTTAACTTGAGTGTACCCCTCTTCTGTGTAGACTTGGTAGAACTACCAGAGCTCCCAGACTTGCTACTTTTCTTCCCTTTCTTCTGCATGCACGAAGGTAGAATTACTTCGTCTAAGAACCCAACTTTTTCTTCCTTGAGGGCTTGAACATAGTACTTGTAATTCTTACACAGCTTCACTTTATCATTCAAGAGACAATCGGGAAATGGTTTTCCTTGTTTGCGAGTGCTGGTGTCAAGTCTCTTGATTTGTCTGAGAGTGTCCTCATTTCTGAAAGTGTGCTTGGCTTCATCATCTAATCTTTGTGGAATATCGTCATACTCACGAAGGAAGCTTTTGATGAGTAATTAGGTGAAGCGAACAAATGGAATGTTGGTGGTCTTGTGTTGTATGTGCCACACAAGGTCTTCCCAAATAATGCTAGCATAATCCACCTTCTTGACATTTGCCACAGCCCAGAAGAGTTTGAGGTGTTGGAGCTTGGGATGTTCGTGACCAGTGTCTCTGCCAGATAAAGACTTGGCAATCAGGATGTACAGTGTTCTCCATGGTTGTGGAAGGAATCTGATGTTGACCTTAGAGTGTCTTGTCACAACTCCTTCTGATTCATCATAACCAATATCCCTTAACCACTCTATCAGCTCTTCCTCGTTAGGCACTTGATCGTATTCTTCGTCTGGGCCAAGTTCGGGTAACCCAAGAACATTCCTAAGTGTATCTATGTCCACAGTAACCTGTCTGTTATGAAGCATGCAAGTGAAGGACTCATCCCCAAGGTCTAGCTGAAGTGTGTGCCAAAATTGGTGTATGTAGAAGCAGGCCACTGATGCAGACTTAGTGAACAGGATTTTGTTTGGGTGATAGAGGAGAGCATCCACAGCTACAATGCATGACGATTCATTGCACGTGATTTTGTTGAAGTTGATTCTTAAGTTGTTCTTGCCTATCTTTCTGGTGTAATCTTCGGGAAAGGTTTCTTCCCAGGAGAGTTTTGGTTCAGGTTCTGGTCCATATGGAATGTCATTGTGTTCTGCCATCTGAATTGATCATAGACAAACACAAACATAGCAATGATATACTTTGTTAGCACATACATTCAATTACATGATTCTGCAGATTATTGAATTGATCAGTGGGTGTTTTGTGTAAAAACTTTTGTTATATGACAAACTTGTGTTTTTAGAAGTTAACACTTGGTAGAAACTTATAACAATCTAGTTACAACATGAGTTTATCATTACAAGAGATTACACATTTGAAATATTACAACACTTAGACAAATTTCTTGAATTTTGTCAATGTTACGCGTAAGATTGGGAAAATCCTACGCATAACATTTCTTATGCGTAAGAAGTCATGTTATGCGTAAGAAAACAAAAGCTACGCATAACATCTATTTTACGCGTAAGTGCAATCTTTTGCGTAGGATTCATCTTATGCGTAAGAATTAATCTTATGCGTAAGAATGAAGCTTAGGCAAAGGAATGAACCTTATGCGTAAGATAAGACTTATGCGTAAAATTTGACTTATGCGTAAGATAAAATCTTATGCGTAAGAAAAACTTATGCGTAAGAAAAATCTTTTGCATAAACATTGTCTTATCCAAGACAATGTTTTTCAAACGTGTCGAATCTTACGCGTAAGATTCAATCTTACGCGTAGGATGAGTATCTTATGCGTAGGAACGTTTTTGACGTAAAATCACCTTTGAAAACTTATGTCTTTTGATTCCTGAAAGTGTAAAAACGCAACCACTGATCAATATTTATACCAACACACTTAATACACACACTTTTATGCGTAATCATGCCTTAATCCTATCTTACGCGTAGGATAGTATGAACACATAATCACAATCAGATTCAAACATGATTCTGGGTTAAAATTGGCATAGGGGAAGTGTTTCTCATATGCTAAGGGTCATGTGGACCAAATTATAACAACTATTATCCATGGAATCAAAGAATCATATCTGCTGGTGTATACGAACCCTAAATCCTAGATTCATGATCAATTAGTTGTAACTGAAGCAATTAAACCACAAGATTGAGTTCCTTGGCATGTATAAACACTATACCCGTCAACAATTAACATCATAACATCCAAACTCAAAAACCCCTAAAAACATCGTATGAACCCTAATTTACAAATCAATCAATTGATGTTTCTGGGTGAGATTTGTGAATGCAAACATGTTTATAATCATCATAGGAACAAAACCCATCAACCTAAACACATCCTAACATTGTAAATTTGTAAGTTCAATTTTACGCAAAACCCTAACTCAAAATGATAGATTTAGAACGATTTCACCGTAGGATTTAGATAAAATTAAAAACCAATGTTTAGAAACATGATCAAAAACATAATTTCACTTACAAATTAGAAGATTAATGGTTGGATTAGCAGTTTGAATGTGGGCCGTAGATTAGGTTGGTGTAAGTAGTAAATGTGTTTTTGCAGGTGGAATAAATGAGGTTGGTCAAAGTGTTTTGACCAAGGTTAATACTAGTTTCTCATTTTGACAATTATGGCCCCTTAACCTTATGATACTTTCAATCCTAATGCCCAAATTAACTCTCACATTTAACTTTTGTTAACTACACCAAGTCTATAACAAGAACAACTTGTGGAATTTTACTCCCCCTCGACCTTAGACCGAAGTCTTTAAAAAAAACTTAAAATTTATTATAATGGTCAAGCTGAGTATCCCGAAACACCTTTTGAAGCATCACTTTTGATAAAACATAATATTTTTGGTAAAATGCAAGTACGTAGTAATTATTAAGAAAATTTGAAAAATATTGTACCTCCCCCTCAACACTTGTTTTTTTTTTAGATCATATTTGAAGACGTTTATGAAAAATAGTGTTGACAAGAGTGGTCGTACTTGCATTTTTATTTTTTTTATTTTTTTTATGGTTTTATATTTTTGTATTTTGTTTTTGAAAAGATATTTACAAAGATAGTTTTGATGTTTGACGATCAATTGTGTTTTAAAAACTTTTCCAGATCATCTGGAGTCAAACATCGCATACCAATTTGGTGAACTAGACTAGCAAACCTTGATGGTGCTAAGGATTTGGTAAGTAAGTCCGCCAATTGGTACTCAGTTCCAACAAAATACAGTTCAACGGTACCCTTTTCAACATGCTCTTTGATGAAGTGATATCGGAGATCAATGTGTTTGGATTTGCAGTGATGAACTGTGTTGCAGGAGATAGCAATGGCACTTTTGGAATCACGGTAGATTGGAATCTTGTTGAACAAGTAGCCATAATCCTTAAGTTGTGATCTCATCCAGATGACTTGAGCACAACAAGCAGACATAGCTACATATTCAGATTCTGTTGACGACAGTGATGTGCAGTCCTGCTTCTTTGATTGCCATGACACAAGTTTATCTCCGAGAAACTGTAATCCACCAGATGTACTTTTGCGTGTGTCTAGACATCCTGCATGGTCAGCATCTAAAAAAGCAATTAGTTCAAAGCCAGAATCCTTCGGATACCAGATTCCCAAGTTAATGGTTCCCTTTATGTATCGAAGGATTCTTTTGACCTCACTGAGGTGTTTTTCAATTGGTTTGGACTGATAGCGAGAGCACATGTAGACAGCAAACACTATATCAGGTCTACTAGCTGTGAGATACATGAGTGACCCAATCATACTGCTGTATTTGGTAGGGTCAACAGGTGTCCCATGTAAGTCAGCATCTAGTTTTGTGGTATAACCCATTGGTGTATTATAAGTATCACAAGTCATCATTCCATGTTTCTTTAAAATTTCTAAAGCATATTTGGACTGATTTATAAAAATTCCACGGGGTGATTGATGAACTTGTAGTCCTAGAAAGAACGAAAGTTCACCCATCATGGACATTTCAAAATTATCTTTCATTAATTTTGCAAAATCATTAGAGTAACTTCTTTTTGTTGAGGCAAAAATAATGTCATCGACATATATTTGAACAACAAGTAAGTCCTCCCCATAGGTTTTTGTAAATAGTGTTGGATCCACCGAACCTTTAGAAAATTTATTGGCCAGCAAGAAAGTGGACAGTTTGTCATACCACGCCCGTGGGGCTTGCTTAAGTCCGTAGAGTGCCTTTTTGAGTCGGTAAACGTGATTAGGACGCTCAGGATCAATGAAGCCGTCTGGTTGGCTTACATAAACTTCTTCACGGAGTTCTCCATTAAGAAATGCTGTTTTCACATCCATTTGGTAAACAACCATGTTCCTGTGTGCAGCATAGGCCAAAAAGATCCGAACAGCTTCATGTCTAGCCACTGGAGCAAAGGATTCAGCAAAATCAAGTCCTTCTAGTTGGGAGTATCCTTTCGCTACCAGGCGTGATTTGTTACGTATGACAATGCCTTCAGCATCTAGCTTATTTTTCCAAATCCATTTTAACCCGATGACAAAGACTCCGTCAGGTCTTTCAACTAATTCCCAGACTTCTAATCGTATGAACTGCTGAAATTCCTCTTGCATAGATTCAATCCAGTTGTCATAAGTCATTGCTTCTTTAATGTTCTTAGGTTCTTCGTGACAAACTGTGAGTGCATAGATACAAGTTTCTCCATCAGTGTGAAGTCGTTGTCTTGTCATTACAGGTGCATCTGGATGGCCAATAATATGAACTAGTGGATGATCTCGAGTCCATTTGTGTGTCGAAGGGTGTAGTTGATAAGTATCTCGCATGTTAGCAGGATCCAAATTGCGTGTGGATGACTCAGCTACTTCAGGAAATGTAGGAGCCGGTGCAAACGGGTTAAAGAACGCATTAGGATCATGCTCTGCAATTTGTGGAACTGATTGTGGTGTAGGATCTTCAGCTGATTGTCGGGAGTTAGAAACAGTTTGTTCTGCTGTAAGTGGTGATGCAATTGAAGGACCGTCTTTCTCAACAGTTGTTGTAGTTTGTTGAGGTGTGTAATGAAACTATGTTTATATGGGTCCTAGTTTTCAAGAAAATTCTATGGATATATGTATATTTCCTTGGTTATTTTATTTTCTTGAAAAATTGTATTATCGAAAATACTAATATTTGAACTTTCTTTCTGTAGAAATGGCTCAAAACGATAACACTACTTTGAATTCTGCGTTCAAAACTTTCTTTGAACGAGAAAAGTTGACTGGCTCTAAAAACTTCAATGACTAATTTCTCAGGATTGTCTTGAGAGTGGCAGATAAACTGGAATATTTGTATAAACCTTGTCCTGCTAACCTCTTGCTAATGCACCTGATGGCGATAAATCAGCGTGGAAAGTTGAGTATAAGAAACATAATTATCTGACTTGTATAATGCTAAGAATGATGTCACTTGAATTGCAAAAGCAATTTGAACATGCTTTTCCTCATGATATGCTCAACAACCTCAAACGTATGTTTAAGAAACCACAAGCTGTTGAGATCTATGATTTAATTGATGCTGTTCATAGCTGTAAACAGACAGAAGGTAAACCTGTAAGTGCTCATGTGTTGGAAATAAAAGGTTACAAGGACCAACTACAAGCACTTGGCAAAGTGTATGATCAATAACTTATCATTAACTTAATCAATAGATCTCTGCATAAGGGGTTTAGTGGTTTTGTTCAAAATTTCAATATGGATTGCGTGGGGAAGACAGTAACTGAGCTACACACATTGCTTATTGATTTTGAGAAAGGTTTACAAAAGGCTCCTACTCCTCCTGTTCTTGTGATTCAATGAGGTAGAATTAACAAGCCAAATGCGAACAAAAAGAAGTGTAAGGGAAAGGGTAAGGTTGATAAGGGTAAGCAAGTTATGGCCTATCAACATCAACCCAAGAAATACCCTCCTAAGAAGCAAGATAATCCGAAGAAGGATCAAGGGTGCCACTACTGCAATGTAGTGGGTCACTGGAAGAGGGTCTTTATCTCGATAATTTGCAAACAAATAAGGTCAAGAAGGTTGGGCACATGGGCGCTAGCACTTCAGGTAACTTATTTATGATTGAATTATTTATTTTAACTCATAATATAAATTCCTGGGTATATGATACTGGATGTAGTATTCACATATGTAATACACTTCAGGGGTTTAGAGTGGAAAGGAGACTATCTTATGGAGAGCAATATCTGCAAGTGGGCAATGGAGCACAAGCAGTTGTTGAAGGCATATGAGTGTTTAATTTAATTTTATCTTCTGGTTTAGTACTGATTTTAAACAATTGTCATTAGGCACCTTCAATTGTTAGGGGTGTTGTTTCCTTTTCTTGTTTATTGGACATTGGTTTTGATCATACTATCACTCGTAATGGAATTTGTGTTTCTTTAAATGATATTTTTTATTTTAATGTTATTGCTGTGAATGGTGTGTTTGAGATTGATAAGAATAATAATGTGTCCAAGATTGATAATTCAATGTATAACATTAGTAAGAGAATGAAGTATGACTTAAATTCTTCTTACCTATGGCACTGTAGACTTGCTCATATAGGTAAAACTCGCATGCAAAAGCTACAACGTGATGGGCTTTTGAAAAGTATCAATGATGAATCATATGATAAGTGTGAGTCTTGTATATCTGGGAAGATGACGAGAAAACATTTTCATAGCAATACGGAAAGGGCGTTTGATCTACTTGGTTTAATACATACTGATGTGTGTGGACCACTTAGACATGTTTCAAGGAAAGGTGCTAGCTACTTCTTAACTTTTACAGATGATTTCAGCCGTTATGGTTATGTTTATTTACTTAAACATAAACATGAGGTGTTTGAAACATTTAAAGCTTTCATAGCAGAAGTAGAGTTGCATTAGGAAAGAAGATTAAAGCTCTTTGATCCGATAAAGATGGTGAATACCTAAGTCAAGAGTTTAGAAATTACTTAGCTGAGTATGGAATTGTCCAAAATCTCACATCTCCATTGATGCAGGATTTACTGACCAAGTTTTAAATTTATAAATGACTCGTCTACCTAAGGTCTACCTAATGCACTATCGGGCAGTACGTGTACCCGGTCGTGTATAGTATAGCTAATGGTAAAGCTGAGGTTGTCTCAAAGGTTATGTGTGCGGATAATATCTAAGTCTAGTGTCACTGGTTTTAGATGGGTTTTTAATTGTTGATTAATTAAACTAATAGAAGTGAAATAAATAAAAAAAAAAAAAAAAAAAAAAAAAAAAAAAAAAAAAAAACACGAATGCAAATAAATGATAAATAGAAATCAGATGGGAGAGAAGTGTTAACCTAATTACTACTATTTATCATTTATCTACAACTCTCATTAATTCGGTATTAGTACGTGTGTACAAGAACGTGGTCCAAACACACTATTGTTTGCATCTTGGTTTGAATTGAAAAACAGTAAGGGTTAATTCGTTAAACTACATAAACCCTAA
The DNA here is from genome assembly GCA_030686995.1 of Artemisia argyi. Taxonomy (NCBI): domain Eukaryota; kingdom Viridiplantae; phylum Streptophyta; class Magnoliopsida; order Asterales; family Asteraceae; genus Artemisia; species Artemisia argyi. The sequence goes on from CM060700.1 coordinate 7,986,680, forward strand.
TTAGGGTTTTAATCTTGATCCTATTCATGCTAGCTTGGAATTTCTAAAAGGTATGTATACTATTTAAATTTGGTTAATTAGTTCCAATTATATGATCCTAAGCTTCCGCACTAGTTCTTTGATGTTTTATGTGTTTTATATTTATGTTTGATATGTAATGTAATTCCAACACATACTGTAGAAAGTCCTTAATGATAGAGGATTTGTTTTTTAGTTGTTAACCCAAGCCATTTATGATTCAAGAAAGACTATGATGTAAACATGGTAAACCTGGTGAGTTGCATGATGGGTAAAAATGTCAGACTCAAATTTTATAATTTCTGGGCAAAAAAGGCCAGGTTGTGTCTATGGATACTCTTACTATATTTTATATGTTGTTATTGGTTTTTTATGATGTAGAAACACATAGAAGATGGAAGGAAACTGTTGACTTTGGAAGGTGTTCATCTATAATTACACCGATCAAGATGACTCATCATAAACGTCCCAGCCCCACAAGGCTCACTCGGGCACTCTTTCCTCTTATTTTAAAATTACATGTTCTTCAATATATCAAAATTAAGTGAAAACATGATTTAATAACATTTAACACTATCCAATAAAACAAATAGAAAAATCCAATCTTTAAAACATGGTTCCCATTATCAGATCTTACTGGTCTTAAAGAGACTAATATCAAACTCATTAGTGTTATATAGAAATCTTTGTCTTTTGCTCAATTATATGTTCTTCAATAAGGTTGGAAGCATGGTTTGGCTTCTGGTTATTCGTCTACCATAATTCTTGCCTTTTTGAGTCTAGTTATTTGTCTACCATCATTCTTGCCTTGATCATTCAGATTTTTGACTTGATTCTTCTTTTGTTTCCTTGTTGATTTCTCTGTTTCTTCATATTCATGTGCTTGATCTTGATCAGGTTTCTCTACTTGAATTTCTTCAGGTGCACTTTTCTCGGTATTGTTATTTTCGGACTTATCTTCCTTATTGATGTGACTTTCTAGAGCAGCTTCATTCATAACTTTTTCAAAATCGATGTTCGGTAGATATTCCAGGTTTATTTGTATTTTTTTATCCTCTTAAATCTTCCGGATAACCTTCATTTTTTTCAGAGTTTCTTTCACCAAGGGCTGTTGATTTCACATCCTAACAATAAGACGAGCATAGTCTTGCTGTAAATAGGGGAAATGGAGTTAAAAGGATAACAAAATTCGTTTCATATTGTTCTTTATATATGATTAATATAATTTAACATATAAAGAAGAATATTTTAAATTGGTTTATATTCACTAACCTCCCATCTCAATTGGAACTTTTCACTCAGTTCTTCATCAAACTTTCACAGTCCCAACCCTTCCTCTAAAATCATGTATTGCCTGCACATGCAGTACAACTGCATAAACATAGAACAAATTATAAACTGCCGCCTATATTTGAACTCTACCATATATAAAATTAATCAAACTAACCTGCAAAAAAAGACGCATCCCCCTATAAACCTCGTATTCCCTTTCTCTTTCCCATCATCTCTGCCTTTTTCGAGAGCTGTTATAGCCAAAGATGCCCATGATCGTTTCTTAAGAGCATTTACATCCTTCACATAGTGAAGCATGTTTTATCCGAGCTGAGTACGCTTTGGGGGCAAACAACATACCGCATTGCTAAAAGCGCAATTGCTCACTTAATATCATTTTCGTCCCATTTTCATCTTTGAGTATATCTTTGACCTTTTTCATGGAAATATATATCCCAAGTCTCTTTCTTAGAAAGACAGCAAAATTTCTCTTCAAAATCCATGTCTTCTATACTCTGATCATCTTGAATAGGGTCTTCTATACTCTGATCATCTGGAATAGGTTTATTAATTCCCTCCTCTATCCGCATTAGTGTAGAGAAGTCTTTATTTTGTAACCTTCATGACTTCTCTACATGTCCCCTTAGACAATCGTAAATTCGTATCCTCGCCAAAACTTAAAAGACTACTTCTGGTAGTTGCATCTTTATCGCCTTCCTCAAATTCAAAAAATGTGCAAACGGGCTGTCATTCAACCTTCCCTTACTAGTCTCAGGTATCTGAGCCAGGGTTTCAATAAAATGGTTTATATCGCATGTTACGCGATATAGCGACCTCTTTTTCCCCTCCACTACCTTGTCTTCATATTTCTTTTCTCTTCTTTGGGCAACTGCACCCACTTTTCCGACACCACTTTTACTGGTCTTTTGTTGCCCTTCAATTTCCTAAGTAACATCAATGTTAGCATGTCAGTAACATCTTTAGCATGTTAAAATTAACCATTCTTCCTGATTTCTATTACATTAAATAAAAAATAATTCACAAACAAAGAAATACACTCACCGATAACTGTTAAATGCATATACATGTCGCGGGCCTTGGTCAAGAGCTGAAATACACTCATCGATTTCCATGCTTTGGTTGCTCTCATTACACTCATCGATTTCCATGTTTTGGTTGCTCTCGTTGGAATTCTCCATGACTTGTTGTCTATAAAAAATTATTTACAAATATATAAATACACACACCCTTGAATAAAAAATACACAAACAACATGATGGTATATTAATCTGGCCATCAACTTCTTAGTTCTTAAAATGAACCTAGGTTCAAGATGGGTTTTTACAAGGGACAAGGTTCAAGATGGTTTTTTGCAAACTGCTTATATTCCCACAAACTTGCAGGTTGCGGATATTATGACTCAAAGCACCGGATCAGCACCAACGTTCTGCCAAACATCGCCTATATGCCTCACTAAAGATTATACCAAACACTTGTCCACAAAATATGGCCACCAACACTCCAATATAGTTCCAACATAAAGCACATCGACCACATCTAAATTTCCATTTTCTTTCCTATATGCTTAAATTTTACATTTAACTAATCTTTTGGACCTAATATCAGATAACATTGTGTCCATGCTGAGAGATGATACATGGCGGCTTTATTAGTAATAATGATCAAGAGTTGAATCTACCATTAATCATATCTATATGCCTGTTTAAGTTTTAAAATGACCAGCCACTTATTAGGGGGTAGACACATGCAAACATGTGCATGCCTTGAATTATTTTGTAATTTAGCATTATGGAACCAGCATAGACTTAATATCTCTTAACCCGAGCTACTTAAAGCAACATTAGAACAGGTACAATTGTCTACAAATAGTTGCACATCTTTGTGGCTTCTATGACCTATGTTACGACTTTTTATGTCCTATAAGGGCTTATTTTCCACTTGAGTTACTGATAAGAAGTTTTAGAAGAATAGTATCTGACACAGAGAATAGAGCATAATCAAGTTACCAGACCCATAAAAGAGCGGGCAACCGAAATTACTTATCACTTACAGTGTTGTCATAGTTGTTGCAATTTCAGACTTGTAATATTCGAAATTAGACACAGAGCCGCTTGTATATAAGTTTACTGAACTTATAATAACGTGAAACTTCTAATGGTTTATACTTATTAACTAATTGGCCCTTTCTATTGTTTTGCCTCAGTTGCGAATGTTTCCTTAAGCTAGTACCATTCAGTTGACTAACAAATACTTCATATAAAGTAAATGCACAACATTCTAACATAGTTTATACATTTTTTTAACTTTAAACAACAATTCCTATCAAATTTTTTACATTTTTTTGCGTTAAACAACAATTCCTATCAATTTTTTTACTTTAAACAACAGAGAAGTAAAATCAGTAACCAATGCTATATTTTTTTACTGAGTTCTCGTACAAATTTTAATGACAAGCATTCAATTTTAAACGCTAAAAGCTAAATGATCCAAAATTCATTGCCAAACACAACCGATTAGTTCACAACAGGATGAAGAATTTCAGATGTCATTTCAATCTTTAATTATGATGCTTACATTTCAACATTTGTTTGTATATGATTTAGTGATTTATACCCCTTTTAAATGATCATGGTGCCAATAGTTTTATGATAGTAACTAAAATAAACAACTAATGTCACAATTTAGGTACGCAGCACTTGAGGTAAAACATCATAAACACTAAAAATGTAATGAATTCGACTAAAACAGGAAAAGTATTGACATATATTATGTAAATTAAAGATTGGGGTTTCGCAATTGAGATTAGGGTTCTTCAGTTGAGAGTTACCTTCTTCACAATTGAAGATTGGGGATGCAATTTGGAATAATTCAAATTGTGGCTAGAATATTTGACCAAGAAGAAGAATGATTTAAAAATAGATTCACCTATTCCCACCTATATTAGAGAAATTAGGAATATGTCATTTTTGTTTAAGAGTATGTCGTTTTTGTTTTTGGGAGTGGGAGTGGGAAGCAAAAGTCAAAATTCAAATAACTTTTTGGTTGAAAAAAGTGAAAAGTTTCTTTTGTTAATATGTTGTTTTATACTTTTATTTAACACAATCCAAAATGTCAATTTTAACAAATGTGATTGAAACAAACTTTACGTTAAAACCTCAAAAATTTAATACTCGATAAATTAATAACATCGATCAAATTAATAATTTGTCCGGTTTTAACTTGGGTACAGTACAAATTTGGACCCCAATTGATAAGATAATAATTTTTTTGAAACTTCGGTGTATATATATTAGTCCCAATGAAACTATAAATTAATAATTACTAAAAGATTCCATATATAAAAGATTGATCCGTCAAAATTTCTTCAATAGCTTGAACCTCGTAACATTCGTTAAATGTTACTTGGAATTTGTTTTTCTAATTTATTTTTCTTCTCTAACTAGTATACATTGTAACTAGTATATTGGACTTGAATATTTAAAGGTCATACGTAAAACCTCTTTAAATTAATAAATTATTAATTTATCAATATAATAATATCTCGCTAAATTAATAAAGTATCTCGGTCCTAACATTATTAATTTATCGATTAATAAAGTATCTCGGTCCTAACATTATTAACATTATTAATTTATAGAGTGCCCGTGTGAGACTTGTTGCGAGGTATACAGTAAAACCTCTATAAATTAATGTTAGGACTGTGATACTTTATTAATTTAGCGAGATATTATTATATCGATCAATTAATAATTTATTAATTTAAAGAGGTTTTACGTATAGCCTTTAAGTATTCAAGTCCAATATATAGTTACAATGTATACTACTTAGAAATGAAAAATAAATTAGAAAAACAAGTTCCAAGTAACATTTAAAGAATGTTACGAGGTTCAAGCTATTGAAGAAATTTTGACGGGTCAATCTTATATATATGGAATTTTTTAATAATTATTAATTTATATTTTTGTTGGAACCAATATATATACACCGGAGTTTCAAAAAATAATTATCTTATTATTTTATCGATTGGGGTTCAAATTTGTACTGAACCAAAGCTAGGACTAGACAAATTATTAATTTATCGAGTATTAAATTATTGATGTTTTAACATAATTAATCGATGTTATTAATTTATCAAAACAAAAATGGCATACTCCCAGTTTCTCTAATACGGGCGGGAATAGGTGAATCAATTTTTAAATCGTTCTTCTTCTAGGTCAAATATTCTAACCACAATTCGAATTATTCCATATTGCATCCCCAATCTTCAATTGCAAAGAAGGTAACTCTTAACTCAAGAACCTTAATCTCAATTGTGAAACCCCAAACTTCAATTTACATCACTGTATGTCAATGCTTTTCTGTTTTAGTCTAATTCTTTACATTTTTAGTGTTTATGATGTTTTACCTCAAGTGCTACGTACCTAAATTGTGGCATTACTTGTTTATTTTAGTTAAAATCATAAAACTATTGGCACAATGTCATCTAAATGGGGTATAAATCACTAAATCAGATACAAACAAATGTTGAAATGTGAACATCATAATTGAAGATTGAAATGACATCTGAAATTCCTCCTCCTGTTGTGAACTAATAGGTTATGTTTGGCAATGAACTTTGGATCGTTTAGCTTTTAGCGTTTAGAATTGAAAGCTTGTCTTTAAAACTCGTACGAAAACTCAGTAAAAAAATATGGCATTGGTTACTAATTTTACTTCTTTGTTGTTTAAAGTAAAAATTTATTAGGAATTATTGTTTAAAGTAAATTATATATATATATATATATATATATATATATATATATATATATATATATATATATATATATATATATATATATATATATATATATATATATATATATATAAGTCTAAACTATGTTAGAATGTTGTGCATTTACTTTATATGAAGGACGTATTTATTAGTCAAGTGAATGGTACTAGCTTAAGGAAACAATCTCAACTGAGGCAAAGCAATAGAAAGGGGTAATTAGTTAATAAGTATAAACCATTAGAAGTTTCACGTTATTGTAAGTTCAGTAAACTTAGATACAAGCGGCTGTGTGTCTAATTTCGAATATTACATGTCTGAAATTGCAACAAGTATGGCAACACTGTAATTGATAAGGAATTGTGGTGGCTCGCTCTTTTATGGGTCTAGTAACTTGGTTATGCTCTATTCTCTGTGTCATATACAATTCTTCTAAAACTTCTTATCAGTAACTCGAGTGGAAAATAAGCTCTTATAGGACATAGAAAGTCATAACATAGGTCATAGAAGCCACAAAGATGTGCAACTATTTGTAGGCAATTGTAGCAGTTCTGATGTTGCTTTAAATAGCTCGGGTTGAGAGACATTAAATCTATGCTGGTTACCGAATGCTAAGTAGGGTAAAAGTAGTACAAAAATGAATTCAAGGCATGCACATGCTTGCGTGTGTCTACCCCCTAATAAGTGGCTGGTCATTTTAAAAGTTAAACATGCATATAGATATGATTAATGGTAGATTCAGATCTTGATCATTATTACTAATAAAGCCGCCATGTATTATTTCTCAGCATGGACACAATGTTATCTAATATTAGGTCCGAAAGATTAGTTAAATGTAAGATTTAAACATATAGGAAAGAAAATGGAAATTTAGATGTGGTCCATGTGCTTTATGTTGGAACTATATTGGAGTTTTGGTGGCCAAATTTTGTGGACCAGTGTTTGGTAGAATCTTCAGTAAGGCATATAGGCGATCTTTGGCAAAATTTTGGTGTTGATCCGGTGCTTTTAGTCATAATATCTACAAGCTGCAAGTTTGTGGGAATATAAGCAGTTTGCAAAAAACCATCTTGAACCTAGGTTCATTTTAAGAACTAAGAAGTTGATGGCCAGATTAATATACCGTCATGTTGTTTGTGCATTTTTTTGATTCAAGGATGTGTGTATTTATATATTTGTGAATTATTTTTAAAGACAACAAGTCATGGCGAATTCCAATGAGAGCAACCAAAACATGGAAATTGATGAGTGTAACGAGAGCAACCAAAACATGGAAATCGATGAGTGTATTTCAGCTCTTGACCAAGGCCCGCGACGTGCAAATGCAATTAACAATTATCAGTGAGTGTATTTCTTTGTTTGTGAATTATTTTTTATTTTCTGTAAAAGGAAATCAAGAAGAATGGTTAATTTTAACATGCTAAAATTGATGTTACTTAGGAAATTGAAGGGCAACAAAAGACCAGTAAAAGCGGAGGAGTGGGCGTAGTTGCCCAAAGAAGAGAAAGAGAAATACGAAGACAAGGTAGTGGAGGGGAAAAAGAGGTTGCTATATCATGTAACATGTGATATAAACCATTTTATTGAAACCTTGGCTGAGATACCTGAGATTAATAAGGGAAGGTTAAAGGACAGCCTGTTTACACATTTTTTGAATCTGAGGAAGAAGATAAAGATGCAACTACCAGAAGTAGTCTTAATTCTATCACTAAGTCTTTGCGAGGATATGAATTTACGATTGTCTAAGGGGACGGCGAGAGAAGTCATGAAGGTTACAAAAGGAAGACTTCTCTACACTAATGGGGATAGAGGAGGGAACTAATAAGCCTATTCAGAACGATCAGAGTATAAAAGACCCTATTCCAGGTGATCAATAGAAGACATGGATTTAGAAGAGAAATTTTGCTGTCTTTCCAAGAAAGAGACTTCGACAGATATTTCCATGAAAAAGGTCAAAGATATACTCAAAGATGAAAATGGGGACGAAAATGATATTAAGCGAGCATTTGCACTTTTAGCAATGCGGTATGTTGTTTTCCCCCTAAAGCATACTCAGCTTGGAAAGAACATGCTTCATTATGTGAAGGATGTAAATGCTCTCAAGAAACAACCATGGACATCTTTGGCGATAACAGCTCTCGAAAAAAGGAGGGATGATGGGAAAGGGAAAGGGAATACGAGGTTTACAGGGGGGATGCGTGTTTTTTTTTGCAGGTTAATTTGATTATTTTTATATATGGTAGAGTTCAAATATAGGCGGCAGTTTATAATTTGTTCTATGTTTATGCAATTGTACTACATGTGCAAGTAATACACGATTTTAGAGGAAGGGTTGGAACTGTGGACGATTGATGAAGAATTGATTGAAAAGTTCCAATTGAAATGGGAAGTTAGTGAATATAAACCAATTTAAAATATTCTTCTTTATATGTTAAATTATATTAATCACATCTAAAGAACCATATGAAATGAATTTTGTTATCCTTTTAACTGTTTTTCCCCTATTTATAGCAAGATTGTGCTCGTCTTATTGCTAGGATGGGAAATCAGCAGCCCTTGGTGAAAAAAAAAACTCTGGAAAACATGAAGGTTATTCGTAAGATTTATGAGGATAAACAAATACAAATAAACCTGGAATATCTACTGAACATCGATGAGACTTTTGAAAAAGTTATGAGTGAAGCTGCTCTGGAAAGTTACATCAATAAGGAAGATAAGTCCAACAATAACAATACCGACAAAAGTGCACCTGAAGAAACTCAAGTAGAGAAACCTGATCAAGATCAAGCACATGAATCTAAAGAAACAGAGAAATCAACACTGAAACAAAAGAAGAATCAAGTCAAAAATCTGAATGATCAAGGAAAGAATGATGGTAGACGTATATCCAGATTCCAAAATGCAAGAATGATGGTAGATGAATAACCAGAAGCTAAACCATGCGTCCAACCTTATTGAAGAACATATAATTGAGCAAAAGACAAAGATGTCTATATGACACTAATGAGTTTGATATTAGTCTCTTTAAGACCAGTAAGATTTGATAATGGGAACCATGTTTGAAAATTTGGATTTTTCTAACTGTTTTGTTGGTTAGTGTTATAATCTATGTTATTAAATTAGGTTTCACTTAATTTTGATATACTGAAGAACATGTAATTTTAGAAGACGAGGAAAGAGTGCTCGAGTGAGACTTGTGGGGCTTGTATGTTTATGGCGAGTCATCTTGATGTAGAAATCAAATTTTTGCAGGTCAAAAAAGTTCATCTAACTAGATCCATGCTTTGCGATTAATTTAAGGTTCGCAACCCCTAAGATTTATTCATGATATTGACATTTGTTTCTTTATTTTGGTCCTTTTTTTTTAGCTTTGATGATCGTTATAAATATTTGTTTTTTGTGGGTTTGATTTCCGGTTCTCATATGATGATAAACATAACTCACTTATGATTATGATGTTTTGAGGATGATGACGTTGGATGATGATAACTATCATCAAAGATGCTAATGATCAATGACTATTTGTTGCATTCGATAATGCCGAAAACAAAGATGCAAAATGATGATGATTCATGATAATGCAAAAGATAATGATGATTCACGAAGATTAATAATGGACGATGATGATGATTGAAGAGGATACGTAAAAGAAGTCCAATACATTCAAAAGATTACAATTTCCTCATAACTCATAGATAGTTTATTTATAGCAATAGTTGAAACTCCAAAACTTATTGCTATAAGAAGTCCTAGTACTATTATGTGTCAATATTTCATAATTAACACTCGGTTTAGCTAACCAAGTTTTTCGCATTTCCTTTACTGTTAACGACTCCAGACTCGACATCGTCACACTACTCATTTGAATTAGAGCATGCCGTAACAAAAGGTTCATTCATCGAAGTGTCTTCTTCCATTTTCTTGTGTGGACATTTAGGACATCTATATTCCACATTTCAACATCCTCAAAAACAGATTAATTAATTAGTTTAAATGTACATAAAATGACATGAGTGAATTAATTACCTTTGGAAAATGGTGAGACTCTCCATTTTCCAGATAAGAAGTAATTTTTTCAGGGTCTCTTAAAAAAAGACGCACATGACGATACACAAGATCGGGTGTTCCACACTTTTGCTAGAATGGGAAAAAAATACCAATTTGATTTATGTGATGTAAATGTGAATCGGATCAATATTTACTATTCTTTTTTCCATTCCAGCAAGAGTCTGGAACACCAATCCTGAATATCATCATGTACGTCTTTTTTACGAGACCGTGACAAAATTACTTCTCTAGAACATGGAGAGTTTCACCATTTTACAAATGTAATAATTCATTCATGTCATTTTATGTATCTGCATTTTACATTAAAACCAACTAATTAATTTCGTTTTTGAGGATTTTGTTAGACTGTGGAATTTTCAGTCCTAATTGTCCACGCAAGAAAATGGAAGAAGACATTCTGATGAATGAATCTTGTGTTTTAGCATGCTCTAATTCAAATGAGTACTAAGACGATGCCGAGTCTAGAGTCGCTAACAGTAAAGGTAATGCAAAAAACCTGGTTAGCTATACGTTAACTATAGTAGCTAGTCAATCGGGTGTTAATTATGAAATAATGACATGTAATAGGATCGTATTTCTTATTACTTGGACTTCTTAGAGAATCAACTATGTTGGTTTACGAAAAGGTTTAAAAAAATATGAATAGGTCTATTTTTTTGTTAATCATAGTGGAAATTTGTTTCATACTTATGTGGAATGAAAAGGTCTAACATCTTGAACCTCTTCTAAATTTAATGCATTTGTGTTTAATGAGATTTTTATAAAGCTTTAACAAGTTTATACATAGTAGATAAATGTTTTTAAGAAGAAAAAATTTTATGAATTGATAATTTAAAATGACTTTACACTATTATAAACTTTTACAAATGTTTATTATATTGGATGCCCCTATTGCAATAAGTTTTGGAGTTTCAACTATTGCTATAGATAAACTATTTATGGATTATGAGGAAATTGTTATCTTTTGACCGTGTTGGCCTGCTATTACATTAATAGATGATGATTAATGATGATGATTCACGAAGATGCAAAAATAGATGATACACAAATGAAGAAGATGAACTCGATCTTTTATATTTACACTATTATAAACCTTTACAAATGTTTATTATATTGGATGCCCCTATTGCAATAAGTTTTGGAGTTTCAACTATTGCTATAGATAAACTATTTATGGATTATGAGGAAATTGTTATCTTTTGACCGTGTTGGCCTGCTATTACATTAATAGATGATGATTAATGATGATGATTCACGAAGATGCAAAAATAGATGATACACAAATGAAGAAGATGAACTCGATCTTTTATATATTATGATTATGGTGATTGTTGGTGTTTATTGGGAAATGATTTGTGCATCATTTTTTTTTTTTTGGCTATACACCACTAAATTATACCAGTGATACATATAGTATAACACTGCTATGCATAATTTAGTGGTGGATGGCAAAAAAAAAATAGTGTACAAATCACCTCCCTTATTTATATAATCTTTTATGGAATAGATAAGAAAATTGATCAAAGTAGTCTTTTTTTTTTTTTTTTTTTTTTTTTTTGAGATTTGCTAAACTCATGCAAGTAGCTACTTATCTTGCTTTCAATACCCATATAAGATAAATTGGTAAAACAAAAGATATAGAAAATACCTGGTCAAAATTTCCAATACTAGTTGACTCAAAGAGCTTAATATCAATTCAAGTAACTTGGTTCAAACGGGCTGGGAGTTTTAGATCCAAAAGAAAGCCTAAAGAAAGAAAAAATAAATACAACTCAGATTGCCAAATGGAGCTAAATTGTGATGTTAGCACCTTCCTAGCTACTTTTTAATATATCTCTATATTTTGATGTTCAAAAAAAAAAAAGTAAATAAATAAAATAAAATAAAATAAAAAGACAGTATACACACTCGTAAACACACACCCACACGAACTCAAGACAGATAACCATTTTTAATCGATAAAAATAAAATATAAAAAGAAAATTTGTTATACACCACTGGCATGGTGCCGTGAATGGCGCGTGCTACCAGCTAAGTCCGGTCCGGACCAGTTGGGCGAAAGAGGAAAAACTATGAATTGATAAGTTACTCAATTCATTAATCACATACTTATAAAAGAAAAGAGTGTAATTAATAAAAGATCCGTTTCATTATAAATAAGAACACCTAACTATTTATTGATCATAAAGGCAAAAATTAAAATTGGCGTTATACTTTCAATTAAAATTTGCGTTAGACGTTCACAAGGGTAGTTAAAGTAGAAGTAGTCTAGGTAAAGGAATGAGGCTTCTCGGTTTTTGGAGGATAAGGCTGGATGGTCTCCTTGGTTTGATGAGCTACAGGGTTGGGATGGGACTATGAAAGGTGGAGAGGAGCGTTTAGCGTGGTTGCAGATTCATGGGGTTCCGGTACAATTGGCTCTCGATCAAGTTTTTTCAATGGTAGGTGGGAGATATGGCAAAGTTGTAAGATCGGAAAGCTTGTCGGTGGAGGATAAAGATTTTTCGTATGCTTACATTGGAGTTCTTTGCAAGCATCGGGGTAGAATCGCAGAACGTGTGGATATTTGCTGGAGAGGAGTTACGTTTAATGTGTGGATTGATGAGGATGTGAGAGAGTGGGTTCCGGATTGTGTCGAGGAGGTGTTGGTTGATAGCACTTCTTCGGCACAGGAGGAGGATACTGAAGGGGATGGGATTCATGATGAGGAGGAGAGACTCGATGACGAACTAGAGGAGGGGGAGGTTAGAGTGGAGGAGATCGTTAATAAGGAGGGGGATAGGTAGGGGGACGAAGGTGGTTATCGTACGAAGGAGGATGGGGTAACGTTGACTCCAGTCCAGGCTCCGGTGCAATCTGTTAAGCGGAAAAAGTTTCGTAGGAAGTCTTTATTCCAGAAGAGGAGCGGTTCTATGGGTTCGCAAGGTCGTCCAAAGAAACGGTGTAGGGAGGAGAATGATATGTTTGGGTTGGATAAGTTGATTGGTATAATGTCTCAAAGCGAAGCTTCTTTGCAGAAGGAACAAGAATTAGAGGATGAGTCTTTTGTCACACCTGTTCAAAATATTTGCATGGTTAACTTGGGGGTTGAGGAATCTAGAGATGCAGTTGATAGTATTGGTTTGGATGAGTCTTTAAGGCAACCGGTTGAGAGTATATCAATTCAGTTAGAGAATCACCAAAAGGAGATTGAGGTGGAAGTGGATGAAACTAAAGAAACAGTGGCGTTGGGCCTTGCTTTGGGTGCAGCGGATTTGGATAATTTTGTTCCTAATGTTAAACAGGTCTTGAGATCCGAAGGTTATCAAGTGGGTGAATTATGAATATTTTGTCATGGAATATTCGTGGGTTGGGGATTGTTAGTAAAGCAGACTGGATTCGGGGTATTCGGGTGAAAAATGAGGTGAATTTTATGATGTTCCAGGAAACGCAATTCTCGTCTCTGGAGTCGGTGGATTTAAGCAGGTTTTGGGGTAATAGTGATTTTTTATTTGACTGGGTTCCTTCGGATGGTAGATCGGGTGGTTTACTTTCTATGTGGGATCCTAGAATTTTTAGAAGGGAGGGCGTGGTTAAAGCGGCAAATTGGTTGCTTGTTTCGGGGAATTTTAAAGGGTGTGGGGAGGTGTCTCATGTTCTAAACGTGTATGCTCCACAAACGTTAGTGAACAAGAGGGTGCTTTGGTCGGACATTGGGGGTTTAGTGGGAGATGGGGAGGGGTTGTGGATGGTGGCTGGGGATTTCAACTCGGTGAGGAGTGAAAGCGACAGACGAAATTCGGTTTTTTCTCCGGCAGACGCTAATGAATTCAATGGTTTTATTGAAGACACTAACCTTCATGAATACTCCTTGAAAGGGAGACATTTTACTTTTGCTGCAGGTACTAAATTGAGCCGCATTGATAGGATTTTTGTCAATTGGGGCTTCTTCATGACTTGGCCGAGTGCCGAGTATGTTGCTTTGGATAGACATATATCCGATCATTCTCCTCTAGTGTTGAAGACGGTGTCGAGAAACTTTGGTCCGAAACCTTTTAGGTTTTACAATTCTTGGCTTCGTCGTGAAGGCTTTGGAGATTTGGTTAAGAAGGCGTTGGATTCGGGGTCTTTTGAGGGGGAACCGGATGTTATTTTGGTTCAAAAGTTTAAGCTTCTTAGAGACTGGATCATACCGTGGGTGGCCGAGTGCAAGAAAAAAGAAATGGAGGAACAGGGTGTTTTGGAACAAGAATGTAAGGAGTTAGAAGACGCTTTGGAAGTTCGTGATCTTTCGGAGGATGAGGTGTGGTCCTTATTAGAAATTAAGAAGCGGTTAAAGGAACTTGATTTATTTCGTCAAAGTGATCTGAAACAGAAAGCTCGTAGTAATTGGGCTTCATACGGGGATGATAATACGAAGTTCTTTCATGGTTGCATTAACAAGAGGAAGGCGGCTAATTATTTCCCGGGTCTAATGGTTAACGGGGTATGGGAATCCAATCCTCATATGATTAAAAGGGAAGTTCTTGGTTTCTTCAGGGACAAGTTTAAAGAGGACGTAACGGTTAGGCCGAAGTTGATATGTTACGGGTTGAAGAAGGTGTCTGCGGCAGAAGCTGCTTTGCTCGTGGAACCTTTTTCGGTCGCAGAAGTTAAAAGGGCGGTATTTGATTGTGGTGTGGATAAAGCGCCAGGGCCTGACGGTTTTAATTTTCGTTTCCTTCGTGCCTTCTGGGATGTGTTAGAGACAGATTTTGTGGATATTCTGAACAAGTTTCATGATTCTGGCAGGTTTAGTTCGGGGGTGGCATCATCGTTTATTACGTTAATTCCTAAGGTGGGGGACCCGGCGGTGCTAAGTGATTTCAGGCCGATAAACCTTATTGGTTGTACTAGCAAGGTTGTTTCAAAGACCTTAGCTAATCGTCTAAGGTTGGTTATGGGTAACTTAGTGTCTGAGCATCAATCCGCTTTCTTGTCAGGGAGGTACATTTTAGACAGGCCGCTTATGACTAACGAGATTATCACTTGGGCTAAAAAGAGAGGTAAAAAAATGTTTCTATTCAAAATTGACTTTGATAAAGCTTATGATAATGTCAATTGGGAATTTTTGCTTTCGGTTATGACTCAAATGGAATTTCCTACTTTGTGGTGTGAGTGGATTCGTGGTATATTGGTGTCGGCTAGGTCCTCAGTTCTCGTGAATGGTTCTCCTACCTTTGAGTTTGGGTGTCAAAAAGGTGTTAGACAGGGGGATCCAATTTCGCCTTTTCTCTTTATTATTGTGATGGAGGCATTCTCCGGTTTAATGAAAAAGGCTTGTGATATTGGTGCTTTCGATGGTCTAAGGCTTCCTAATGATGGTCCGATTTTATCTCATTTATTGTATGCCGACGATGCTATGTTGATGGGGGAATGGTCATTATTTAATTTCAAGAATATGAAGCGGATTCTTCGGATTTTTTATCTATGCTCCGGGTTGAAAATAAATTTGCATAAGTCGACTCTATTTGGTATAGGTGTTAGTAGCGAAGACGTAGTGATTGAGGCGGATGAGTTGGGTTGTAAACCCGGGGTTATTCCATTTGTTTACTTGGGTATCAAGGTGGGCGCCAACATGAATAGAGTTGCAAATTGGGAGCCGGTTGTTAATACTTTTAAGAAGAGATTATCGAAGTGGAAAGCAAACACGTTATCGATAGCCGGCCGGTTAACTTTGATCAAATCTGTGCTTGATAGCTTACCCACTTATTACTTTTCTCTTTTTAAGGCGCCTAAATCGGTAATACAAACTTTAGAAGGGTTGATGAGGCGCTTTCTGTGGGGAGGTTCTGATGAGGTTCGAAAGCTTAATTGGGTGTCTTGGGACAATGTTACAAAAGATATTGAACATGGCGGTCTGGGAATTGCCAAATTGGAGGTGAATAACAATGCGTTGTTGGCTAAATGGATATGGAGATTCTTAACTGAAAGGTCAGCTATGTGGCGAAAGGTGATAGTCTCTTTTCATGGGTCTAGTCGTGGATGGGGATTGGTTCCGGTTAACTCTTCTTTTACGGGTGTTTGGAAGAACTTGGCTAAGTTTTGGAACGCGTACAAGTTAGAGGGGACGGGTTTAAATAGTTTGATCACGGCCAAGGTGGGGAACGGGAGCATTGTGAGGTTCTGGTTAGACTCTTGGATGGGATCACAGCCGCTAAAGGAGGTTTTTCCGGAGTTATTTAGCCTTGATCGCCTTAAGAGAGTAATGGTGAAGGATCGGGTAGTTGTGAGAGGAGGGATCCGGAGTATTAAATGGGAGTGAACTCGTGCTCCCTCTTCAGCGATGGAAATTCTTCAGAGACAGCAGCTTGAGGATCAACTAGCGCAGGTGCCTTTTAATGATAATGTTGACGAGTGGAGGTGGGTTGATGGGAAGGGAGAGGGGTTCTCGGTTGAAGCGGTAAAGAAATGGATGCTTGGCTCGGTTAATTCGGGAGAGAGTTTTGGCTTCTCTTGGAGCAAGTGGGTTCCGAATAAATGTAACATCTTTATGTGGCAGGCTTATTTAGATCGCCTTCCTACTAAGGTGGCGCTCATTCGTAGAGGTATTACGGTTGATAATCCGATGTGTGTTTGGTGTGATTCTGTTCAAGAGTCCATAGAGCATATTCTAACAGGTTGTTGGTTTGCTACCGGAGTGTGGAATGCGATCACTAGTTGGTGTAAGATTCCGGGGTTCTATGTTTTTCACGTTAAGGACATAGTGGATATGCATGACTATTACGGGTTGGTAGGGAACAAAAGGATGGTGCTTCACGGTATTATGATCATTGCTTGTTGGAGGATGTGGAAAGCTAGGAACGAAAAGATTTTCGCGAACAAAGAGTTGAAGATTTTTGATGTTGCCGCGGACATTAAGATTTTGGGGTTTTTATGGTACAAGAATAGGTTCAAAAATGGGGTGGTGGATTGGGATAGATGGAATAGATTCGAGATTATGTAATCTTGGTTTTCTTGTATGGTGTTTTTCGGCTTCTTTCTCCGCCTTGGAGATAGTTTGCCTTTGTTTGGTGGTTTAATAAAAGTTATCTTTCAAAAAAAAATTTAAAGTCATTCAATTTACTCAATTTTAGAAGTACATATTTTAGAAGTACATATTAATTGAAAACTTAAAAGTTGTTAGTTCTTCAATCGCAAAACACATCATAATTAGAATCTCCAATAACTAAGACATTAATGAGAAAACTCAGCAGCAACAATAACTTTTATCCATTCACAAGGGTTGTATTTAGGGCTGGCAATTTTGACACGAAACATGTTAACACGACACGACCTGTTCTTAACAGGTTCGTGTCTTAACCTTAACAGGTTTCGTGTCTTAACAGGTCAGACCTGTTAATTTTCGTGTCTTAACAGTTAAGACCTGTTAGTGACCTGTTAATATTATAATATATATATATATATATATATATATATATATATATATATATATATATATATATATATATATATATATATATATATATATATATAATTAAAAACCCTAAAATACTAAATCTCATTTATCCTCTTATAGTCTTATCCATCCGCCTCCAAAGACAAAAAGCAACGGACCAAACATTTATCCTCAAATCTCAATACCCTCAGTCCTAAAATACTAAATCGTTCCCTCTCAATCTATTCCCTCAGTCCCACTCAAATCTCAATCGCACACTAAATCACTAATGAAGTAAGCAGCTTCAACAACACAGCAGGTCACCAGCTCAAATCGTATGTTTATTAATTGTTGTCGATTCATTTTTAATTGTATGTTTATCTCAAATCGTATATATCATTTTTTAATTTCAAAGAGCTGCTCAGTTGTCGATTCATTTTTAATTGTTTATCTCATTCTTGTTTATATGTTTATCTCATATATGTTTGGGTATTTTTGTTTAATTGTTTAATTGTTTATCTCATTCGCTCAATCTCACAGTCGACCCATAGTCCCATATATGTTTAATTGTTTATCTCATTCTTGTTTATTTGTTTATCTCATATATGTTTAGGTATTTTTGTTACAGATTATTGTATACAGACATACAGTCGACCCATATATGTTTATCTCATTCTTGTTTATTGTTGTCGACACTCGACAATCGACCCATATATGGTTTTGGTATAAGATTTAGTTGATCTACTTGAGATATTTCATATAAAAAGTATAGTGATTAGTGACTGGTATTTTAGCATTTTTATAAACAAGTGATAATGTGATATAGATATGTAAGTTTTGTTACAGATTAGTGATGTAAGTTTGTTACAAATTAGTGACGGGTATTTTTGTTGTACTCTTATACTTTTTATATGCTTATTTACTCGTTAGTTTTGAGTTTGTAGATGGATTAGTGTCGACTCTTATTACTCGTTATATGCTTATTTACTCGTTATTTACAGATTAGTGTCGAGACGTCGAGTCTTATTGTGTATTGTTGTTTTTTGTAGATGGATTCTGAATGTATTGAAATTGACCCACAAAATAATGAGTCTACACAACCTGATGAGGTCGAGTCCATGGAAAAGGAAGTAGGAGCCAAGAGAAAACGTAAGGAACGATCTATTTGTTGGAATTTCTTTGACAAAGATGAGAAAGGCAAAGTAAAAGGCAGCAAAAAAGTGCCATGTAAGTGCAAAAAGTGTAATACTATTTTCATGTATGATAGTATTCAAGGGACGGGTAATCTTAAGCGACACATGGAGAAATGTTTTGGTAAAAATTTTCATGATGTTGGTCAAATGCTATTTAATAGTGACATGGCATTACGGTCATCTAGATTTGATCAAAATACCAATATCTACTGTTGCATCGGAGACATATAAACAAGAATGAGATAAACAATTAAATTGGACATGGCATGATGCGGTTTCTGGAAATCCAATGAGTTTAGATATCCCGTACTTGCTAGGATGGCTCGAGACTTTTTGACAATTCCAATATCTACTGTTGCATCGGAGTCTACATTTAGTGCTAGCGGAAGAGTATTAGATCAACATCGAAGTTCACATAGTAAAGAAACTCTTGAGGCCCTTATTTGCACAAAAGATTGGTTGTTTGCAAGTTCAAATGATGTTCCTCTTGAAGAGCTCGCTGAAGATATAATGTCGATGTCGCTTGATGGTGGTCCTGAATCAGGTGCTTCAAACTCAGTCAACAATCCCGACTCACTTAATCAGGTGCTTACTTTTCTATGTATCTGTTTATTTTAAGCATAAAAGCAGTAAGTTAAGTAAGTTAAATACAGCTGCTATATCAATTTAATATTATGGCTCAAAACCAGCTCTTGACTGTCTTAGTTACACAGGACAAGATACGAGTAAAGTATTCACATGTTGATAAAGTATTCATAAGTGATATACCTTGATATATTTGTAGCACCAAGTAGAGACTGGACCATTTGTAGCACCAAGTAGAGACTGGACCATTTTCACATGTTGATAAAATATTCATAAGTGATATACCTTGATATATTTGTAGCACCAAGTAGAGACTGGACCATTTTCTAATATTTACTCTTTTGACTTTTCAGATTTAAAATGGAAGATACGAGTAAAGGCATCAAAATTGAAGAGCTCGCTGAAAGATATAATGTCAACAATCCCACTTCATATTGTGAAGGATTATTATCATTATGTATTTATGTATTAGTTAAGACTTAAGATTTGTGATGTATGTTTCATGTTCTGTGGGTCTTTGAAATTGTATGAACTTTTGCATTATGTATGAACTTTTGCATCTTCAAGAGTTCAAGTGCAGGCTGTGCAGCGCTGCAGCTGAGCAGCTCTTTGAAATTGAAATTGTATGTTTCATGTTCAAGTTCAGGTTCTTAACAGGTCATATGCATGTTAACAGGTTATTGTATCATGGGATTTGGTCATATGCATGTTAACAGGTTCTTAACAGGTTAACCTGTTTATTTTCGTGTCGTGTTCGTGTTTGAAAAAAATGACACGATAAGCTAACAGGTCGTGTTCGTGTTTGACTTTAACAGGTTCGTGTCTTAACAGGTTCGCGTCTTAACAGGTTCGTGTAACCTGTTATGCCAGCTCTAGTTGTATTTCATAATTTAGGTCTTCTTTTGAAAAGGAATGTGCTTTTATTTTATAAGGCTTTTCAGCTTTTTGCTTTGAGTTTAGCTCAGGCCAGGCTTTGGTGGGAAATATAATGACCAATTAGGCCTGTTGGGCCGGGTGGGGCTTTATATCAGGCTTTTTCAAGTTGGGTTTTAGCCCATCTATACATCTCTAACCGGTGACATGACACCGCCATAATAGTCACATAAATTTGGTGTGACGGCCATGATGTACAGAGCTCTTACCCATACCTAATCTTTTCTTTATTTCACTTTTATAGTGAAAACACAAGTGTAAAATGATAGTAGGGAAAATATTAATCTTTTTAAAAACACATATAAAGACTAATTTTACAAAGTTATCGCACAAAACCAAATTCATAGGTATTTTAGCTTTTATTTATATGAAAATATCATGTAAATAAGTATTTTTGTGATTTTCCCTTGTTTCCATGCATCAAAATAGGGCGTTTGGCTTTGAAAAGCATTATTTGATATGCTCAAAGGGTTTTCCTTAAAGCTCTGGTAAACTTCATCAATGGCATCCATGTTTTCTAGTGTAAAGTAGTGTGTGTCACAGGATCTATAATCGATCTTCTAACAGTCTCCTTATTTTTGTGTATATATACTTATACTTAGAGGGCGTTTCTTTTTCTGTTAAATTGCCTTAGTGAGTTAGTGCTAACAGAAGCGGGCCTAAATGGTCTATATCCACAAGCCAAAAAAACCCTACTAGTCCCCATTTAGATGTATTAAGACTTAAGAGAGAGGGGACCCACTTGATTTTAAATCCACTCCTAGCTAAAAAAAAAAAAAAAAAAAAAAAAAAAAAAAAAAAAAAAAACTTACTTTTTTATAAAGCTTACTCTTTTATAACGCTTGACGATGCCTATATCAGGCTATTGGGCTAATAAAACAGACCTTTAACTTCATAATACCAATCTGGATTAGGCCCAACTAAAGTTTAGCCTACTTCTTTGGATAAGGCCCAAACGTGTATTTTCTAAACAAACAGCCCTTAAATGATTGAGAAAATAATTTGGAATTTATTAAATAGTTCTTCCCGTCTCAAAATATAAGTTCATTTCGGCTTTCTTAATTATTTTTTTGTGTTATATAATTATCTATTAAGAGTTTAAAATGTATAATAGTAATAATTAACTAGGGGCAAACGTATAATAATAATTAACTGAGCAAAAATGTCTTTTAAAGGGTGTTTTTTTAAGTTTATATGCAGGCTTAAAAGCTTATTTGATTATGGCTTATATATATAAGCTTATTTTGAGACTTATGACCTTATATAAGTTTATCCATAAACTTCAGTCTTATGAAACATAAGCCAAAATATAAATAAACTCATAAGCCTCAATATAAGCTTATACAAACAGCCTCTAAATACGAACTTCTTCACACAAACCACCTATCACATATTTCATTTATAACCCTGTAATATACTTAAAATTGTATTCATATTATTATGTATATACTTAAATATAAGTTGTGCGTATAACATAACAAATTTGAATAAATAAACACTTTGATTAAAGTATATTCCGTACTTATCACTACTTCAAACAACTTAACAAACTGTAATAAGTTTATAAAATATGCCAGAGGAAGGTAAAACCAAGATCAGTAACAAAAACCAAACCAAGGTATAAAAAAACACCCCCACAATGAAATTATATATGCCTCGAGAACATAGCCAGCAAGAATATTAGTGACTTAAATGAATAAATCTATGCACCTGCAGCCGAAAGGTGAGGCAAATTTACTTAAAACAAACAAAAACAATTTAGATCTATAATATTGAATATTATAAGAATTTACCAAAAACTAGGATACCCATATGAGATCTAAAACCCATATGAATAAAAATAACCTGGTTTTTGGAATTTAATTTGTGCCTCCAGAACAAAGCCAACAAGAATAATCTTGTAGCTGAAAGAAGAGGCTAAAAAAAATTGTTATATCTATAAAAGAAAATCGACACATACAACATATTTGTCACTGTGTAGATATATTTTTATAAACCTTTTGTAAACATAGCATTAGACACACAAAATTTACACAAACTAGATGAGAACACAGGAATACATAGAGTGTTGATGGAGGCTGAATATATAGAGCACTAACTCAAAACCCTAAATTGTGGATATTATGAGTAGGTGACATGTTTAGCCCTCGAAGTTTTTTAGTATGTCGTTTTTTAGTCCCTGAGTTTATGAGTTGTTTCTTTTGCTACAAGTTTGAGCTTGGTTTCAAGCACATTTAATTAATAGCATGGTACGTGCGCAAAGCAGCGGGTTCGAAGGCGGTTGTTGTTTAACGATTTTATTATAGGTACCTGCTATTGAATGTTGTACAAAAGAATGTTGCTCGGAGGCGAAGTGAATTGAATTTGAGTTTTCAATGAATATGTTACCTCAATTCAAAAAAAAAGTATTTTAGAATCCTTGTTGTAAATTGCTCAGCAAGTCATATTGTTACCTCAGTTCAAAAAAACTTGTTTTTACCGTGTAAAGTGTATGATCATCAACATATTCATCGTTTAGCTTTTGTTATAAAAAAGATCAATTTTTTTTTGGTGAAAAAACCCTTTTTAGGAAACTTACGATTTTAACAATTCCATTGGCAGTGGCCCTAATTAGTACATATAAGACGACACTGGCATCGAGTTGTGTAAGGATCACAACAATGAATATGTTCTAAGAAACCAAACTTGTAACGCCGTTGTGTCTAATGTAGATGATAGCAACACATAGTAGATACAGTAACGGCCACGGTGTCAAATGTTCGATGATAGCAACACATGCTTCTAGTGATTTTTTATTTATTTATTTTTTATTATTATTATTTTTTTTTAACCATGGTTTCTGACCTTTTTGCTGACTAATCTATGATTTGAACTCGCCGTCACACAAACTTAAACCAGGAAGAGTCACCAAATAGTGTCAATCACCTTGTAAGATTGAAAGCATGATCACTAGTACACACATTTGACCTAATAAGTGCATTGTCAACTCTTCCATTGTTAAGCCATTGTTCCTTTTCTCTCGTAGATTGATCAAGCCTTCATGTCCGAGTTGGGGTGTTCAAGGAAGTCAAGGTTCCTAACCCATCTCAAACACCCCATTTCGTAAGTAAGCTTCCCGTTATCAGTTAACGTAAGCAAGAAAATTTCAAAGGGTGCTTATACAGTTTTTTTTGTTACTTGAAATCAACATGCTTTTCGATTTTCTGTTGCAGCAATAGTCTGAATTCAATGTGATTTACTTATGTACAAGTATGAGCACATGAAACACATTCGCAGCAATAATTTTAATTTGGAACAAGAAAATAAGGTTTCTTTCAACCCTTGTCATTCTTATCAAGCAAACGATGAAACACCGCAAAAATACAACTCACTATAATGCGAGTAAAACTGAATTCAAGATCCAAACAAGCTCATCAAATCTTCATAATCTTTACAATAATCAATCAAATAAGTAAATAACCATAACACCAATGAGGGTGTAATTTACATAAAAACGCATCTCAACTATTCAAAAATATGTTCATAAGCAATCTAGCAGACTTATAGTCCCTCAAAGGTTTATTTTCAAGTACCGGTTTGTGATTATTTAAGTCTTTTTACATAGAGTGTCGTTCTTTTATCATTCACATTTAACGAGTCCCATTTCTCGTGACTAGATGGGACCCACATAATGTAAATGAAAATTAACGAGAAATATTACCTGAATCTAACCACGACACAAGATATGTCATCTTTACTTTCTCTTTTCAAAGCTTCGGCTATTAAGCGTTTAGCGGCTTTCTGTGGGTCCTTGATTCTTCTTGCGATATCCACCACTTCTTGATTGTTCATCACCTAGATTCAACGATAATTTAAAAATCAGTAATGCATGACATCTTCTGTTTTGTCACCAGAAATAAGTATTACCTTCCAAAGACCATCACTCGCCAATACAAGAAGGTCGGTTTTGGTATCTACTGTTGTATCATGAATGGCAGGGTCGGAACGCAAATGGGATTTTAGGCTTTTGTCTCCAAAAGCACGAGATACCGCCAACTGTCCATTAACTCGTGGGACATCCCCTATTTAAAAACAAAAACATACACAAGTTATCAGGTATCATTAAAAAGTAAAAAATAAAATCTAATAAATTTTTTCCTTAAATACCCAGGTTTGTAACGCAGACTAACAATGTAAAAGAGACGGAAGTTATCAAACCTGGCATATTTGAGACGAACCCTCCTTTGTGTTCAATACTGACTCTTTCTGTACTAGGCTCGTGATCGGTACTCATCTGTATGGCTTCACCTCCTTTCGAAAGAACAGCTCGAGAATCACCCAAATTCGCTACCCATAACCTTTGACCGTTTATAAGAACAGCTGTAACCGAGGTGGAACCGCCGCGACCCAAATCAGACTCATGAGAAAGAATTGCTTCATCAGTCTTCTCATACGCGTTAGATATCGATCTCTTTGGGTCAATCCAAAACTCTCTCTGCAAAAATACGTCAAAATCAAACCCTTTTATTGCCAAGAAAACAAACCAGTTTGCAGCAATGAACAAATTTAGATGGGTCAAACGGGTAAACTGACAGATAATTGTTTTGACCCGTTATTAGACCCGCTCATTTTGCCAAAGGTAAATAATACTCCGTTCATGTAAGGGAGTGAAAATATGCACCTCATTCAAGATGTTATCAAACAAATGCTTTTGAAGGTAGGAAGGTACACGATCTCCCGAATGGCCATCATAAATGGCAAATAATCCAAGCTCATGATCGTCTAGTTCCACAAACCTAGCAACATGATAATCCTCCATTGGATGATTAGCTTTTCCTTTGACCAAGTCAAAACCGAACTTGATATTACCCGCATGGTTTTTTCCCTTACCAGAGCCATAAGATGTAGGGCCTCCCACTAACTATGTGCAAAAATACAAACCGAAAAACTCAATGAGAAAAAACAGCAATTGCAGTCTTGACGCTGTGCTATAATCAATAATCAGTTAATCACAAATACACAAAACACTATATCAAGATTAAAAAACAAAACACGGTTATACTTGTGTTATCCGCTACATTCGCATAAGAATTTAATTACACTTGGCAACACTTTTTGTTATTCTTGAAAGGTTCTAACACCATCAATAACCCAAAGAGATCAATGACAAATGAGTTAGCTTTTTTTCCAAATAAGCTCAACTTTTTTACAATAAGCTCAGCTTTTTTACAATAAGCTAGTCCAAAACAACTTCTTAACAACTTTATAAATGTTGATAAGCCTAACTATTTCCTAACACTCAACTCAAAAGTACTTACTAGCAGTAGCTTATCAAAAGTACAAAACACACAATAAGTTCATAAGATGTGAATAAGCTTACCCAAACAACTCATATAGATCACATAACAAGATCACTAACTAAACAATAACAAATCATAAAAAAAATACCAAAACAAATTACCTGAAAACAGCATAACTTTTCCATCATATAATCTGTAAACAAGAAACAATTCTTAACATCCAATAATTTTAACAAAACCCCACTTCAAAAAACCAAAAAAAAAAAAAAAAAAACCCAAAATTCACTAAAAAAACACAAACCAAGTTCAAAAAACACAAAAAATTTTATGGGTTCACTAGCAAATCAAGAAAAAGACTAAAATTTATAAAACCTTGTAACACAATATATAGAAAAAAAGAGCAAGTAAAAAATATATAAAGAAAGGGTTTGCTTATACGAAAGAGCTAAATTTATAAAAGATATTATGAAATATGTAGTAAAAATAACAAGTTTTATAAATTTGGAAATTATATGAAAGAAGAAAGCAGAAAAGAAATAAAGACTTGTTCTTGCGTTGACTTTGATGTTTGTTGACTTTCAATGCCGCGTGAAATTGTGTTGTTGGAATTACTATTTTGACCTTCCACCTACATTGGCAACTATGTTGGTTTTCGATTATTGCTATTTTTATTTGATACCCTTTTCTTTTTTGGCCAACTAAAGTAGGGCCGAAGATAATATAGAGAAACTGGATTGATATGAATTGATTGGATAGCAGGCTTAGCAGCCAAAAGTTTTTTATATATCCAACTTTTACCATAGAACCCATCAAACAATTTTATCCACTCATTTTTTTTATCAAAATAAAAAAAATAAACTTTTATCCTTTTTTTAAAACTTAAATATTTCGCAAACCGTAAATCGTCAAGCTATAAAAAAAAATACCATTGCGACGAGAATTAAATTATCTTTCTATAGATATGCATTGTTATATACTTTCGACGAACTTTTTTTTCGCTCAGAAAAATCATATATGATTCGAAGAATCGAATCATATATGATTTTTACGAATCATATATGATTTTTCCGAATCATATATGATTCTTTCTGGGCGAAAAAAAAAGTTCGTCGAAAGTATATAACAATGCATATCTATAGAAAGATCATTTAATTATCGTCACGATGGTATTTTTTTTTTGTAGCTTGAAGATTTACCGTTTGCAAGATATGTTGTTTTGAAAAAAAAATGAAAAATATAAATAAGTGGCTATGATTGGTTGATAGGTTCTATGACATGTATGCGTTCTTCATGGATCTCAACTCTTGGATAGGATCGAACGTATTTTAGTCTGGTCTTCGGTCCACTTTTTTTTTATATTTGATATTCAGTCTGGTCCGATCTGGTTTGGTCTTGTGCAAAACCGATCATTGTGGGGACCGAACATTTCGATCCGCCTTTGGTCCGATGTTTTGGGTCAAATTGATTTTTGATCCGGTCCAGTTTTAATTGATCCGGCTGAAACCGTGCTAAAGTAAAGTGATTATGTTTGTAATTTCGGTTAGATATGTGAAGATATTCTTGTTAAAGAGATTTATTATTTTTTATTTTATTTTATTTGTTTTACTTTTTTTTTTCTTAATTCATTTTCTAGGATTAAAGTTATGTTTGACAATACTTGAAAAATAACTGTTGGATGACAAGCTATAAATTGTATTTTTGCGTTTTGTAAAAGAATGTTGGCGGCATTTACAAAGTGTAAAACAATCCTAAAGAAAATTCAGTGGGTTAAGTGGGATTCTATTTTAAATTCCAAAGAAAAAGGAGGACTTGATGTTGGTAGTCTTTGGGCATTTAATCAAGCTTTACTTTTAAAATGGCGTTGGAGATTTCTAAATGGCAACGATATGCTATGGGTGAAGCTAATAAAAAGTTGTCATGGCATAGAAGGTAGATTCTTAAATGGTGGAACAACACCTCCTAAAAGTGGGGTGTGGACTGGTATTGTGAAGGCATCCATGGAGCTTCATAGGCGTGATTTAATTCCGAATTCGGCGTTTAGGAGAAAGGTGGGGAATGGCAGGAATACTAGATTTTGGAAGGAGATGTGGTGTGGTGAGGGAACTTTAGAAGCAACATTTCCTAGGTTGTTTGCTTTAGCTTCTAATAGGAATGCTTTTATTAGCGATTACTGGTCCACCCAAGGGTGGAATATTAGTTGGCGACGAGATATCCGGGGTGGGGTGGAACAAACTCAACATGATCAATTAATGGCATGTCTTCAAATAATCAATCTTAACTTAGAACAAGACATTTGGCAGTGGGAGTTTGAAGATGAAGAAACTTTCACGGTCCGATCGGTCAGAAATAGTCTTGATGTTAAACGTCTTCCGGGTACTCCTACGGTGACTCGATGGTGTAATGTTCTTCCGATCAAGGTGAATGTGTTTGTGTGGAGAGCTTTTTTAAACCGGCTACCTACTCGTTCAAATCTGGACCGACGCGGAATTGATATTGACTCTCTGCTATGTCCAGGTTGCCACTGTAATGTAGAAGACATTAACCATGTGTTTTTTGCATGTAATGTAGCTGTTGAGTTATGGTTCAGAATCGGGGTGTGGTTGGAGTTAGATATTCCGGAGTTTGTTAATGTTGAAGACATGTTTCAGTGGATTGATGGTCAAGGAGGTGGGCCTACGCAGCAGAGGATCTTAAACACAACTTGTGTTGCAACAATATGGATTCTTTGGTTGTATCGGAACGCGGTGGTGTTTGATGGCTCAAGAGTTAAAAAACATCAGATTTTTGATTTGGTAGTCATTTACTCATTTGATTGGATATGTAATAGAAATCGTAAGAGTAGATTCAATTGGAATGCGTGGATGCAAAACCCGCGTATGTAATCTCCTTGTTTTTCTTTGCTAGTTCCGTCTAGCTTTTTATAAATTAGCAGTTCAAAAAAAAAAAATCCTAAAGAAAAGAAATTTGATTAGTTTTTTTTTTTTTTTTTTTTTTTTTTTTCATTATAGCAAGTGTCAGTAAAAGTTAAAAATTTGTTGTCTGACAAGTCTTTTACTGTAAACGTGGAATATTTTTTTAAAAATTGTAAAAAACGTCAGTAAACACAACTATACGAATATGAGGTGAAATCAATAAAAAACTTATATTTGCCATAAAACAAATAAACTAATAATAGTCATTTATTTTTTATATAAATTAATAAAAAATTATTTTTCACCTTTTTTAAAAAAAATTAATATATCTTACAAACAGTAAATCTTCAAGTTAAAAAAAATACACTACCGTGATGAGAATTAAATTATTTTTCTATAGATATGCATTGTTATATACTTTCGACGATTTTTTTTTTTTTTTTAAATTTCCGCCCACAAAAATCACATATTATTCGTAAAAATCACATATGATTCTTACGAATCATATGTGATTTTTACAAATCACATGTGATTCGTAAAAATCATATATGATTTGATTTTAACGAATCACATGTGATTTTTAAATATTCTATGTGATTTTTCTGGGCGAAAATTAAAAAAAAAATAAATAAATAATAATAATAATAATTTGTCAAAAGTATATAACATTGCGGGAAAAGGTTTTCACTTATTCGTATTGAATTTGATCAAATGAACAAGCCAATATTGTATAAGAACTGACCTTGAGCTAAGAGAAGACAACGAAAAATCTAAAAAAGAATGATAACATGCCGATCGATGATAACTAAACATACCATGTGTATACTCGCCAACAATTATCGTTAACGATATGAAACTTACACATTTAACACTCAAATCCAAATGGTAAATCCGTAAACACCATCCAACATTGTACGCACGACACACCATTAAGCATGACACGCTTATGGCTATGGTTGGCAATGAGCTTATCGGAGCTTATAGGTACTTGAGCTTTTAAAATAAGTTGGCTTATAAAATAAGCATTGTTTGTCACACAGGCTTATATAGAGTCTTATGGCTTATAAAATAAGTCATAAGTCTCCACAAACCCAAACCCATAAAAAATGGCTTATATGGGCTTATATAGCTAGTTAAATACCCTTCAAAATATAATGGATTATTACGTAAATGTTGTAATATATGCGAATTTAATTTGATGTATTTTTATACGATTTTACATTAATAAGCTTCAGTTACAACTAATTCGCCAAACAACTTTATAAAAATATAAGTTTCAGCTTTTGGCTTATAATATAAACATTAGCTCAGCCTCAGCCCATTGCGCCAAACATAAGGCATGACTAATAAGCTCGAAGGACTAGTTAGCAGGCAACAAGTGTCTATTGAGTGTAGAAAAAAAAATGCAACTTAAATAATATTAGATCATATAAGGCATGGCATACGATAAGGCATGACTTCAATCATAAGTTTTTTTTGTTGAGCTTTATGTTGTTGGCCCACTTTTTCTCGGATATTTTTATATGGTACGGTCATTTGACCTAAAACATCATGTTCGATCCGGTCGTCAGTCCGATTTAGTCTAACAAAACATGTTTACGGGTTTTTGCGTGAGACCGAACCGGACCAGAACAATCCAATTGGTCAGCGATCAAAGGTGGAGGCAGGACGGAGGCAGCGTGGCCTAACGAAAAAAGTAGAGTGTAAAATTTTAAAAATATTTGCCTATTTTTAGTAGTGTGCCCTCTAACAAACCAAATTGTAGTTTAGTTTTTAAAATTATAAAAGTTTGTCCCTCGAATGTAAATTTCTGGTTCCGCCCCTGTCTGCGATCTATTATAGTGGGCGCCAGAGCTGAGTATAATATACCGCTGACCACATCGATCGAGAAATCGGATCAAACATGTTTCGGTTTTGTCTTTGGTCCACCATTTTCCTCATATTCGGTCTTCGGTTTGGTTCGGTCTTACATAAAACCGGCCATTATACTTTGTTGAGTCGGACGAGATCGATGAACCGAACAGACCCTAACATGGACCGGACATTTCGGTTCGGTCCACCGTCTAATGCAGCTAAATCGTTTTTTGTTCCGGTCCAATCTTGATCGGTCCAGTTCGGTTTGATCTTTGGACCGTCATCGGCCGTAGCGGGCACTAATCCAATAACCAAATTAGTAAATCCAATTTAACAATAGAGTCACACACAGCAAACTCAAAGGACCCAAAATAACAAAACCAAACAAACTCAACCGACCAAAAGACCAAAACCTTATAAAACATAAAAACACAAACACAAACACAAACACAAACACAAAACACTTTCTCCCCCAAATCAAAAACCAAACATGGATCCCTTGACAACACTCCGAGACTTCACAATGAACAACAACCTCCACAAAATCACCAAAAACCCAACCACCAACACCTACCAATTCACACCCACACTCTCCTTCCCTGCCCACATCGAAACCTCGTACAGGTCCAAACAAGGTAACTTCTACACACTCGAAACCTTGGTTTATTTCATTAACAACATTAATATCAAGCACCATGACTATATTCGCAACGCGGGCACTCAAAAGATCCCTGCTGTCACTTTACTTGATAGGAAGCCTTTGATTGAGTACCTTAATGGCCGTACTGAGATACATTTTGAGTTTGACTATATTCGTAACCCGAATTTGAATATCGCCTTAACGGACGAGAACGAGAGCGTATTTGAGCATGAGGGGGTAGTTGGGGATGGGAAAGGGAAAAGGAAAAGTCCTATGGAGTTGGTTAGGGAGATGGAGAGGCCTTTAAAGGATCGAGAGACGATATTGGAGTGTAGGAATAAGGACTTTTACGGGGTTTTTGTTGCGGCGAGTAAGAGAGATGAGGAGGGGAGGAAGGATGGGGTGGTGGGGAAGGTGAGGGTAGGGGAGGGGAATGAGATTGATGGAGGGATACCCAAGTCGAAAATGATGAAGGGGAGTAAGATAGGGGACGGTGTGCCGATTATATTGGTGCCGAGTGCTTCTCAGACGTTGATCACGATTTATAACGTGAAGGAGTTTTTGGAGGACGGGGTGTTTGTGCCGTCGGATGTGAAGATGAAGCAGATGAAGGGGCCGAAGCCGGATTGTGTGACGGTTGTGAAGAAGTTTAGTAGTAGGGATAAAGTTGTGACGGCGTATGAGGTTAGGGATAAGCCGAGTGCGTTGAAGGCGGAGGAGTGGGGGAGAGTTGTGGCGGTTTTTGTGTTGGGGAAAGAGTGGCAGTTTAAGGATTGGCCATTTAAGGATCATGTTGAGATCTTCAATAAAAGTAAGTGAGGTTATTGTTTTGTTTTAACGTCGTTCAAAGTTTAGAAATTTTGATTATGATGCTCTTTGATTAACATGTTCGATCTCGTAATATGTTTAAAAATGCTAGTTAGCTTGATTGCATTGTTTTAAATGCACAAGATAGTATTTGCTGAATGTATACGCGAATGAGAGGGGGGGGGGGGGGGTTGTAATAAGGCGTAACACTTGTAGACTAGCTGTTTGGCTCCATCCTAACACTCATAACAGCTTATTGCCTTTTGGTGACGCAGTAGAGCTACTTAAATAAGACACCCTGTGAAGGTCCTTAAGTTATAATTAACAATAAGATGTGCAAGCCAAACACCCCCATCTTTGAACATGTTTTTGACATATCTATCAAGTTATTTCTTGGGGGATGTTAAGCTTGTTTACAAAAATAACATACTAGCTTTTGCATTATCAGAACACAGTGTTTGGCTAAGCTTATGCACTATTAAAGTGCAGTAATGTTAAAATGACTAAAAAGGGACTTTGACTTCTCCTGTGGAGGAGCAAAATAAGAGAAAAGATGAGGGTAAACTTCTAAATAAAGATAAATAAATGCAGAATAAGTCAGCAAGCTAGTGGGGGAGCTTATAAGAAACAGCTTAATAGCTACTAAGCTGAAGCTGTTTGGCTCTCTCAAACACCCAAGACACCTTATTACGTCTTGGTGACACGATGTGATAAGCTAATTAATAACCCGTCTTGGTGACACTGTGTTAAAAAGCAATAAGCTTGGTATCAATTGTATTAAGATGGAATCATAGTTCTCAATGTGACAATGAAAAGCTTAAGCACGGATTATTATAGATATGTTTTAATGCAGGTGAAAATTAGGCACATTTTTGTAGTATATTTGGGCTTCGATTTAATTATGTTTTTGTTTCTCAATATATTTTTGAGTTTATTAGTAAAACATAGATGGATTCTTAGTTTATAATTTAACGTTAAAAAGTTTATGTTTGATCATATTGAGTTCGAATTATTTGTTACAGTTCTTGGATTTTACATGCGTTTTGAGGATGACAGTATTGAGTCAGCCAAGACTGCGAAGCAGTGGAATGTGAAAATCATATCGGTGAGATTAGATTAGAAAGTTTTCGAGCTTTTGGATTTACTTATACTTATTCTTTACGTGCTGTTCTGACCTTTTAAATGCGCTTCATCAATAATGTTTTAGATAAGTAAGAACAAAAGGCATCAGGACAGAGCAGCTGCACTTGATGTTTGGGACAGACTAGAAGAATTTGTGCGTTCACGGTCACGTTCTTGAGGTATGCAAATATCAATTGCATACTCCATTCTCCATAATTACGACCCGTGTTCATATATTTTCATAAATTATGAATTCTGCAGGTTGTGAAGATTGGGATTTTGTATTCGCTAGTTAATTTAGGCTGTTGAGAGAGACCAACATTAAGAACAAAGTTGTATCGTAGCACAATTGGAGTTGTAACTCCTAATTCAAATCTGTTTTAGTAGTAGAAATCAAGAACCTCTTATGTACAATCAGATGTTTCTGAAGTTAAATATATCCTGCTTCTTTTATGTGATTTTGTTAAGACATAGGTGCCCTTTTTTTATGAATCACTTGGTGTGACCTATGTATTATGGGTGATGAATTGAAGATAAAACGGGTTAGCCATAGAAAAGATTTATGTAAAGCTTATATAGCGACTTTTTTCTTCCTCATCTGCTTTGGTATGTGTGACTTCATTATTGGATGTGAGAACAACGATAATATGATTGTTTAAATAAGTCCAGTGAATCCAGCACCTTTAACCAGGGCAAGGTACTCATCTTCTGTTCGCTCTTTTCCTCCTGAATATTTTGTCATTAGCATCGTCTCCAAATGAGTGGCGACTTTTGTAGAAGAGCTTGTAATCGATAAGAAAGGAAGATTTGCCTCTACAGAAAGAACTTTTTTATCATCTGGCAAAGCCTTGTAACAGTTTTTTAGCAGCGTCAAACATTGATCGTCGCTCAAGATATGTAGAAGCCACTCAGACCACCTCCTACATCTACCGTGTTTTTGATGTTTTTAAAACCATGGTAGCGCTCGAGAATTTCCCTCATCACGATTGTAGTGTGGTTCACCATAGCTTTGTTGAAAACTGCATTAAACCTTGCATCAAGCGGGGGATATTCATATGAACGTCTGCAGCAGATCTTGTCAAATGAAACACCTCCTTCTACAACTGAATCTGTAAGTCCAAACCTTTTTAACAAAAACAAAAACACATGGTAAATCAGTAACTTAGTTAAATCAGAAACTAACTCCAAACCATTTTGGTTTGGGATCGACAAACGGGTAGCAATCTGTGAGCTGAGAGTTGGGCTTGTGGGCCCGCCTTGGCTAGCGTCTAGTACTTTGAGTTTGATTGAACTCACAAGCACCATGGTCAAGGAAGTTGAGGTAAGTAGTTGCATTGCTTGAACAACTAAATTGGTCCTCATTGGTACCCATTTTTACAAACCAACATCCTCTTTTACTTTGCTGAACTTATAAGCATCTCGATGGTAAAGTCAATGGTAAAAACTTTTTAAAAGATCCCATTAAGAATATTGACAAGACGCCCTTAAAAAAAAAAAAAAAAAGCGTTTTGCTATATCCTCTATTAAATCATGCTACAAATCCTTCTATACACACAACAATATTAAATATTTTTTCTCCACTCATTCTCTCTCTGCATCAAAACCGTTAATTTTGCCACTTGGCAAGATCCTGCGAGTAGGCGGTTTTGTAGGAGGATTTAGCATTTTTGAAAAAAAATATTGACAAAGTAGTGGTTTTTGCATAATCAAAGTAACTTATTAGTAGTGGTTTGCACTTTGCACAATACCCGGTTTGACCCATCCGGTTGAATCGTGAACCGGATTTATCTCCGGAAGCCGCTTTTGAGCAAAAATCGGTTGGACCACCGGTTATACCGGTCGAACTGTGAACCAAAAGGAGCTGACGTTGTTTATAACTATTGAATTATCATCTTTACCCCTTCATCTTTGCCTTAATACAAAACACTTACAATTTAGTTTGTCTATCTTTAGCCTCTCAAGTTTCCCAATATTCAACAAAGGGATCACCTTCTTCTTTGATTGGAAGTGAAAGTGAAGATGAATCAGGAAAGGTCACAGTTTGAAGAGTTACTCAAGTAACAACTGCACTAACCTTTCTCTATTGCTCATTCTGACCCATTATTGTAACTGCCTGCCCCACCCGTTATGTCACCTCTACTGCATTGAAATGATCTTTTTTTGTTTTTCAAGTATATTTTATGGGATCGATGTAGTACTCAGGAAGGCTGTTTCTCAAGTTTATGTTTTGGGAATGTTTTAGGTTATCTTTCCGCACTCTCAAGGATATCAGGCAACATCCCATCTTTGAAAGAAAACAGGCAGCTTAATCATCATGCTTGTATGTTCAAGGGAGTTTTTGTTGCTTTGCAGGAGCGATAAGAGTTTACTGTAAAGTGAAACTCTTTCAGCACGAGCAATCTGATGAACAGTCCACAGTTGACTATATAGGAAAAAATAGCAATATTCTGATTGTTAACCAAGCTTTACGAGACCTCTTTCAATTATCAGAGGCTAGGAAGGACGTTATAAAGTATTGACTATTGACGGTTCCAATAGAAGACATCCTTCTAATTCGTATTCCTTCATGATTCCCCCTATTGCATTTTCTTGCGACTTTACCATTTATCATTGTTATGCCTTTCATGCCTAGGCGTTGTGTTTGGACTTGGGATCAATAAATTTGAATTTACACTATACACACAAGTCAGCTTTACAAACCCATCATCGATCCTAAACTTGAACCAATAACACATTTTGTTCCACCAAGACCTCGTTTAACACAACCTACCTTAGATTTTTGTCAAGATCTGTACAAAATTTAAAAGTTGCAATTGTGATAAAGGGAAGAAAACGGTCACATTACCTAGATGTGGAAATTTTTGAAATCTCGTTTTTAATTTATTGGCTTAATTCTTAATTTTATCTTAAGAGAATTAATTGTAAGTTTGTTCGTGAATTTGTAAAAGAAAAGAGTAGTAGTTGAAGAAGAAAAGTGATGTTGAAGGTGAAAAAATTGAGGTTGAAGAAGGATGCGACTCTATGATAATTGAACATGATGATTCTAACCATAACGACCAAGAAAATTGCTACTCAATTAGCTATAGTTTCCAGGGTCGTCACGTGAAATTTGATGGCCATGTGCGGTCTTTATAAAATGGGGCCCTAAACATGACAAAAGTTATATTGCTATGTAAAATTCAAAAATGGAAAAGTGGTTTATCTTATCACATAAAAAGAATGGTTACAAAATGACTTTATGTAACAAACATAAACTTTTGTTTAACAAAATGTTGTTTGATCTTTTTAGTGGAAATTGAAATATCTTAAATCTTTAAACATTGAATAATCTAATGATAGGGGATGTAAAGTAAGTAATACGTAGTAAATATAGTTAAAGGGAGGTGATTTGTATACTCTCATAAATGATTGAGACACTCTAAATTAGAGTGTCTTGACATTTATATCCTCACATTACTTTTACTCATTCTTATCTTGTAAGGGTATAAGTGTCAAGACACTCTAATTTAGAGTGTTCCAATCATTTATAAGAGTGTACAAATCACCTCCCATAGTTAAATTTAGCCTCATATTTGATGTCACCCATGCGTGCTTTAATGCTTTTGTTGTAAACCATTCAAGGAAATATGATTGTCTTTAAGTATACGAACAAATTGGAGGCCCCAAAAATTATTGGGCCTGTGCCATTGCCCATGTTGCACACCTCATGAGCCGGGCTTGATAGTTTCTTTCTTATATAACCCATTCATTTAAAGTAACCGCGTTGAAGTTACTTCCTGTTAGCTGTACTTACCAATATATGCCTATTGAACTAATACTAAAAATCATATATCTGATACGATAGTCCTAACTACTATCCCCATTCACCCAATCAGACGAACCCCTTGTAACAAAGATTTAGCATATTAACCACTTATATTCAATGGACTCTTCACTGAAAATCCAAACAAAATAAAAAACCACACTTTGTCAATTCACAGTAAACTTTCTAACTTGGCAGTATAAACTAACGACCACAACCTCATTTAGGTATTCTATCAAACACGGTACATGTTAATCTTTATAAACCATTCCAACATAAACAAGAAGCCATGTATGACAAACTTGCAGCCACTGAATCCCTATCCAATTGACCAAAGAACCAACTAAACATGCAACATTTGAAAACACTTAAATTGGCACAAATGTCAACATGTAACTTTCAATCAATTAGACCACATTGTGAAACATCACCATAATCTTGACCAAACAATGGACTCTATCATAACTGAGAATAATGATTCTAACCATTAGGACCAAGAAAACTTCTACTTTAACATCTTACTATACCAAACATAATGAATAAGAAATCATGGTAAACAACAAGATACAAATTCAACTTAAACAAATGTTTTTTCTACTTTCCCTTCTTCTTCTTCCTTTTTGGTTGAGATGATGATGAACTCTCCTTGTTTCTTTCAACATGGCACTTGTGTTATAAAAGATAATAAAAGTTTCTTGTGTTTTTCAACAGCGAAATAGAGCTCTTAATAAGTGCGACCAGTCTTTGCAGCCACAACTTCAACCTTGTCCTTAGCCAATAAATCAACACAGTGACTATTCAGTTGACTATCAAAGATCCGTTTAAAATCTTTTTGTCGTTTGTTTTGTAGTTGTTTTGAGTCCTGGACATCTTGTTCTGCTTTATGCTTATCAGCATCTTCTTTCGTTGCATCCATTATTTTTTTCATGTCGGAGGGCTTTAAACTGTGGATTGATGTCTTTAAGTATCTGTCTTTCTTGATCGATATATTGTTGAACTGCCCTCGTCAGTATTGTGACTTCCTTCAACCCCATGTCACAAGCCATTTTGGCAATACCATAGACATTTGTGGCCTCATTATTTTTCTTATAGTAAGAAAGATAATCATTCTCAAATGTAGATGGTTCCAGGGCTTGTGCCTGGCCCTGTTGTCCTTCCGCGGCTGGTGGCACAACCACAACCGGTGGTTGTTGCGGGTGCGCGGCTACAACAATAAACCACCCATTAGGAGATATGGTCATTATGTTGTTATTCACTTGACTTGTTGGAACAAAAAAACTTTTTACCTAGAACTATAAAAACAACGCATCTATTTTTCACATAATATAGTAACTAGCTAGGTACTTAAATTTGTGCAAAACAATAGAATAATACAAGATTATAACATGAAATATCAAGCAAGTATAAAAGAACTAGGGTTTACTGAAACGCCCATATTAAACACATTTCACATCAAGAAAAACTGTACATAACATATATCGTTTAGACCCGCACATAACTAAAATGGGTCGTTTTGGGCTAGAGTGGCACTGTGCCAAACACCCTTTAACTTTAAAAACATATTGGGTAATAGTTTTAAACTCCTTAAATCTGAGTTTATACAATCATAACTCAAATGACATTTCCCTAGGGCGTTTCTTGGTATGAGAGAGGGTAGGGAATAGCTCACCCATGAAATCCACCGATAGCTAACCCACGACCTTTAGTCTTAAACTTTATCTCACCTATAAGAAAACATAAACGAAGCAACGTAAGCATTAAGCTTAGTGAGATAACGCATATAAACTAAAAATATAATATTGCTATCAAGCTATGAAGTTGCTTCGTTGAATACTCCCCCGCTTAGTGATTGTGATGCTTTATAACACTTCTAGTCGGGGCTATGCGCTTCATAATCATACATATGAGCAATATGATTGCTATGTTCATACTAAGTCATCCACGTAGGATGTCATGAACCCTTATTCGGTTCAATATAGCTTAAAGGCTCTAATCGTCCACACAGGATGTATAATCTCATTTTAGGGCCACATTATTAGCATAATGTGCTGTTCATCCACTCAGGATGTCTATGCTTAACATTAAGCATCTAATGACTCATGTATTCGTACTAGTCGTCCACATAGGACGTCTAAGTCCCATTTTGGAACGCATTATTAACATGATATACAAATCACCCACTAAGGATGTCTGATGAGTTCTATACTCATGCTAGTCGTCCACTTAGGACGTTAAAATAAGCAATGATTCATCATGGAAGCTAAAAATATGTTACTAAGACCACACGGGTCATTATGTGCTGTCTTGACCCGTCTAAGATATTTCATATATAATCTCATAACTTGAGATCCATTTCTACTCATGATATATACTTCAACATAATTATGTGCTCACTTATCATAAACTCACAAGTGTAATACATAAGCATACAACAAAACACGAACGTAAATATCATAACACATATGATATATCTAACGGGCTCTTTTAGTCCCGTTTCTAATCTGATATATGTTACTCACCTTGATATGGCTTGTAATCTATTGCGAGCTCCCGTAAACGTCCTTAGCTAACCTTTACAACCTAGGAACACATAGATAACATGGAGCTTACTTAATATGAGAATTAGCTTGTTATAAACAAGCATTAGGAATTAACTAGGCCATAAGGGGGTGTTTGGTTCGTGGCGTATACGACCACACAAACATACTTTCTGAAAATTAACACCATAAAATGGTGTTATAGCATCATAATAAGATACACAACACTTTTCTTAACATCTACACATGATTATCATGTGTTCTTGGTGAATGCTAAAAATCATAACTTAACATAAGCTTGTAAATTTCTGCAAAACCCCACTTATGACATAAAAATACAATCTTTAATCATAACCCAATAGTGGGTAATCCTAAAAACGAATTATGAAACATAATTA
Source organism: Artemisia argyi (assembly GCA_030686995.1). Classification (NCBI taxonomy): domain Eukaryota; kingdom Viridiplantae; phylum Streptophyta; class Magnoliopsida; order Asterales; family Asteraceae; genus Artemisia; species Artemisia argyi. The sequence goes on from CM060700.1 coordinate 8,026,285, forward strand.
TAATTTTACCTCGAATAGATATGTGGGAAAGCTATAATTCGCACCTCTATGCCCTTATATATCACTTCCTTAGCTTAATCTTGTTTGAAATCAAGAATTAACCAAACCCTAATTGATCTTGATAATTGTTTGGTGATTGCTACGTGGAGCAGAGGAGGGAAAAGAGATAGATACAAGGTCCTGATAAGTTTCAGACTTATCTAAGTCTTATACATAATTTATTCCAAGTTTCACTTTTAGGCAAAACTAGTCCTTGGTAGTAAAACAATTACATGAAAGGTGCTTATCCCTTTATGACTAGTTTTCATAGGAGGTCCTTCTAGCTAATAGAAAATAATAAGCATAACAAAAGTGAACTGGGAAGCCTCTTATTATATAATAAATCAATATTGTAAAATTTCGGGTGTTACAACTCTCCTCCACTTATTCGGTTTGTGTCCTCACAAACCATTCCTGATGAGGACCTTTTACAATATTGTAAAAGTGAACTGGGAGTACTAGCTGAGCTCTTCTTCAACTCCTATATATATCTATATATAATTTGACTCCTTTCTGTGCTTCTATTTGACTTGAAGAATTAGGACCCCTTAATTATTAGTATCTTAACCTTGGTGTCAAGAATTTCTACCGACTCCTCAAAATAATCGAGTTATTCAATATAGCCATGATATGCTAGAGGGACATACTTTGCCCTTCCGATTAAGCATGATCTTCGGAAAGTATTATCATTACTATTCAGTTCTTCTGTTAATTCAGGTCCATACGGTACCTTCCAACACAGTCTCTTATTTGAAACGGACCAGTCTAACGTGCCATGAACTTACTGCATTTTCTAAATTGAATAACTCCTTTATAAGGGAATATTCTTAACATATATAAATCGATAGTTGAAAGTTCTATTGCTCGACTTCTATTATCCTCATAGGATTTCAACCTATCTTAGACTATCTTAAGTCTCTCTAAAATCTTGTTGATCTTTTCATTCATCTGAATGGTCCTAAGACTTAGGCCATCTCTCTAAGAATGATTGTGCTGAAATTAATACGAGTATCCAAGTTCTCTTGAGATTTCTGTTGTTTGAATCTGGAAGTGAATCTGTTATCTCCATTAAGAATTATAGAGACATTTACTCTATGACCAGCGACGATTCACAAGGATTCCATTTCTCGAGAGTTTCTAGAATGTTAATTTCTTAATAATTATCTGTTGTAAGACTGGAACTGTGTTCTAATGACGGACATCACAATCTAATAGTTGCATTATCCCATATGGCATGGGTCATAACTTGATCTTGATTACATTTAGGTATACTTATTACCACGTAGGATTATTTAAATATCTTGAGTTCATTCTCTCTATAGAATTGACCAATTACACACGGTCCTTACTCTAAGTGCATATAGCACATTCATGACCGAACTCGAGCGCTGAACTGACTTATAAAACTGTTCTTAAACTGATTTCTAGCGGTTACAAGTTAAGAAATACCACCATACTTAGAACGACTGTTTGTTTTCAACATTGGAGACTAAGTATCGCTGAAGTCAAACTTTAATGACTAATAATGAAGCTACGTGTGGAACTTACTATTGGAATTTCACGCGTATAACATGATACTGGATAAGTACCTAAAACATGTCACTGTCTGAGTGTATAACTGATCGAGTACATAAGTACATACTGAGTGCGTAAGGAACATACAGACTAAGTATTTATAATACTATACTAGCTGAGTGCATAAGCACTATACTGATGCGCGCCTTATTATATGCATAAAGCATTATCTGCCCAATTCGGACTGACTAATGTGTATGAACACATCGTATGCCTGACTAAGTCTACAAACACTTCGTACGCCTTACTAAGTGCATAAGGCATTTATCCTCATACGAGACTGACTAGTAATAAGTTGATTACTAAACTGTTCTGAGTCTGTGTGCACACATAATATTCATATATAATTTAGTCTGAACTAATTACTAGGGCTTGGCTACATCATGATACTAAGTTGAGTTGAATACTGAAGCTGAACTGTTATTGAATACTAATACTAAGCTGAGTATAAAAACTATGTTATAGTAGATGACAATGAAGTTAAACTATGTCATAATAGAAACTGGAGCTAAGCTATATCATAGTGTGGAGGTTGAACTGTGGCATATACTGAGATTGAGCTAAATACCAGAGATTCTCATGATTTGATTTATGTGGGAGTCTTCAATCATTCCCAATTCATAATGGCATTGATTTTTGTTAGATCAACCTTAATGCCTTTACTATTAATGACATATCTGAGAAATTGAACTTCTCGTGGCCAAAATTCACATTTTGAGAATTTAGCATGAAGCTTTTCTTATCTCAACATACTGGCACAATGACCCCATGATTACTGGCTGACTTAGAGTAAATCAGGATGTTATTGAAAAATACAATGACTGATTTATTTAACATTAGATAGTAGACCCGATTCATTAGGTCTATAAAAGCTGTTGGGGCATTTGTTAAGCGAAATGGCATAAGAATGAATTCATACTGCCCACATCTGGTCCGAAAAACTGTATTCGGGGGTATCTCCTTCCCGAATCTATAACTGGGAATGTCCTAATCTTAGCTCGATCTTAGAAAAGAAACTCGTGCCCTGAAGCTGATCAATAAATCATCGATCCTGGGTAAAGGGTATGAATTTTGGACAATATCACATCAGCTTCTCGGTAGTCAATATACCTATAAATACTATGATCTTTGTTCTTAACAAGAAGGACTGGAACTTCCAAAAGGAAACTACTGAGGCAAGTAAAGCCTTTGCCTAGTAATACTTGTAACTGCCTCATTAATTCTTACACTTCAAACAGATCAAGTGGTTAGGGAGTTTTACAATAGGGGTACTCCCAAGATGAAATCGACACGAAGTTCTATTACTCTGTCTGGTGAAATTACCTAGGAGTTCTTCAGAAAAATATATATCGGAAATTCTCGAACAGTTGGAATGTTTTCTAGATCTGGGGTAACTTTCTGAAAATCAATGACATAAACTAAACAGACTTAACAGTCATGAGCTAGGTGTTTCTTGGCTCTAGTATTCGTACTTGTAGTCGGGGAGGCTTTCTTATGCTCGTCTAAATGGATGCTTCTCCCCCACTTAAAGTTTTAACCCAGATTAATTCATTATGGAAGGAATAAACACTTGTTCTTATCAAGTCAAAATAACAACGTCGACTTCCCTATAGAGCTAGGAAATTCGAATAAACTAGGAACTTTTCGTTATGAAATTCCATTTCACCCTTCATAAATATAGAGGTCATATGTAAAATATTATCGTCTATTGCCTGTATGACTAAAGAGGTCTTCACTGGCTAGTCGAATAATTACGTTCCGACTTGATTACCTTAATATAACTGACCGAATCATACAAGAATCAATTTAAACACACGAGCAAGTATTAGTGCTCACAAAGAAGGCACATGTCATAACATTGTGTGTCTTTATTAATTTCTTGACTTGCATTAAAGGCACGATCTGAAGGTCTTAGTATCAAGCTATGGAACATGAGCATCTTCACGCTCAACTGTTACAACATGTAGGGAAAATAATTTCTGAGATTTCTTGATTATACGTATACATCGTATCTGGTTCGGTCAGGAAATTTTAATAAGACAGTAAACTGGTGGATCTGATACGTCGATAAAGACTTCCGGCGTATTTCTCAATTTCTACTAAGGATAGATTACCACGTACGGAGTCTCTTAGACTCATCTTGTTCAATTACTAATTTTGAATCATTGCTTACATACAATGCATGATCTTATAATCCTATGCTCACACCTACCAATAAGTTCAATCCACAAGTATGACATGATGTCGGTAAGCACTCGTTATGTGATGTGATTATTACCACGTTGGCCAGGCGTCGTAATAATTTCATCAGATAACCAAGTCCTCTTCGTCATCATATTATACTAAATTCATGAACAATACTATATCTGCATAACATGCTGAAAACTTATACTGTACTATTACTGAAACTATATGCACATGCGGAAACGTGTAACTCTACAGGTCGCCCAGAGCCTAGGTTTAAGTCTAAGTACCCATCTACGATGGATACTTAAATCCCTCAAACCACAGCTCTGATACCAACTTGAAACGCCCATATTAAACACATTTCACATCAAGAAAAACTGTACATAACATATATCGTTTAGACCCGCACATAACTAAAATGGGTCGTTTTGGGCTAGAGTGGCACTGTGCCAAACACCCTTTAACTTTAAAAACATATTGGGTAATAGTTTTAAACTCCTTAAATCTGAGTTTATACAATCATAACTCAAATGACATTTCCCTAGGGCGTTTCTTGGTATGAGAGAGGGTAGGGAATAGCTCACCCATGAAATCCACCGATAGCTAACCCACGACCTTTAGTCTTAAACTTTATCTCACCTATAAGAAAACATAAACGAAGCAACGTAAGCATTAAGCTTAGTGAGATAACGCATATAAACTAAAAATATAATATTGCTATCAAGCTATGAAGTTGCTTCGTTGAATACTCCCCCGCTTAGTGATTGTGATGCTTTATAACACTTCTAGTCGGGGCTATGCGCTTCATAATCATACATATGAGCAATATGATTGCTATGTTCATACTAAGTCATCCACGTAGGATGTCATGAACCCTTATTCGGTTCAATATAGCTTAAAGGCTCTAATCGTCCACACAGGATGTATAATCTCATTTTAGGGCCACATTATTAGCATAATGTGCTGTTCATCCACTCAGGATGTCTATGCTTAACATTAAGCATCTAATGACTCATGTATTCGTACTAGTCGTCCACATAGGACGTCTAAGTCCCATTTTGGAACGCATTATTAACATGATATACAAATCACCCACTAAGGATGTCTGATGAGTTCTATACTCATGCTAGTCGTCCACTTAGGACGTTAAAATAAGCAATGATTCATCATGGAAGCTAAAAATATGTTACTAAGACCACACGGGTCATTATGTGCTGTCTTGACCCGTCTAAGATATTTCATATATAATCTCATAACTTGAGATCCATTTCTACTCATGATATATACTTCAACATAATTATGTGCTCACTTATCATAAACTCACAAGTGTAATACATAAGCATACAACAAAACACGAACGTAAATATCATAACACATATGATATATCTAACGGGCTCTTTTAGTCCCGTTTCTAATCTGATATATGTTACTCACCTTGATATGGCTTGTAATCTATTGCGAGCTCCCGTAAACGTCCTTAGCTAACCTTTACAACCTAGGAACACATAGATAACATGGAGCTTACTTAATATGAGAATTAGCTTGTTATAAACAAGCATTAGGAATTAACTAGGCCATAAGGGGGTGTTTGGTTCGTGGCGTATACGACCACACAAACATACTTTCTGAAAATTAACACCATAAAATGGTGTTATAGCATCATAATAAGATACACAACACTTTTCTTAACATCTACACATGATTATCATGTGTTCTTGGTGAATGCTAAAAATCATAACTTAACATAAGCTTGTAAATTTCTGCAAAACCCCACTTATGACATAAAAATACAATCTTTAATCATAACCCAATAGTGGGTAATCCTAAAAACGAATTATGAAACATAATTATAATTTTACCTCGAATAGATATGTGGGAAAGCTATAATTCGCACCTCTATGCCCTTATATATCACTTCCTTAGCTTAATCTTGTTTGAAATCAAGAATTAACCAAACCCTAATTGATCTTGATAATTGTTTGGTGATTGCTACGTGGAGCAGAGGAGGGAAAAGAGATAGATACAAGGTCCTGATAAGTTTCAGACTTATCTAAGTCTTATACATAATTTATTCCAAGTTTCACTTTTAGGCAAAACTAGTCCTTGGTAGTAAAACAATTACATGAAAGGTGCTTATCCCTTTATGACTAGTTTTCATAGGAGGTCCTTCTAGCTAATAGAAAATAATAAGCATAACAAAAGTGAACTGGGAAGCCTCTTATTATATAATAAATCAATATTGTAAAATTTCGGGTGTTACATTTACCTTGCAAGGCCATCCCGTTGATTTTGATGAACCCGTGCGCCCGCACTTGCCGCACATGCCAATCACCAGCCGTGTTACCTTGTGACATAATTCCGAGACCACCTATTTCAACAACGTTTCAACAGTGATAATGCCGTCTTTTATATTTTCTTGGTTTCTGAAATGAAAACACAAAAATAACCATGATTATAAAAAAAAAAAAAAAATGATAATAATAATAATTAAAAAAAAAATCGAAAACTACTCATATTTTTATCTCGTGAGGATTGCTAACACATGAAATGAGCAGCTGAAAAATAACTTTGACTATAACCTATAAAATATATTAATAATATTCATATAAATCCGGCCACTTACAATCACTTGATTTCCAGCTCGTGATATCATCTTTTCTTCTTCAACAGAGATCAAGAGCCATACAAGATATTGAAGTAATGTAATGAAGCTATGATGAATTACTACGTATTTATTTATGTTGATGGAAGGGTGACAAGGAGGGTAAGTAGTGTTAGAATTTATATCCTGCAACTACTTCAAGAAGCATTAAATTACATTAATTGACACCCTTCTTTAATAGTACATAGTTTGAACTTTGAACTGAAATGACAAGTCATGCTCTGATTGAAGTATTCAACACGCTTTTTAGTACAAAACTTAACATGCACCATAAAAGGGGAGTTTATACGGATCCTCCTATATGGTAGCGGAACTTGAACATTTTTCTTCACGGGGGAGGGGGTTGGGCGAAATTATTTTAGGAGGTCGAACTCGCGCAATGTTGTAGCAATATACATGTGGTAGTCTGTAATATTACAGAGGTAAGGCCGATATCAAGGCGTTTAACAATTACTTATCACAAGTAGGTAAAAGATGATATAATAAATTTTTATTATAATTTAAAAGGTATAAAAATGTATGTCTCAAAAAAATAGTTGGGCAAAAACCTCTTAAAGATATTTAAAAAAAATGCATATAAGCTATTAGGTTTTTATACATAGCATTAGGTTTTTTCAACGCTTTCTCGGGCCAAGCCAGAATTCGTTATTGGAAAAGGCAGGCAAAGCCTTTTTAACTTTTATGAGTCCTTATTAGTCGTTTCTCTCTCTCTCTCTCTCTCTCTCTCTCTCTCTCTCTCTCTCTCTCTCATCACGAGCTTCTTTGGTCTATCTTTTTCTCTTTACAAAATTATGTTGATCGGCTAAACATATAAATCAAAGAATAAAATGCTTTTTTGGTATGAAAGTCTTGTTTAACTGTTGCCGAATCTGGTTCAATTTGGGATTTCGCCAAAATCGACCGACCAACGAACTCCTCGTTGACACAATGGTTTCCGGTTGAACCGTGCGTTCCAGTAAGGTTTTCAAAACCATGACAACGACATATTCCTTCTGATTTGGTCTTTAAAACTATCCTAATGACTTTAATAGTGTAATTGATTTCATTCTAAGTGCACCGATTTTATTTTATTTTTGTGGTATTTTGTTTTTGTATTGTACATTTTAATGTTATATGTGTATTTTGTTTTGGTTATTCAATTGCTTTGGAGAAAAGAAATGTTACACAAATTAAAGAAAAAAACCGTCGAACATTCAAAAGCATTCAATATATATTTTGATCTAGCCATTATCAGGGGCGGATCTACATATGAGCCACCTGTGGCACGTGTCACACATGATTGTTGACGAACGAGTGTATTTATTTGTATTTTTTTGTGTGATTTTTTGATAGTGCTACACCCATTTTAGAGAGAAAAATGCATTTGAGTTTTTATTTTTTGAAGAAAAAAAAGGATGTGAGAGATGAAAGATAATGAACAGTGATGTTTTTGACATGTTTGTCTTTTAGTAAACTTGCTTTTGGTATTTTTTTTACTCTGTAAATGCATAGACCTAGCCATAGACTTCAGACTTGGTTTTTTTTATACAAGTTTCCAACATTTTTTTAGATTTTTTTTTTTTTTTTTTTTTTTTTGATAAAAATGGATTTCTGACTTGACATTGCGAGCCGACTAATCATACAGGGACTACCCTTTATTCTAATTTATCTATGATTCAATAGATTTATAATTTTATATTATTTCTACACTGTGTTAAATTGTATGAATTCAAGAACAAAAACGACAAAAAAACTATTTTTACTCTAGTAAAGGGACAACTAAAACTAAGAAATATCCACGAAGCGAAGCAAGCTAAGAATTGTAGCACACACGCTTCAAAATCGTGTATCCGTCACCGTCAAAGTTACGTATATAGTTAAACTACAATTTACTACCTTTTTTTAGCACTCTGCTTTCAAAGTGACGTATAAAGTTAAGTGGTGAATTATAAATTATATGTTGATTCAAAGTTACGTATAAAGTTAGGAGTATTCACATTTATTGTATAGAGATGAATTGCAACATCTAAGAAAAAATTATTAGCAGTGGTTCAGTGACTTTATGTGAATTGTAACATCAATGAAAAAATTATTAGCAGTGGTTCAGTGAGCAAAGACCAAATGTACAAGAATTGACTACTCCATATGAGCTATGCTAGGAGCTATATTGACATAATGCATCATAGCTTGTACAATGGTCTTGAGACTATCTTTAGGAGCTATATTGACATAATGCATCATAGCTTGTACAATGGTCTTGAGACTATGTTTTGGGTAAATTGCAAAAATGGTCCTAAACGTTTCACGAAATTACAAAAATGGGACCGAGACAAAAAAGTAGCGCAAAAAAGACACCAACGTTTCACATTTTTGCAAAATCGCCACTGAGAGGCCTTTTGCGTTAACTTCCGTTAGTTTTTCTCTTTAAGTGCAGTGAAATGACTAATATACCCTCGTCTTCTTCCCTATTTGAATTTCTTTTTAATTTATATTTAACTTTAAATCACCAAAATCAAAACCCATTAGATCACCAAAATATATCTGTAGTAACATGGCTATCTGTAACTAATGTTTACATAGCTTTATGTTGACTTTATGAAGAATAAGAAAACGAATTTACAGGATGTTGTCACGACTAGGGATGACAAAAAAACCCGAACCCGACGGGGAAACCCGAAACCCGAACTTTTTGGGGCGGGGCGGAGCGGGCTTATCGGGTTTTGGGGCGGGTTTCGGGGCCTTAGCGGGGATTCTTATCGGGTTTGGGGCGGGGACGGGTCACACCATCCCCGCCCCGCCCCGCCCCGCCCCGAAATATATTTATACATATACATATATGCATATACATAAAATATTGTGTTAGTATTACGTACTAAACATATATTTCTCTAACTTTTGTTAGTTTTCATCTTTGTAATATTTCAAATTGTGATGAAAGAAGCTTGTTTTATATCATAATATTCTAAAAAAGTTGTGAATTATTCCAATGATTAATTTGTTATTAATGCGTTATTGTTAATAATGTAATAATAAAAGTAAACAAGGAACGACACAAGTATGATGGAGCATGGTGTTCAAAAAAGACAACCCGATAAAACCCCAATGGGGAACGGGGCGGGTTTGGGGGAGTATATTGCCTCAACGGGGCGCCCCGATAAGATCCCCAACGGGGATTGGGGCGGGTTTGGGGATGAGTTTTGTTATCGGGTTTGGGGATGGGGAGAGCCGCCCCACCCCAAACCCGCCCCATTGCCATTCCTACTCACGACCTGTTATTCCACAACCTTGTTCTATTACTGTTAACTACTATTCCATATAAAGGTCATGTAAATGAAAGGGTGGAAATGAAAATAGCCTCATTCAACACATCATGTTAATCTTCAACTTGACAACTTCTCTAAAATACAGTCTTAGTTAACACCTAACATGTCAATAAGCATCTTCTTTTTGTCAGTTTACATAAGTAAATCACTTTTTACGTAAATACTTAAAACTCAACAATCAAAATGATGAAATACTTGTCCCCTGCTACTTGAAATGCCCTAAGTAATCCATTGGACTTGCTCTAACTTGTAATATTTGGATTATCATGCCCCAAATAATGCATTGCTGTGTATTTGCCAGTAAGCTTCACAACCAGTATTTATTTAGAAACTAGTAATTTTCTTGTTTTTAAGCAGAATTTGAACTTCAAATATGCATAATGAGATGTAAAGTACAAACTTAGGGTCCGCTTGGTTTAAAGTGGGGAAAGGGAAAAGGAAAGGGAAAGGGAAAGGAATGCAAAGGAATGGGTGAGGTGGGTAATCAATACCTTACCCCCCAATTTACTCTATAATGGTTGATTACCCATTACGGGGTAATGAATACCTTACCCCTCCTTTACCAAGCACCATTATTTGCAAGATGTGGGCCCTTTTCAATTCTTTACCCATTCCCCACCCCTTCTTTACCCCACCAAGCACCCCCTTAGTTAATAAACAAGGGAGTGCATACTTCTTAATTCTATAATGGAGACGATGTAGAAATATGACCTGTATATGGTGTTGAACTTTTGAAAGTAGCCTTTAATGATAGCGTAACAGTGGCACGCAAAGCACTAATGGCAACAAGACAAACACCAAAGCTAATCATAATATTAGTCAAACCTACTGCTGAACCAAGATTAGTCTAATCCAATATACACAACTAGCAAATATTATAATGGGGTGTGTTGACTGAACGGTATACTACTACCCTAGGTCTGCAAACCCTCTCCTAGTGGGGCCCACATGCAGGTTTTGTCCTTTAAGTTTTTTTTTTTTTTATTTTTTTTTATTTTTTATTTTTTTTATTTTTGTGTCCAAGTTTGTTTATTTTTTTCCAAGTTATCCATGTTCTGTTTGATTTTTTTTTTGCAATTGTCCAAGGTTTTTTTTTTTTTTTTTTTTTTTTTTTTTTTTTGTCACAAACACAACTAGGGGTGTCATTCGGGTCAACCCGACCCGATAAGCCTCTATCGGGTCGGGTCTATCGGGTTTTAGGAAAATAAAAATTAACCCGCAACCCGATCCGATAAGGAATCGGGTTATCGGGTTCGGGTCTATCGGGTTATCGGGTTTATCGGGTTCGGGTTATCGGGTTCGAGTTATCGGGTTATCGGGTTTAGTTAAAAAATTATAAAACTTTCAATGTGTTATTATAGCTTATCGGGTTATCGGGTCAACCCGATAACCCGATAACGAAATAATTAAGACCCGCAACCCGACCCTATAAGGCTATCGGGTTTATCGGGTTGACCCGATAACCCGATAAGGTATATTGGACCCGAATCAACCCGACCCTATAAGGCCTTATCGGGTTCGGGTCGGGGTCGGGTCGGGTCGGGTCGACCCATATGACACCCCTAAACACAACTGCAAACACAAAACACAACACAACACAACTGCAGTATTGAGACAAACACAGGCTCGGATTTTTCCCGTTATCGTCATCGCCAAGTCCTCTTTTTTTTGTCACAAACACAACTGCAAACACAAACACAGCTGCAAACACAAACACAACTGCAGTATTGAGACAAACACAAACAAAAGGCTCGGATAATTGTTATCGTCATCGCCAAATGTGGAATTTTTAGAAGGCTCGGATTTGAAGGTTGCGAAAGTGATAAAAATATCACTTCGCCATACCATTCGGTTTTAAAAACCATTCGTCATCGCCTCGGCTCAGATTGTAAACCAATCATCATTGCCTAAACCCTACAAAATTTACAAGTTACACAGCCAAAGATTCTCAAGTTCTCAAAAGTCCACATGCCAAACTGCACAAGTTCTCAAAAGTTCACATGCCAAACTGCAGGATTCTCAAAAGGTACATCACAAGCCAAATAGTAAGGATTCCCACGATTCAATCCTGGACTATAAACACAAGTGTGAATCACAAACAACAACTAAGCAACCACAAGTCTGAACAAGTTACTAACCACAAGTGTGAATCACAAACAACAACTAAGCAACCACAAGTCTGAACAAGTTACTAACCACAAGTCTGAAAGAAGCAGTATCACAAGTGAAACACAAGAAGCAGTATCACAACAAGTGAAACACAAAGCAACTCTCAAAGAAGCAACCACAAGTCTGAATCACAAACAAGTGAAAATGTGGAATTCACCATTTAACACACGGGAGGTAAGGCTCAGATTACATTAAATCCTTTATCATATTGGCTGCAACAACAAAGGTTGCAAATATATTGCCTATCCATTTGGAAATGCCACGCCAAAATCAAGCTTTTATTTTTTTTAAATCATCATCGCCATCACAAGCAGTTTCATCACAAGCAGTTTCACCACAAACAAGTAGTTTCATCATAAACACAAACAAGTTTAGATCTAAAGTGATGTTTCAGTGATGTTTACAATACTACTAATAAACACAAGCTTTTTTAAATCAAGCTTTTATTTATTTTTTTTCTAAAAAATAGACTAGTGTGTGGTCAACACCACCCGAAACATCAGTGAAACACCATCACCATAAACATCACTTTAGATCACAGAAACATCACTTTAGACCATCACATAAACATCACTGAAACACCATCAAACCATCACTAAAACCATCACAGACATCACCATTCGATATGTTTTAGATCAAAAAGTATTTTTTTACAAATAATACTTTTTTTACAAATACTTTTTTTTACAATACTACTACTAATACTAATAATCCTACCCACCTACTTTTTTTACAATACTACTCCCACCCAAAACCAAAACCGGCCCATGGGGGCCTTTGAAAATCATCACAAAAAGTTTTAGACACATGCCAAGTGAAGGGTGAGCCCAATACCAAGAAACTTTTACGATAAAAAATGCAGAAAGTTTTTTTATAAAAATAAATTGAGTAAAATTTTCTATAACAGGGTAATTTGGATATTAGAACCATGTTTGTCCAATATTCCCCTTCCCACAGTGAAAACGTATTCAAATCTTAGAAACCGACAATGATATTAATAAACTGACTTTACTCATCGCTGTTATCCAATATATCAGTTCCCAAAACCGAAAGATACACAATCATGAAATAAATTTTTCTACAAAAAGACAACTCACATTAATTTCACGATCTTCACTATCTTTACATAGCATTAGAATCCTTGGTATCACTGAAAAACCACCACAGACTTACCCACCGTAACTGAAACTGAAACATCACCGTAAACCATCACCAACACTTACCCACCTTCAAACCATCACTAAAATCATCACAGATCTAACAAAATTTAGATATGTGTTAGATCTAAATTAGTGAGAGAAAGAGGTGAGAGAGAGTTATCTCATTGTGAATGAGAGATGGGATGGGTAGAGACAGATACGGGTAGGTAGTAGTATCAAAGGAAACCATGGGCCGGTTTTGGTTTTGGGTGGGAGTAGTATTGTAAAAAAAGTGGGTGGGTGGGATTATTAGTATTAGTAGTAGTATTTGTAAAAAAAATATTTGTAAAAAAAGTATTATTTGTAAAAAAAGTATTATTTGTAAAAAAAGTTTGTATAAAAAAAAGTATTTGTTAAAAAATCTTAGTTGTTTGTAAAGTTTTGTAAAAAAAAAAGTTATTTGTAAAGTTTTGTAAAAAAGAAATTATTTGTAAAGTTTTGTAAAAAAAAAAGTTATTAGTAAAGTTTTGTAAAAAAAAAATTATTTGTAAATTTTTTTTTATTCGCCATACGCATTTGTAGAGGTATTAATTACAATAAAAGTATTTTTATTCGTCATACGCATTTTTTCAGAGGTTCGGTTCTCACGAGCAATTAACGGATTGGGTGCAAAACATAGCTCGGGAACTCGGTTTTGTGATTGTTAAAAGAAGAACTAAATCAGAAAACGGTATTATGAACGAAATCAATTATGGGTGTACAAAGGGTGGGATTTATTCACCCGAAGGTACTGGAAAACGGAATACCAGTACCTGTAAAACCGGTTGCCCATTCAAATTGGTGGCGAGATATCTTAAAAGAAGATCATATTGGATTTTGAAAGTGAAGGATGATAGTCATAATCATCCAATGTTAGAGTCGCTGCATGGTGTGCCATATGCAATGCGATTAAATGATGATGAGTTCGAGTTGGTTAAAGAATTGACAGAGTATACCGTACAACCACGTAAAATACTCTCGACAATACAGGGTCGTAATCCGGATAACGTGTCTAGCGTTAGAACTATATATAACGCACAAGTTAAGATCCGGAAAGCCAAAATGGGTAATCTAACTCCAATTCAAGTCCTTTACTCACACCTGCAGCAATCAGGGTACACATATTACGATAGGGTAAGTGCTAATAATGAGCTTGAGGAACTATTTTTTGTTCACCCTACGTCGTACGCTTTATGGTGTACGTTCCCTGAAATCATGCTAATAGACTCCACGTACAATACCACACTGTTTAAATTGCCATTTTTGGAAATTGTCGGAGTAACATCAACAAATAAAACATATTCGATGGCGTTTAGTTTTTTAAACAGTGAAAAAGGGCCTAATTTTAAATGGGTATTGCAACGTGTAAAGCTGGTGATAGAGGAAAGGTACTATCCACGTGTTATCGTCACCGACAGGGATTTAGCCTTGCTTGGGGCATGCAGAGCAGAATTCCCTGGTGTTCACAAAGTACTATGCCGATGGCATATTTCCCAAAATATACTTCAGCATTGCAGAGGTAGATGTGAGTCGAGTGATGAGTACGACTCCATCAAACGCACATGGGATTGGATGGTTAAAGCTCAATCACGCGCCTTATTCGAGCAACATTATCGACGACTACAACAAAAATTGGTCAACAAACCGGGTACTTAATTATTAATTTAGTGTTTTTTTATTATTTAACAAATATGCACCCGATTGACCTTGTATTAATTCATCGTTTTTCAGAGATTGCCCAGTATCTGGATAACTGGCTCCGAGAGTATGGGCACATGTTTGTCTCGTGTGTTACTGATGAAATGGTTTTACATAAGTCACTTTTGATAAATGCAGGTGTGCCAATTCCATTGGAAAGCATTGATATATTTTGGAGAACCCTGTCTGTACCGTGGCCCGTTGTCGGTAACCTTGTGCTTGATGATGATGATGATGATGATGATGATGATGATGATACAAGAGAGTTTGAAAATGACGTTCGACAATTCAAGAGTGCTTTTGGCAAAGCGACGTCGTTTATCAAGAAGAATATGTTGAACAAGTTAAGAGGGATATACCAACCTGAATCTGTGGACACACGTCAACCTGTTGTTCAGGAAAATACCCGTGGACGTCCGAGCGAAAAGAACAAAAAGTCGAAGGCTACAAAAGTTCCGGACTTAAATGAAGTACCGATCGTAGATCACCGAAGAAGTACGAATACAAGATCTACGAAAGTCCCGAAATTGCCGAAAGAGCCTCCAAGACACAGTTCGTACACGGGTGCTAGTCCACGGCACAGATTATATGTTGGAGATACTGTGAGCAATGGTTTTATTCGGGAAATTCCACTGGTTTACCGTCCATACGTAATAAGTATACGTAATGTTGCGGGTGATGGGAATTGCGGGTTTCGGTGCGTTGCTCACTTTATTTTTCAAAACGAACATAGGTGGGCCGAAGCCAGACATAGGTTGTTGCAAGAGTTAGATTACCATAGGAGTACTTACATAGATATATGGGGGGAACAAGACTTTAACTTTCTTTGGAATACAATACACTGGTTCAACGGAGGTGCACATCAAGGTTACTGGATGGTGATGCCAATGACGGGTCTAGTTATCGCTTCAATGCTAAATCGACCGATTGTATTTCTATCCGTGCGTGGTTATAACACATGTTTTCCGCTTTTTTCCGGGCCAAACAACACACAAGGAATCGACCCCCTTGTGATTGCCCGTGTGGGGGAGGACTCATGTGCTCATTACATTATACCGATGCTAGACCCAACTTTTCCACTTCCGCGTAACCACCCACAATGGAGGTTTTTCCGACAGCCAATTGCAGAACAATGGATAAGTTTATATCAACATCGACTATTGACGTAAATATTATACAGACAAAACATTGTAAATAATTATTGATTTATGTTGTAAATAATTATTGATTTATGTTGTGAATAATTTTACATACAAAACATTGTAAATGATTATTGATTTATGTTGTAAATAACTGTTTGTATTATATAGTAATTGATTAAATATTTATTTATATTAGTAAATAACATTATTGATTGATTATGCAAATTCTTTGGTCAGATGAGCCAAAGAAATCCTTTCTGGTGCCGATGTAATAAAGGATTTATTGTAGAACGGACATCCTGGCAAAACGGTAGTCGTGGGCGACTGTTTTATGCATGTCCTCTTTCAGTGGTAAATAATCATACGTTTGCTTAGTTATGTAAATAATTTGTTTGTTAAAAATACATTTCTTATTATTTCCTGAACATGTAACAGCCAGGTACAAAAGACTATGGGTGTCGATACTTCGCGTGGAAAGATGTATTTGAAGCACAGCACTTTAGTCAAGCCTCTTCTTCAACGCATTGCTCAAACTGCGTTGCTACAAAAAATGAGATCAAGTTGTTGAAGCAAAGAATAAAGGTGCTGGAAATGGAGTTAGAAATGGCAAGGAATCCTGAGGATCACGCTTGTCAGTCAAGTGCCCGGCTCCATGATCTTTTAACCGAAATGAATAATCTTCATATGTCGTAGATATTGTTGTTTTTAAATAATATGTTAACGTTGACGTTTAATTTTATAATAATAGTTGTTGTTTTTAAATAATTTAAGTTTAGGTGTAAACACTGATCTTGTAGTAGTTTATAAATGCAAATGAGTCAACGTCATCTTTTTTTATAACGTCATATTTTTTTATAACGCCATATTTTTTTTATAACGTCATATTTTTTTATAACGTCATATAGGCAATTATTAATTAACTATACACAACACAAAAACATTACAAACATTAGTTTATAAATGCAAATAAGTCAACGTCATCTTTTTTTATAACGTCATATTTTTTTATAACGTCATATAGGCAATTATTAATTAAGTATACACAAAAATGAGTCAACGTCATCTTTTTTTATAACGTCATATAGGCAACTATTAATTAAGTATACACAACATTACTAACATTACAAAAAAATATACAAAACAAAAACATTACAAACTTAAATAAAAAAAAAAAAAAAAAAAAAAAAAAAAAAACTACAAGACAAAAGTACACAAAAAAAAAAAAAAAAAACAAAAAAAAAGTATAAAAAAAGTACACCCTCCCACTAGGGGAGGGTTTGTCTAAAAAATAGACTAGTGTGTGGTCAACAAGGGCCATTATAATTTATAAACATATGTCGTGACATTCTCCTCCTGCCATCCATTTTATACCCTGGTTAGGTGACACAATGGTCAATCAGCCAAACACAAGGACTGAAAAAAAAATTTTTAATCGAGCTGATTTGGGAAATAGATGACACATTAAATTACAACAGAAGCTGTGTACTTAACGAAATAAGTTTATTAGGTGATTGTAAGAACGGCATTGATGCTTATACTTTTTTCATGGTCTTCAACAATTTCATTGCTGGATAATTACTTACAGTATGCATTTGATATCTAGTTCTTACCAAGGTAGAGCAAGGTTGGGAGTCCGTCACAATATCACGTCATACTATAAAATAAACAGAGATTAAGATATTTCAGCCTGCAAAATAGTAAAGCTCACGGTCTAAAGTGTACCACAATTAAAGTATAATTAGGGATGGCAATGGGCGAGAAAAAACCCACAACCCGCGGGTACCCGTCATAAATGGGTGGGTAAACGCGTCAATTTTCACCCATGGGTGGGTCGTGGATGAAAATCTATACCCATCAGTGGGTGGCGGGTGGGTGACGGGTGAGGCATACCCATCGCGGGTAAACCCATGACACCCATTTAAAATACTCACGGGTATACTGTCAAAATACCCGTGGGTGTACCTGTAAACCCGTGTTAAAATTAATTATACTAATTAAAATATTTATGATGTTGCAGGTATACATTTAATAGTTACCACAAAGTTTCAAGAAAACACATTAATCTAAAAGTTTGTTTGAGTTTCAAGACGATAAAGAGAATATGAAAGATCAAATAATCAAAGTTGTATTTGACAAATTGATTGGTGTCTTATTACGCAGTTTTATAGTTAGTTTTCATATCATCGTTTTGTAATTTTGTTGCATAACGCTAACCCACGGGCAACAAATACCCGCGGGCAAGGGCATGGGTAGAAAATTGTACCCATTGGCGGGTGACGGGTGAGAAAAAAACTGCATGGGCGGGTGACGGGTTAGAGATACCCGTGCCCATTACCCACGGGTGCCACCCCTATTTGTATACGACTATTGAGGCGTAGAAACTTACCCTTGAAGTATAATTACAAACCATCCTTGTTTTTGGCATATATAATGCCGTCTCACGTTTGAGATTTTTCTTACATTACTAGCAGTAGCATTCCTTAATAACTTAATGAGTGTGCTACCTGATCCCAAAATGTCCAGTTCACGTCACTAATAAAATCAATGTTCCTCTTGGAAGTCCAGAAAAAAGATTCATATAGTAGTTGTGAAGGGAGAAGTAGTAGTTGGCTCGCATTCAGTATGCACAAATTTTTTAATACATCGCTTACTTGAAGCGCTTCTAATACGAAAGCGCTATAAAAGAGTAAATTGCAAAAATCATCCTTGTGGTTTGGCCAAATTGCACGTTTCATCCTTGTGGTTCACTAAGTGCATCAAGCAAACACTCGACACCCTGGTAACTCACTTAACGTACCTTCTTCAAACAAGACGCAACCACTACTCGTTTCACAAAATTAACGCTACACAAGTGTTTTACAAGTTTCGACTCGGAATAGTTTTGTGGCCAAAATTAACGTGTAAACAAATACCTCATGGTGTTAACTACCTTCAAAGTATGTTACAAAACTCATTTTAAGAATGGTTTTACAGATAGATTCTTCGTCTTCATGTGAAGATTAGAAGCGTTCTGCTAAGGATATTTACCCTCCAAGCGATATTTTTCCAAGAGTTGAAGATAAAGAGCATGGAGATCTCTTACCCATAAAGACCTAGAAGAAGAATTTGTCAGCTCTAAACATGAAATATCAAGCTAGTATATTTGAACTAGGTTTTACCTTGTGATATAATTCCAAGACCGCCTATTTCAACAATCGTTTCAGCAATGGCAATGCCATCTCTTTTTATCTTTTCTTGGTTTCTGAAATGAAAACAAACTAAGTTAAAAAAAGACATGAATTCCATCTATATAGAAACCCACTAAATCGAAAACTACTCATATTTTTATCTAGTAAGTATTGCTAAAACATGAAATGAGCAACTGAAAAATAACTTTAACTATATGTTATACAATAATACTGTAAAAATTGTCATATAAATGTACTTACAATCACTTGATTTTCAACATGTAACATCTTCTTTTCTTTCAATAAGATATAAAGAGCCTTGCAAAATATAGAAGTAATGTAATGTAATGAAAGTGGACAATTTAATTTGATGGAAGGGTGACAAGGTGGGTGGGGTTATTTAATACATTGTCATGGGTAGTGTAAGAATTTATATCCTTCAACTACTTAAAACTACTTCCTCATAATTTAATTTAGGCATGAGTTAACCGGACCCCCTGTAGGGAGGGTTTGTGGAAGACAGTGCTGCCGCCGCCTGTACTGTCTGCATAAAAACTTGTACATTTTAACAAAAGTAGGTGGACTCCCATGGTAGGGAGGGTCCGGTTAACACATCCCTTAATTAGTTAATTTAATAGGTTTCAAGTCCTACAAACAACATGTGATTATATTTTATGAGATGGTTGATTTGCCATTCAAGAAAAAATATGAATGTCTCTTTTGTGGAACTGATTTGCACACATGTGTCTTTTATTTAGACACACCAAACCATGCATTAAATAATTGTACCATATTTTTAGTTTGATTTACGTGCTTATACAATAATTTGTGTCAATTAAACTCAATATGTGCAAATCACCTCTTATTTCTTTAATTTTACAATGTAACTTTTAAGATGACAAGTTTAGTACTGTATTAATTATTCTTGTTAAGTTTCATTTTACATTTAAGAAACTGAAATGACCATGCCTTTTTTTTTTTTTTTTTTTTTCAACATATAAATACACTTCGTTAATGCTACCAAGCAAGACCTATACACTTGTACGCTTGTGTATTTCATCCTGCTGCTAAGCTGTTACTTTCTTATAATCATAAACAGACATGGAACGCGGACACAAACTGATAATATACATTTATAAAAGATTATACAAAACTAGAAACATAATTTTTATAGATCGGGTGCATTTACAAAAATTGAGATTTTTTTACCACATATTAACACAACGAATCAAAATTCCGTAAGGTCCCGAGACCCACCTGGTTTCGTCACTGGTCATAAACATATTCCATAGTAATGAATTGCCATTGTAAGTTTAGTCACAGAAAATCATATTAGATTAGTGGAGCTGGATTGGGCTTTTGTTGAGCTTGTAGTTGGGCTTGTGGGTGTCGAGTTTGGCAAAGCAGTGGGCTGTGAAATTGAAGTTATAGAGATGTTAAGATTGGTATATTTTGGTTAAATGTCAACATTGAAGTGCAACTGTGCAAGAATGCATTTATGTTTCACCATCCAACCACCTTGCATTTCCCCACATTCATTCTGTCTTCTTTGATCATTTCATTTCAATATATCACAACCAATTTTTCTTCTTCTTTTTTATAATGGCTAATGATGCAGATTTAAGAAAATGTTTAGTATGTTTAGCTATACTAATGGTAGTTATAGGATTCTACACACATTCATGGAAGAAGACTCTTGTTACATATATATTTGGAATGTTTGGTATTGGAGGGATTGTTCTTCCTGATTGGGAGTTCTTTGATAGACCAGTTTCTGAATGGACTTCACCTTTGTCTGTTGCTCATATGCCTCCTGCTAACTCACCACCAACTACTTCAAGGTGAGTTTATTTTGTTTTAGTTCAGTTTTTGGTCTTGTTTTTGGTAAGTTTATGAGGCTTATGTTGTGCTCAATATATTTTGTTGACTAGAATTTTTTAGAATTATGTCATTGGAACTTATGTGGTATGTTTTGGAAACTTGGTTGGTAGTAGTAGCATGAGGTGAATGTAGTGCAAAATGATCTAAAAAGAAAACACAATCGATTAAGATTGAAAAGGTAAATTGGCTATATTAAACCCAGCCCCCAGCCCCAGCCCATTTCGGCAAGCATACCCTATGTGTCATTAAACTTCATATATAGGCAGGGGCGGAGCCAGAATTTTTTTTTCGAGGGGGCAAAATATGATAATTTTTATAAACTACACTAAAAATTGGTACGTTGGGGGGGGGGGGGGGGGGGGGGGGAAATTACAAAAATAGCTGAAAATTTACACTACAATTTTTTTCGCCGGGGTCCCGTGATCCCCCGGACCCCCCTTTATCTCCGCCCATGTATATAGGCTTAATAGCTATCCTGATCTAGCCGGTGATATTTTAAGTTCTTTTAACACATAGTAATTGATCATTGTCGATTTATGCTATTTTGGAGTTTTATCAACAATTTGCTTGTCAGTAGAGGGAGATCCGGTATTTTTTGAATCCTTTATCTAAGGATTTACAAAAAAAAATCTTTCAACAAAGATGTGAATTGGGAGGGGTTGATCACTCATGTTCTTCAAGGGTCTTGATCACTTGTGTCGAAGTGAGTCACCTAGTCGATTAGTCAAGTATAACCCAACAAATGGAAAGATGTGCTAGATCCACACGTTTAGCCATATCAATAATTACAGCAATCTATTGTTGATCTTCTACTTTTAAATGATGAATATGACTTAACATCAACCTCCTACCTTATACCTCCTTGATCAAACATCAATTCTTCAATGTTTTACTTAAAACCTACTACTCGTATTCATTACTAGATTTTATAACTCTTGAAATTGTTTATTTGTGTGCTATCTCGTGCAGGTTTAGGTTCTACCCTGTAAGAACAATAATCTACATTATGGTATATGGGTTTGCTTTCTATAAATGGTGGATGTACATAACATCCTGAGCTAGAATGGGATTTCGACTCTATAAAAGCATCAACCCCAAAGGCTAAGTGAGCCTTACTCACCACAAATGTAACTACTTCTATGATTCTTTTGTTAGAATTAGTTACTAGAATAAGGAAATTGACATTGTTATATTATTTTATTGGATTATTTGACTTGTTGTAAGTATCCAAAACAGTTGGGGTTCCATCTTGAGTTTTGTATAAAATTCTTCTAGAGTTAGCCATGTTCACATCGAATCAAGTTGTTACATCATCATAAGATTTTTTTCGTTATTGACAGTCACGCGGTTGAAAAAGCTGTGTCGTTACGTATTTATTAAATTTTTTGAAGCACCATTTTTATGTTTATTAATTTTGCCTAATATGGTATGATAATAGAAGCTTATCAGCAAGATGAAATACACAACGTACTGGTTATGCTTTGTAGGATTAATAACAAAGTTGATATATATGTATCTGATAACAAAATTAATATAGATTTGGCATAGTTCTTTCGTGAACCAGATTTGGCCTGTACACAACTTGAACCAAAACTAGGGCTGAGCTTTTGGACCGAGAACCCGACCTGACCTGAAAACCCGACCCGACCAAAGTCGGTTTTGAGTCGGGTTATACTTTTCCCGACCTGTCGTGTTGCTTGTTTTATAGACAAACAGAAAAACAGAAACATCAATGTCATTTTATAGTTCAAACTGAGAATAAATTCAATCTAACTACATACAAGGCAGTTGCTATAAAAGAGATGCAAGAACTTTCATCAGTAACCTCGAGTCCAGAACCACTAACTTCCTATACAAAAACTTAACAGAAACACGAAAGGAACCTATATACTAAGATTTTTATTCAGAATATAAATTCAATGAACCGGTTCATTTTCCAGTTTCCAGTACTACAGTATCGTTAAACCCGTCCTGATGCTAAAAATACAATATTTTCTTTCTACTTCGCTACTTCTGTTGTCAACAACAATGCATACAAAAAAGTTTCTTACAACTAAAAAAGTGACGTTGTAACTGCTTCAGTTTACATATCATTTAACCAATAAATAAACCAATAACCATCTTTTGTGCATGTATAAATTCATCGGCTTGTTTCATCTTTTTTTCGTGGGGTTGTGTCGTATGGAGCAAGAGGGACACCAAACACCCAATCAAGCACGTTCAAGTATTTAGATCTAAAGACGTCTCTTTCAATGGCGTAACAATGCATTATAATTGCTGTTGATATGCTGAATATTAACACATCGACTCGTTTTAAGTTTAATATTTCTGGCATGTACCCTATCTCAGACATGGTTGTGAAAAAGCTTTCGATAGCTCGAGCAAGGCAGTAGAGCGATATCTCTATTCTCCTGCTCTTTTTCTCAATTGCCAAACTGATACCAGTTGGGAACTGTATAATAACACAAAGTTTACTTCAAATACAATAAACTAAATGGAAGCAAGAGTAATCTAGAAGTGGCAAATGGGTCAGGTCAGGTGGACTCGCCAACTGTTTTTTTTTCCCATTTTTCGATACTTTTCGAGATGGTCTAATTTTGTTTTTACTCAACGTCTTGACTCCTGTTATAATGACCCGTTTGACATGTTCGTCAAACCCGCCTGACACACCGATTTTGCCACACCTCTACAAATATAGTGCATGTTGATAAATAAAATGGAGCAAGGGGTATTACCGTCCCCAATGCCAGCATGGTAACATTACATCTCTTGAAAATCCTGAAGAGGAAACATGTCCAGGCCCTGATAAACAATAGCAGCAACAACATAATTAAAGAGCCAAGGTTTTTTGGTTCTAGCCTATTTTAATTGCAATTAAGAAGCATCTGTACAGATTCCATATACCAGATGGATGTTATATACATATTCAAATTTCAAACCAGAAATTTTTTCGAGCTAGAAAATAGTACTGAAGCTCACCAGGCAGAAGTACAATATGTGGTGAGAAACAGGCTTGATCTTGCAGTACCAAAAAGACCTTTAGCCAATATTGTGAAAGGCCTGCATAAATTAATAAGTTTAAAATTTATATAACACATTTATTAATAATAGAGCCCTGATGATTGTGTTCTAATCGCTTTTAGATTTGCAAGATAACAAGTAACTACACGTTAATATGCTAAAAGAAGTGTGGGATAAATGGCAGAAGGACTGGTGTAAATATGACAAAACTGTGTCAAATATATTAACCCAAGGGCATCAACTATAATGAAGAATAAGATATAGCCTCGTCAAAGATACTAACGTAAAAGCATCTACTTTAATGAAGAATAAGATATAGCCTCGTCAAAGATACTAACGTAAAAGCATCTACTTTAATGAAGAATAAGATATAGCCTTGTCAAAGATACTAACGTAAAAGCATCTACTATAATGAAGAACAAGATATAGTAGTAAAGGCTTTTTAATAATTTTCCTACTGAACATTATGTCGTGATGGTACATGGACCGCACCCATCACAACTACATATCCTTTTAGATGTGTGACTGTATATTCTGTTGAATCACTACAAATAATGATTGATTTGTTATACCCGGGAATTATATCTTTTAATATTGTCAGAGATAAGAAGCATGAAGATGACAATAGAGAAAGATGGAAACCGACAGGTTCAGAAAGCTGGATTTGTGACAATGTGGTACCGGTCCACAAACTGACTAAATTTGTGAGAAGAATAATGATAGGAACTCAAGGATTATGATGCAAATTGTCTGTAAGCTATGGTAATGATATCTGATTCTGGTTACTAAACTACTGACAAGTTAGCTAATTGAAAGTTGAAAGAACACTAACATATCAGTAGCAAGTAAAGAAAAACATGATGTTAAGGACACGAGGGATGAACAAATACATACCGCTTTCCAAGTCCTTGACGATGTACTATAAGTGCGGGAATTAAATATACTGGAAGATAAACTGGTACTGCTCTTTTATACTCTTGGAGAAAGAATGAAATTGCATGCCAACTACATGACTGATTTCCATGTATGATCTGCAAAGTCGACCACATACGTTGATTGACCAAAGATTAACTTTAAAGATATACTGCAATATACTTAATACAAGGAATGCGGAAGGAAATTGTCAACTAGGGCAGCAAAATGGAAGGAATGCTAAAAAGCAAACAAGTCATGCTTACCGAACACGGAACTTTCATTTGGGGGTCAAGTGTGACGTCGACGCCCGTGCTGTTGTAGTACTTTTGTATCTGCTCCAGATTAGTAAAAGGCGTGCCACAAGCAATATCTCTAACACCTTGAAGAATGGCAGGGTCCTTTCCACCATGTTTATTGAGAAATGATTTGTATGTCTGAGGTAAACTATCCTGCTTTAGGATGTATGCACACCTGCGAATAGCATAAAGGGTTAACTGAGATATATATATTACATTTACTCTTAACAAAGTGAAACACTCTGTACAAGTATGCATGACGGTTGTAAACTTGTAATGTCAATAATAGAGAAAAACATGTATATCATCTCCCGTAGTACATAGATATACTTTGGTCAAATTTTATGCAGTTTCAACTTGAAATCTCTATCTCTAGAAAGATGATCTAACTGTCAGCCATACCTATTTTCTTGTTGGAAGCCCACGACAATGCCAAGTATGATTTAACTTATTAATATTGCTGTATTGGAACTTTTTAGTCATAAACTTACTCATGGAAAAAACATGGTGGAATGGGTTTGTTGGATTGTATTTTTGTGATCAACTAACCATACTTCTACCGTTCTGCCTCAGTTTTAACTTCTAAACCTTCCAATAAGTTGCATGACCTTTTTCTCATAATAAAATTTTCTGTCGTATGCATCAGTCAGTCTATTAACAAGAAAAGAGGTCCTTCTATTCATCTCAATTTCCTCACTATTTATCAGAATCTTTTGTTATGAACAAAAAATACTGCTCATCACATTAAAATAATTTTGAATTGTGAATGCATCTTAAGCATGCTACCAAGGCTAGAAAAGAACAGAAATAATATTTCTTATCAAACAATAAAAAATTTATGTGAAGTTATGGGAAGAAGCAGCTGCGTACAATATTTGGGTAGAGGCGAGACACATCAGGAATAGGTCTCCATGGGCCCACGTGAGAGGTTTACAAATGCGTCCAAATCGTTCGCTCTTTATTCCACAGCGTGATGCCAGGACAGCTGCACGCATAAAAATATAAACAGCCAAGCTTGTATGCTGAGTGTTGGGTCCAGTGAGGAGCATTGAAGGTCCGGCTATTGCCCCTGCTAATAAAGCCCTCCATCTTGCTGTTCTGTAGTATCATTGCACACTGAGAGTCAAATAAAAGAAAACGACATGAAACTAAGTACTTCAGAAAGATTTATTATGAAGTAATTGCAATGCTCCATATTGCTTATTTAAGTTGTTCTCCACTCCAAGGAAATATGTATGTACAACACAAGACTTTTCTACTCGAATTTTTTGGGTTAGTTAGACAAACGAAAATGCAAACACTGCGCTAGGTTTTTTAAAGTTACCTCTTCTAAAATTTATTACTTACTTGGCTACTTTCCTATTTATTTTTTCAAATAGCCTATGCTATGTATATTTTTATAACTATAGGATTAAAGTTTGCTTGGTCATCTATCAGGCAATTAAATAACTCCCTATTTAACAAATTGATGAGGGAAAAGCAGATTAAAGACAATTACGAAGATTTAAAATATGCTCAGCCTTAAATAAGATATACAAGAAAGTGAGAAACAGAGAGAGGGATATACTTCCGGTGTCCACCTACAGCAGCTATAAACTCATCAACTGAAACAAATGTCCCAGCAAAAGTGCCAAGAAAGAGACCATATCTGACGGTTTCTTTCAGTGCCAAAATCAAATCCTGACCACCTGAAGCCATCTGCACTTTCCTGAACCATAAACAAGGATATGTAAAATTTGTAAAAATGACCAATATCAAGTTACTATTGCTAAAAAAGATCATCAACACACAAATCTTAGATTAAATTATAGCTTAACCTTTCCAGTAAGGTTATTTTCTAACAAAAGCAGATAATA
Source organism: Artemisia argyi (assembly GCA_030686995.1). Taxonomy (NCBI): domain Eukaryota; kingdom Viridiplantae; phylum Streptophyta; class Magnoliopsida; order Asterales; family Asteraceae; genus Artemisia; species Artemisia argyi. Next base: position 8,053,373 of record CM060700.1, read on the forward strand.
TGAACACAATCAACAAAAACACTCCATAAACTGTGTTATCAACCTAGTAAAGTTCATAGCTGAAAAAAAAAAAAAAAAAAAAAAAAAAAAAAAAAAAAAAAAAAAAACCTGGTAAAGTTCACATTAAAAAAACTAATACGAATTTTGCAAAAATTTAACACCAAAATTTTAATATGTGTTATAATTTATAAAAATAACGTAATTCTTACAATTTCATCATAATCAAAATATTCAAGCCAATATCCTTGCATTAGGTGATCTGACCTACAGCTCAACTTCTATCTCTTTAGGAGCAAAGGTATTGTAAGTGAAAAATGATATAAGCAGTAAATGTCCTCACAAATACTTGAAACCAAACAGCATCCTATTTCATACTAGTATTACTTATTAATCTTGCAGCAATGAGCCCATGATGTGATAGCATCAGTACAACTATTAGCCTTTAGTTGCTTTATATACCTTAACCTTCCATATAATTACTGTTTTTTTTTCTTTTTTTTTTTTTTTTTTTTTTTTTAATTTTTTTTTTTTAATTTTTTTTTTATTTCCAGAATTAGATTGTTAACAGAAATTCAAACGATGAAACTTAACACATTGTGTAACACAGAGGTGTGCAAACAGGACGTTCACTGAGGGGTAGGTAAATTAATTGCAAAAACTAGTGTAGAAGCACAAAACAGGACAACAGGTTAAATGTATGCTAGGCAAGAATAAATTCGGTACAGGGTACAATGAACGGATTGACGAAAATAAATACTGAGCATAAGCATGTGTTGTGTAGGAAAAAGACAGCCAGGGGTGTACAATATGACGTATTCAACTCACTATCCAAATCCAAAATCTCTCCCATACTCAAGCCATCACCTCTGGAGGGTCCAATTGTCCAATGGATAATGTGGATCAAATAAGAGCTTCACAAACAATAATTTCTATTTTATTATTAGCATTTAAATATTAATCCATGCATCTAAACAAGAATTTAAATTTTAATTTTTGATGTCAATCCAAGTCCTGCCAATACTTAACTTCAATGTGAAGTTTTGTCACTAATTTGCTGCAAACTTGACAAAGACATGAATTCCTCTAAAACATTGATGTTTAGACTTTAGCTCATTATGTTTAATCTACAATGTCAAATACTCTTTTACAAACTAACTCGTAACAATCGTTTCATATTAGCAGTCAACTGTCACCATTAAATCACCAAATTAAGTAATCCACACACATTAAAACCTCTATATACCTTAAAACACATTTCCTTCATCCGAAAGCAATACCAAGTTCATATCACAAAACTAACATAAACATATTACTCTATGTAGTACCTACTACCTACTATCAAATTCAGTCTATCCATAACAGGTCATTTTAAAAACTCAGATCATAAATCAGCTTTACAAACACTTTTCCTCTTAATCAAAAAACAATAACAAACACCAATAATCGCTTATCAAAAGACTAAAACATGCACATATTCATCAACAAATCAAATCAAATCAATAAAATACATCTCGTTTATGCGTTATACAATATTCAGAAAACTCAATAGATCTGATAACGAGTTCAAATCACTTACTTAACATCCGATAGCAATCTTCTACGACAGACAAAACAGTGAGCGACAATGGCGGAACTAGAACATTTTTTTTGGGGGGGGGGGGGGGGGGGGGGGGGTGGGGCCGGGACCCTCCCCTGCCCCTACATAGATCCGCCATTGGTGAGCGAATAAGGACACTTAATTTGGTTTAATAGTTGTAGCTTTAATAATAACGGCTAAAATGATCTAAAACGTTAACGCTTCTTTTATGTTTGGTAGCAAGCGTTAAGGAGCGTTTTGAAGCAACTAGCAACTAGCATTTAGCATTTTGTACACAGTTCTTGTTTGGCAACTAGCATTCCTAATTTTTCTAAACGCTCCAAATCAAATGCTACTTCTAGTAGCATTTACGAGCAATTAGCGTTTCCACTTACTAATTATGACTATACAGATATGTTACCAAACGCTTTATCAAAACAAACAGCTACTGCTTCTTTCCTGCTACTACTTACTGCTAGCGCCGGGCGCTACTCCTAACTACTTACTATTTGTGCCAAACATAACGTCTAAAATGATCCAAAATGTTAACGCTTCTTTTGTTAGTGTTTCAAAAAGGAGCGTTTATACAAAATCCAAAAATTAAACCTTCGTTGCCAAACAAGCATTATATTCTAAATAAACGCTCTAAAAAGCTCTTTGCCAAACACAGCCTTAACTTATTATCAAAATATTCAATCACTCCCTTAGCATTCTAAACGCGCTAAAAACAATAACAACCAGTAGTAATCATCATTTCTTATCATCACACATAAAATCTACAACACATCAAAATCATCTAATTATACATATACAATCACTCACTTAGCATTCGACAACGAACGCCTCCGCCTCAACCGCGAAACAACCGCAAAAAGCGAAAAACCGCCTTTAATACCAGCTCCAATGACGAATCCTTTAACAGCAGCGGTAAATATCCTCCATCGTTTATCATAATCCTCTACCGGAAACGAATCGAAGCTTAGTAAAGCGTATGATGACGACGATGACGTCATCTTTGGTTTCCGATCATCGTCGTCGCATTGTGACATGGTGAATTGGTGATGGAGTGTGTAAGTAAGTAACTAACTGTGTGTGATTTACACCGTTTTTGGTGTGTGTGTTTGTGTGTGTGTGTGTGTGTATGGGGATTATCGAGATATAAGTGGAAAAAGTGGGTGTTGTTTTTGTTTTGTTTGCTTGTTTTGGTGACTTGTTGTTTTGACTTTTGACTATAGAATATTGGGTAGAACTTGAAGAGGGGTAGGAGGACGGAATCAGGACACAAAATGATCAGGTGCATTTAGAATAAACTAAATAATACTAGAAACACAAGTTTTAAGGACCAGGTGCATTTAAGAAAAATTCATGACCCCCAGGTTCCGCACTGATTAGCAGGGGTGTTTAGAGTTAGTAATTTGTGCTTAAAATTAATAATAATAATAATAATAATAGTTGTATGTAAGGGTGAGTATTGGTCCGGACCGGACCGAATTAGCCAAAAAGCTAAGATCGAGGACCGGACCGAATGTGGTCGGTCCGGTCTGGTCCGTTCCGGTCTCGGTCGGTCCGGTCAATTCGGGTCGTTTGCTCAGCCATAGTTGTATGGACTAATTTGTAAAAGATTTAAGCGTATTTACTATTTAGAACTTTTTTTTTTTAATAAAATGAACATGCATGGCCCATTTAAAAGTTAAATAAGCATTAACGGGCGCATGTTTTATCTCAGTTAAAAAAGATTGCAATTGTTTTTAAAGGTTAACTTATAATATATTTAGTTATTTAAATATACTATGTTTGTGAATTATTTCTTCGTTTTGAGTTTTTTTAAACAATTCGTATAACATGAGTCTTTTTTTGTCCGCGCCTATTTAAGCCCGGCCCGTTTTGCCACCTCTAGCGACGTTACATAGGGGTAAGTAGGGGTGTCATAAATCCCGACCCGACCCGGACCCGAACCCGAATAAGGATACTCGGGTCGGGTTACTCGGGTCCAAAATCTTAGTCGGGTCAATCGGGTCAACCCGACTAACCCGATTACGAACTCGGGTCGGGTATCGGGTTTTAAATATTTGCCTATTCGGGTTCGGGTCAACCCGACTAACCCGAGCTTTTTTTTTTTTTTTTTTTTTTTTTTTTTTTTTTTTTTTTTTTTTTTTCAATAGAAAGGTCCAAGTTAAATTAAGTGATCCATGTAGTAAACTTGGCCCATTTTCTATATAATTTTTAGTATGGTTTTTGGCTTGAAAATTTTGTAGGTCTAAGACGTACATATCTTAGAGTAAACTATATCATCATATCGTGAGTCATTATTTCACATGAATTGTATACTTTAATAATAAGAATATAAGAATGTGTATGGAAATGCATATTACAAAATGGTATGTTTCTGATTTGTTGTTCCGAGACGAAAACATGTTATAACTGACTTGCAGAAGTTGCATATAGCCTGGACATCAATGTTGGCTTAGGTCCGACAAAAATATCAATGTGCAATTACTTACATGCTCATGTGTTTATATACTGTAATATGTTTAAAATCTAAGTGATCTATTCGTTAAATCAAATACTCATTTACCAATTGCGAAGTTTTCTTACTTTTATTAGTTCATAGAAACAATTGTTACATAAAATGATTTTAAAGACTAGTTTTGATATATACTATGATAAGAACAATATAATAACTAAGTAGACTTATGGTTCATATACAATTTATGCAACAAATTACTACATTTTAACTATTAAGTTTAAGAAATAAAATTATGTGATTTTGTAAATTGGATAAACCCGAACCCGACTTGACTTGACCCGACCCGATTTGACCCGAACCCGACTAACCCGAGTTCAAATAGGGTCGGGTTCGGGTATATTATTTTTACCCTTGACCCGACTTGGACCCGACCCGTTTGACCCGAACCCGACCACTAATCATCATCACACATAACATTTATAAAATATCAAAATTATTATATAACAAACAACAACAAATTATTCAATCACTCACTTAGCATTCGACAACGAACGCCTCCTCCTCAACCGCGAAACAATCGCGAAAAGCGAAAAAACCGCCTTTAATACCAGCTCCAATGACGAATCCTTTAACAGCAGCTGTAAATATCCTCCATCGTTTATCATAATCCTCTACCGGGAACGAATCGAAGCTTAGTAAAGCGTATGATGACGACGATGACGTCATCTTTGGTTTCCGATCATCGTCGTCGCATTGTGACATGGTGATGGAGTGTGTAAGTAAGGAAGTAACTGTGTGTGATTTACACCGTTTTTGGTGTGTGTGTGTGTGTGTGTGTGTGTGTATGGGGATTATCGATATATAAGACTGATGCTAATGGCAACACCATTTCCACAAAAGCAACCCCGCCACGTCAGCGCCACCTCAGTTTTCTCTCTCTACAACTCCACCCCAACCACAATTAGCTAATGATGACCACAAAAGCAACCCCATAACTCTCACATTTACTCTCCAACCTTCAAAATCACAAAAGCAACCCCACAATTGTTTCGGTTGCATCACCAACCAAGTTTTGAAAAAATTTATCAAGTGACGCGTTGCATTGGTGAGTGCTAGGGGAAGTGACGCGTTGCTTTTGGGGTTGCTCGGTGAAACCAACGCCCATTAGCATTGGTCTAAGTGGAAAAAGTGGGGTTAGTGTATTTTGTTTGCTTGTTTTGGTGACTTGTTGTTTTGACTTTTGACTATAGAATATTGGGTAGAACTTGAAGAGTGTTAGAGGGAAGGAACCGGCACACAAAACGATCAGGTGCATTTAGAATAAACTAAATAATACTAGAAATACAAGTTTTACGGACCAGGTGCATTTAAGAAAAATTCATGGACCCCCAGGTTCCGTCACTGATTAGCAAGGGTGTTTAGAGTTAGTAATTTGTGCTTAAAATTAATAATAATAATAATAATAATAGTAATTTGTGGATATCGGATATGGGTTCCTCCCCTTCTCTTTCTCCTCTTTTGGAGAACTTGAGAAAGATGCAGTAACTCTTCTAAAGCGTATTCGACGTTTCTCTACGACTCAAGACATTGGGGCGCGGGCTGCCGTTCATATTTTTAATAGGATTGGATTCGCTATTGCTAGAGGTGTGGGGGCCCAGTTGGTTTCTCGGCTCCCTACCAATTTCTTGTAAAAATCCTATTTATTGTTAATAAAAGTGTTGGTTTATAATAAATAATAATAATAATAATAATAATAATAGTTGTAATAGTTGCATGTAAGGGTGAGTATAGGTCCGGACCGACCGGACCGAATTTGCCAAAAAGCCAAGATCGAGGACCGGACCGAATGTGGTCGGTCCGGTCTGGTCCGTTCCGGTCTCGGTCAGTCCGGTCAATTCAGGTCGTTTGCTCAGCGCTAGTTGTATGGACTAATTTGTAAAAGATTTAAGCGTATTTACCATTTAGAACTTTTTTTTTTTTTTTTTAAATAAAATGAACATGCATGGCCCATTTAAAAGTTAAATGAGCATTAACGGGCGCATGTTTTATCTCAATTAAAAAAGATTGCAATTGTTTTTAAAGGTAAACTTACAGATCTAATATATTTAGTTATTTAAATATACTATGTTTGTGAATTATTTCTTCGTTTTGGGTTTTTTTAAACGATTCGTATAACATGAGCTTGTTTTGTCCGCGCCTATTTAAGCCCGGCCCGTTTTGCCACCTCTAGCGGCGTTACATAGGGGTAAGTAGGGGTGTCATAAATCCCGACCCGACCCGGACCCGAACCCTAATAAGGATACTCGGGTCGGGTTACTCGGGTCCAAAATCTTAGTCGGGTCAATCGGGTCAACCCGACTAACCCGATTACGAACTCGGGTCGAGTATCGGGTATTTAAATATTTGCCTATTCGGGTTCGGGTCAACCCAACTAACCCGAGGTTTTATTTTTTTTTTTTATTTTTTTATGTTTTTTTATTATTATTTTTTTAACAGAAAGGCTCAAGTTAAATTAAGTGATCCATGTAGTAAACTTGGCCCATTTTCTATATAATTTTTAGTGTGGTTTTTGGGTTGAAAATTTTGTAGGTCTAAGACATACATATCCTAGAGTAAACTATATCATCATATCGTGAGTCATCATTTCACATGAATTGTATACTTTAATAATAAGAATATAAGAATGTGTATGGAAATGCATATTACAAAATGGTATGTTTCTGATTTGTTGTTCCGAGACGAAAAAATGTTATAACTGACTTGCAAAAGTTGCATATAGCCTGAACATCAATGTTGGCTTAGGTACAACAAAAATATCAATGTGCAATTACTTACATGCTCATGTGTTTATATACTGTAATATGTTTAAAATCTAAGTGATCTATTCGTTAAATCAAATACTCATTTACCAATAGCGAAGTTTTCTTACTTTTATTAGTTCATAGAAACAATTGTTACATAAAACGATTTTAAAGACTAGTTTTGATATATACTATGATAAGAACAATATAATAACTAAGTAGACTTACGGTTCATATACAATTTATGCAACAAATTACTACATTTTAACTATTAAGTTTAAGAAATAAAATTATGTGATTTTGTAAATTGGACAAACCCGAACCCGACTTGACCCGACCCGATTTGACCCGAACCTGACTAACCCGAGTTCAAATAGGGTCGGGTTCGGGTATATTATTTTTACCCTCGACCCGACTTGGACCCGACCCGATTGACCCGAACCCGACCAACCCGACCCGAATAGCACCCCTAGGGGTAAGTAATTTTACGTGTGAAGTTTTGATTCTGGTGAGATACTTGATGGATTGATGCAAAACTTAATGGTTTAATTTGTAATTATTGCGAAAAAAAAGTCTATATGTTATAAACGAAATATGATAGACGTTACAAGATTATAAAATATTTATTAAACTATTAATTTAATGATAGATATTGTTATTATTTTTAATTAAGAGTATATTAGACTATTATTTTGAGTCATACCAAAATGAGGACTATAATTTTGAGACGAAGAGAGTAGTAGCGATAACAAAAATAGACAAGACATAAGTTTTTGTTATCTATTCTACACAAATATGAAAAAATTGCATGTTTCATCTTTGTGGTTTACCTAAAATCACGCTCACCCTCTATATTCGATTTATATTTACTCGATTGATACATACTTTTCAAATTAATTGCATCGATGGTCCATGTTTAAAAAAAATAAAGATCAACTGTGTAATAATGTATAGTTTTTTTTTTTTTTTTTTTTTTTTTTTTTTTTTTTTTTATAATTTTTTATTACGCGGATAGTTCTTATCTTTGTTAAACATATAGGCCTTATTTTCTAGAATAGGTACCATCAATTAAAATAGTTTGAAAAATAGTGATTACCTATGTAGAGAGTTAATTTGCATACGTTTAATTTTTATTTGCACATAACAAGGTACAAGTAAAAGAAGCAATAAGTGCTTATAACATGAGATACTAGGTGCAAATAAGAAATACATGTGTGTAAATCACCTCATAATTTGTATTATAATTATTGAGCCAAAATAATCAATTCCGTACTTGCCATAATTCGTTATGCCTATAGTTAGTATAGCTATTAGATTTGTAGCTTATTTAGTTTTGGATGAGATAACTTTGCATTGATTTGCCTTGTTTTTAGGTACTCACTTGAGTGAGTCGTTAAACGAGTCAAGAGCATAGCTCGACATTAAGTTTACATATTGCTATTGGAATAAGGTGTGTGAACTTTTCGTGTTAGTGTTGTCGGTTAATAATAGTTTGGAAAAATCGTAACAAATTATTTAGAGTGATGGGTGTTATAGCGTGAAGTGCAGTGCAAATCCCATGTAGACACCAAATGACTTGATCCATTTCGGTGCCACCATACTGCCAATGTGCCATTCTGCAAGTCGTTGAACTGGCGTACGCTAGTCTTCACTATCTTTTTTAATTGGGCTTTTTGTTGTTGTGTTTTAATTGAGTATGGCCGGTTCTAAAAGGGGTGTTTTGGCTTGAGTGATGAGTGAGTGGGTATTTTGGTGTGTAAATGTGAAAAAGAGAATACTGAGGTGGCGGTGATGTGACAAAATGGCTTGAGCCATGAAAACTGATGCTCTTAGACAATAGTTACAGTTATTGTTCGTTTTCATTTTTCTGCTATTATTTATAGATTTTTTAAAAAGTTAATTTACATGCTTTAAAATTGTATTGATACATACTCCGTAGTTTGTTATAATTGTTACAACTACTAATAAATCACGAAAATTATCATGTCTAAAAATGTACCCCTCGGATAAACGTGTTTGGTGCACATGTTTTTGTTGTTGCAAAGGACTAGTTAAACATGAAAAAGGTGTAATGAGTGTTGCATGAATAAAACAAGGTTTTCGGTAGGGATGAGCATGTTACCAGTCTCGTACCGAATTCGTGGCATCGATTTTTTTCTGAGCATAAATTAGTAGTATCGGTACCGTACCGAACGGGATTCGGATACCGGTACATGGAAATCGGGTTTTCCTTTTTTTTTTGGGGAATTTCCCGATTTGGTAGCTGTCCCGTACCGAATTATTGGTCCCAATTTTTTTCACCTTATTTCGTATTCACAATACTGTACCGTATATCAGAAATCGGTACGATTCCGGTTCGATTACGAGATTCGGGTCGAAATGCTCATCCTTATTTTTCGGTAATAAAAAGAAAATATTTAGGTAGTAATTGATATACCAACTACTTTTATGATATCAATGGACCACAAGTCAAAGATGAACTTCAATTGTCTAAATAGGGAAGTAGTTATCTTGGTACATATGTTTCTGCAAGATATATATGCATGCTCATATATGGTTTGTTTCACATGTGTCGTCATCAATCTCAAATCAAATTTATGTACATGTGTTTGAACCAAATTTTTAAAAGGCTATAGACCACTCGTATATTCTAATCCTTTTTTGCAAAAACTTAGAATCATTATCTATATGTCGTGAAAACGACCCCAACAAGTGTTAGGATATTCTTAATTTCTTCAAGTCGAGTTAAGGGTTTTCATACCTTCTACGGCTCTGCGATTGAAACATGTGTGATTGTAATAGCTTGAAAAATGCGTTGTACTATACCAATATGTCACGTTTTAGTTTCAAAAAACACTTTTTTTTAAGAATTATGAAAATATCAATTTACAGCTTACACGTAAAACACAAGTTGATTAGTTGAGATTATGATGAATTCAATATAAAAATTTTAATTTCTGCATTTATACGAGTAAGATTCTTGCTCGACTTGTATATGAACCAAAATAGAATAGAATGGTAAAAATTACGAAGATGTAAGAAGAAGAATTCCACATCAAGTTTGCATTAGTTAAACTCAACTTTTAGCAATTATCACACCTTAGACAGGAAAACTAAAGGACTACCAATTTGCTCATTTCAACTTAGACATGAAAACTAAGGAGGCGTTTGTTATGGGGTATTGGAGATTGACATCGGATGTTAAAGTAAAATTGTTTATTTGGTTAGTGGGTGTAGGATTTAGGATTGGTCATGATGACCAAATATATTACTTTGAGCAAATCCCCGTTAAATAGCCAGGATTACAATAAAACAACTGTTTTCTTTTGAAAATGACTCCACTTCTTCAAATGTCCTTTCTACTTACATTTAAAATGGTGGGGCTACTACATATATTTTTTCTTTCTAACTATTTAAAAATAATATAAGATAATCTCACATCTTATTTCTATTTTGAAACAAATAAGTTTTTTAAAACCCTTACTTTTTCTTTCACCCCCTCTTCTTTCATCCCCATATTTATTGCCAAACCCACTCACACATCAAACGGCCCCTAAAGCATTTTAACTCAAAACACTTTTTAACCCATTTTTTGAAACAGTGAGTTATTATTATTATTATTATTATTATTATTATTATTATTATTATTTATTTATTGAAACATAATAATTTTACACAAAGTTATATGGGAGTCTAGATACAAGCTGTGCTCCAACTCTCTTCTGAATACAAAAGCTAACTTTATGAAAAATACGCCCACAGTAGGGTGTATTATTATTATTATTATTATTATTATTATTATTATTATTATTATTATTATTATTATTATTATTATTATTATTTATTTATTTATTTATTGCAAACAAAGTCCCAAGAGTGTAGACATATAATTCTCTATTTAAAAAATTACGTTTAGCAATTGTGGAATCTTTTATATAATAAAGGAATTACGTTATTTCAAAATTTTTTTGACAAAACAATTTTAGTAAAAAACAAATTGGGCCAATAGAAAAGCTCGATTTTGACACATAGACGAAATCGAGCAATATGATTGGCCAATAAAAAGTCAAAATTAAATTGATTTTGGTCAAAATTTAATAAATTTGGTGAAGAATTTAATTGAGGAAAAAAACACATAAAAATATAAGTGTCAAATTTATAAAAATAAAAATTTTAAAAAAATAGGTAATTAATAAAACATTAGTGGTTGAATTATATATATATATATATATATATATATATATATATATATATATATATATATATATATATATATATATATATATATATATATATATATATATATATATATATATATATATATATATGGAGTTAAGCGTAAAATTATAAATCTCTATGTTTTTTTTAATAACTTTAGATAATAAACAAATAAACCATTACACTTTATACCCCTTACACTTTATAATATAAACTTTGTTTACAATTACATGAGTATTAGTATTGGTTTTAGACTTCTATCTATTAAACTTACAAAATTTTATAAATGTACGAATTTGTTTTAATATACGTTAAATACTTTTAAAATAAATATTAGTTTTAAACTTTCATCAATTAAAATATCTTTTTACTATGTACGTTAAATATAAATAATAACTCATGTTATCCTATTTAAAAGTTTAATATATACGTACACGGGTTTGAATATTAAATACAGTTAAATTATTATTAACGGCAATAAAAATATCAAATGATAAGTACGAGTTACTATGATATGAAAATAAATATACACGATTGTACTCATAACGACTCATGTAATATTATTTAAAGTTTATTTATGGATATCCGGAAAAACATTTTTTAAAAACTTTACGGAGTATATTTTAACTTCATCAACGTTCATTATGTGCTACTAAACTCGCACATTTTGTACAACATGATATCAATAGTTAAAGTTAAACAACAACATCAACCTCAACATTAATATCTATGTCAGCTAAACAAAGTTAAATCTTTAATCCAATAAAATTTTTACAAAATATTAATTGATATTAATAAATAATGAAAAACTCATGCATACTTATTAGTTGTACTTATATCACAATTTATGTGATCAAAGAACCTTTGACCTAATAACATTATAAGGAGACACGCTCAAGAATCTAATACAAGATCGATGCCACGGTTATATTTACAATTTCTGCTAACTATTTTTCTTACTTTTGCACATGTTGATGCTCTAACTTTTTAAAATATACATAAGATTTTTTGTTTTTAAACGATAATACTATATAATTAAATTTTTCTGGAAAAACCCCGTGCGTGCACGGGTATTATAACTAGTAAGTAACCACAATATTTTCTTTGATAAATAAAAAAACGATATTATGAAATTTTGAATGTTTGATAGGAACTTTTGATAGAGGTCATCCATATAGGAAAACTAATGAAACTCTATATTCTGATCGAATTCTATTTTTAGATAAAACTGATTGTAAAATTGATGATTAGCAAATATAGTAATCTTAATGTCTATAAATCAAAACCATAAAATGAAGAGAAAAGCAAAAAGAATCTGAAAAATGTCGACGATCACCGTTCCATCCGATATTCCTCCGGTTTCCGACGATGTTGAGCAGCTCCACAAAACATTTAAAGGTTCATCTAAAATGTCATAAATTATTGAAAATGATCATTCTTATCATTATATGATGGTTGGGGTTTTCCTTCATTATGTAAAAGATGTTCGTCCGGTTTTTATTAATCAATGTAGATCGATTTATTTGGTTTAAATTTACGTATGTTTGATGAATTATAAAACATGTTTAATTAATGATTATAAGTCATATGTCTTTCTATAAGCAGTCTCTACCTTTTGATAAATGTATGAATGTCTACATTATATCTCCCCGTACCTCGGATGCTAGTAGGATAGGAAGTTGTTGATGTTCATGATATTGATGAAACTTGATCTACATAATGTTCATAAACACAAAGTGTACCTGGGTGTCATATAATTAATTTTTTTATTACTCAGATTTTGGTTATATTGTAGGATGGGGAACAAATGAGGGTTTGATCATTGAGATTTTAGCTCATAGAACAGCCGAACAACGCAAGCTTATTCGACTCATTTATACTCAAACCTACAATGAAGATCTTCTAAAGGCCCTCGGCAAGGAACTTACAAGAGACTTTGAGGTAAAGAAGTTCTACAACTCAAAAACACAAATGGGAGAAAGTACTTATATGTTATTTTTTGAATTGATCTTGTTGATTTAGAAAATTGTTCTACTTTGGACACTTGATCCTGCTGAACGTGATGCGTCTTTAGCCAATGAAGCTATAAATAAAGGGGCTAAATACAATCAAGTTCTTGTAGAAATAGCTTGTACCAGGTCTGCAAATGATTTACTTCTCGCAAGGAAGGCATATCAAGCTCGTTATCAAAAATCACTTGAAGAGGATGTCGCATATCACACAACCGGGGACTCCCGAAAGGTAGAAACACAGTGATACACTGACACACTATTTTGACCAAGTTTTCGTTTAAAGTTAAGGAATTAACGCTTTCAAGTACAATTACAAAAGTAGTCAACTAGCTAACTCATTGGACTATTTTGAGACGAGTCGTACTGACACCAAATATAAAGAAACCAAGGTTTTCAAGATCGGGATCCTACCCAGGATCGTTTTTGTCTTTGCAAGATCGTGATCGTAAGATCGGATCGGGATCTTAAGATCCTGCTATAATGTCATTTTCTTAATAATTTTTGTAATATTATACAAATTTACAAAGTATTATATATCATAAACACAAAATTATATGAATGTTTCATGGAAATGTTGTCCTAAATTATGATTATGAAATGTTTAATAAGATTAACATGTTGTTTTTTAGATTTTACAAAAAGTAATCCAGAAAATTGCATTTTTTTAGTTTGTTATCCGAGAAAAGTAGGATCGGATCGGATTAGATCTTAAGATCCTATGGTCAAGATCGAGATCCTATAAGATCTTAAGCTTTCAAAGATCCTATGTAAGATCCAGATCGTTTTTGCTTTGCAGTATCGTAAAATCGTAAGATCCTAAGATCAGGATCGGAATCCTGACAACCATGAAAGAAACAATAATACAGTAGCACTTTTTTCTTGTAACGCATCTTTCCACATTCACTTGTGACTGTGTGCGTATGATTTGGTAGTTGTTGTGGCTGTTGGTGGCAAGCTATAGGTACGAAGGGGATGAAGTGGACTTGTCACTTGCGAAGAAAGAAGCCAAGTTACTCCATGATAAAGTTACGGAAAAATGTTATAACGACGATGATTTTATCAGAATTATTACCACGAGAAGCAAAGCACAGATTACTGCAACACTGAACAGTTACAAAGATGAGTTTGGACAGGAGATTAACAAGGTACGATCAGTTTAATGTCCAAGCATGATGATAAAAACGAATGGGTCTATTGGGTCGGATAATTTGTGAAAAACATGTAGCTAGGATTTGTAGATATTTAGGACAGAAATTTTAACTTATTTAACCAAAGTTTGTGTTTAGCTGTAACTAATAAAGATGACCCAAATTTAAAATTTTCACATAAATGGATTAAAACATTGGTCTTTAGTTAAATTATGTTTGATCTATAGGATTTGAAAGCTGATCCAAATGACGAGTTCTTGAAGCTATTAAGGGCCACAATCAAGTCCTTGACGTACCCTGCTAAGTACTACGAGAAGGTGCTAAGGCTAGCAATCAATAGACAAGGTACCGATGAGAATGCGCTCACAAGGGTTGTTGCTACACGAGCTGAATTTGACATGAAATCCATCAAAGAAGAGTATAAAAAGAGGGCTAGCGTCTCGCTTGATCAAGCCATTGCTAAAGATACTCGAGGAGACTATGAGGACATGCTTCTTGCTCTCATTGGTACTACTGAGGCTTAAACGAGCTTCCCTGAAATTTTTACATTGTGTGTTTTCTGTTATGTGTTGTGCCACTTCAATCACACTTACGCGTGTAAATATAAACAATTATTAATAAAATGTTCCTAGTTGATTTATCCTTTTTTATTCTTTTTTAATTTAGGAACAAATGAAAAGTTATCTTGTATCGTTATCTTAAGGCTTTTTATGTGATATAATTAATTTGTCCTTCATGAGACTCCTAATATACTTGTTAGTCTAAGAGTAAATTACATAGATGGTCCCTGTGGTTTGTCCAAAGTTTCACCCATAGTCCCTGAAACTTTAAAGTTGCATGGAACCTCCCTATCTTTGAAACAAATAACACTGGTAGTCCCTCTGTATGACGGCCGTCTATATCTCCGTTAAGTTGGCCCATGTGCCACACACGTGAGGGGTAAAATAGGCATTCCGTGTATACTCTTTAATAAATACATTTTACATAATTTATTCTTTTATAACCCTAATATAAATCCACCCACCCTCACTCTCCCCAACCACCAATTCAAATCAACCACTGATAATTAGATCTAAAAGTTCAAGAATACCATGATTTGTTCATGTGGGAGAAGAACCATTCCAAAAACTTCATGGACCGATATCAACCCTGGTAGAAGGTTTCACGGATGCCCTAAACCTGTAAGTGAACAAATCTAAAATTGATTATGAAGGCATTTTCTAGCTCTAATTATTTTTTGTTTTAGAATTCTGCTTGTCCATTCAATGATTGGATTGATCCTCCGATGTGCAATCGTGCTGTGGCTATCATTCCTGGACTACTGAGGGGAAGAAACAGGCTTGAAGCACAATTGATGGAATATGAGATGGCTAGGAAAAGGATGAAAAAGATGTTGGTTATTACTTGGTTATGCTTGGTTGTGTATTTTGTGTTGAAAATGTAGACATAAGCTGGATATTAGTGTAGTTGTTTATGTTGTAATGGAAGTATGACTTTTGAAGTCAAATTTTGTGGTTTGTAACAACCTTTATGATGTAATGGAAAATTATGTTTGATGGATATATGTGTTACTTGGTTATTATTTGGTTTTTGTGTGCCATAGTAAAAGCAAGTCACAAATTTGTTAACCAATTGAAAACAGACAAGTAAAAATGACCCAAAGCCATTGAAAAGGCAACCATAACATACAAAAGCAAGTTTGCATAACATACAATACCAAGTCTGATAGGCTATTGTCTAATACACAAAATGACCAAGGCTGCATAACAAAGTCAAAGTGACACTAACCAACAACAAAATAAAAAAGTCAAAGTGACAGTAACATGCATAGCATTACTTGCAGATGCTGATAAACTTCATTTATTCTTCTTGGCCATATGTTTGACCCTACCACTTCCTGCAGGCTTCTTAGGCTGAGTTGCAGGCTTCTTAGCCTGAGTTGTAGGCTTGTTAGCATTACTTGCAGGCTTCTTAGGCTGAGTGGCAGGTTGATTAGCCCTAGTTGCAGGCTTCTTAGCCTGAGTTTTAGCACTTGCAGGCTGCTTAGCCTTAGTTGCAGGTTGACTTGTAGGCTTCTTGACAGGCTGCTTGGTCTGCTTAGGGATACTTTGGCCTGTACAAGTTCTTTTGTTGTGTCCTTTCTGATGACACAAAACACAAGTGACAGTCTTGAAAGCTCTAGTCATCTTTCCATTCTTTACCATGTCAATCAATTCACCAGCAGATCTTTTCCTTTTCTTGTTTGGCCTTCCTGGTTGCGGATGATGATCAGGTGGAAGCATTGTTTCCTGAATGGGATACTTTGGCCACAATGATGGATCATTGATTGGATTAACTGAGAAAGAATATACTTCCTTCCATGTGTCAAGTCTATAACATGGGTGGACCCATGATTCAACCAAGCCAGGATTCATGTTGTTTTGGGCCATGTTCCAGTTTACGGCAATGGCATGTTTGCAAGGTAATCCTGTAATTTCCCAATACCTACAAGAACAGGTTCTAGTGGCCATATTCACAACCTTCTGATCTAAGTAAGGACCAGTAACTTGATACAAATGATTTCCATTCCAACTAACAATATAATCAGCAGCATGAAAATGTATACCTGAAAAATGGCTTCTGCTCCAGTGATGAGGAGGAATCTTGCACAACCAGTCATAAGCCTCCGCGTTGAATGCTTTGAGATCATTCATTGACTTAGTGAAATGTGGAACTGTGGTTGCAGCAGCACACCTCCATAACAAGTCTTTAAATGCTTTGCCACTCCATTTAAGCTTCATGTTCTCATGAATATGTTTTAGACAAAACCTGTGCTCAGCTGATGGAAACACATTGGCTATTGCTGGTATTATACCCTAACAAGTTCAAAATTTAAGATTAGCAAAAATCTAAGCAAGTTCAAAATTTATAGGTATTAACAAATTAACAATACCTTCTGTCTATCACTAATGAAAGTGAAATGTGAATTGCAACCCAAATCAAGATCATCACCTAACTGCTCTAGAAACCAAGTCCAAGAAGAAAGGTTTTCAGTCTCTACAATACCATATGCCACTGGATATATTCCATTGTTTGGATCCAGAGACACAGCAGTCAACAACTGACCTGGATATGGACCTTTCATAAAGGCACCATCCAGCCCTAACAAGTCCCTCATACCAGCTCTAAAGCCCTGTTTTGCTGCACCAAGACAGATGTAGATTCTCTGAAAAACCCTTGTTGTGTCTTCATGATTATCTGGTATTTCACACTTTATCTTCACAGTTGTATTGGGATTATTTTCCTTAAGCTCTAAAACATAGTCCCTCAACTGT
The DNA here is from genome assembly GCA_030686995.1 of Artemisia argyi. Classification (NCBI taxonomy): domain Eukaryota; kingdom Viridiplantae; phylum Streptophyta; class Magnoliopsida; order Asterales; family Asteraceae; genus Artemisia; species Artemisia argyi. Next base: position 8,070,909 of record CM060700.1, read on the forward strand.
GCATACTGTTGAGTATGGTCTCCTCTTAACTGTTCAACAGCTTTGGCCTTGGCTCTAAAGGCTTTCATTCTTGAGACTTCAAGCTGAAACTTTTTAGTACTTTGATCTTGCACAGCTCTAATAGGTATTGCAGGGTTTGTTTCAATCTGAGGTAAGATTTCTTTGGCTAAGAAGTTAGCTGTAAATGACTTGATCTTCCTTGTTTGTAAACACTTATGCTCTGCTTTGTATGTTCTCACTGACCATGTTTCATCTGCACACTTGGAAATTTGTAAAACCCATGGACATTTATTGGGATCTTTTGGTAGTTTGGTAGCTTTACCACCATTAATGACCTGTGCCTTTATTGGGGATCTTCCTTCCCTTATCTTTGTCTTTGTCATCTTTTCTTTCTTGGCTGACTTATCTGGCCCAGTTGACTTATCTGGCCCAATTGACTTACCTGGCCCAACTGGTTGAGAAGGTCCAGCTGAGTTATCTGCTACAACAGTTCCAAGTGTAGGAATTGTCCCATAGCACTCTGCTCTAATCCTTAACTTATCATTCTTCTTTAACATAATTGACCTCCTTGTTTCAATAGAGTGTAACTTAATCAAATCCTTAGCCTCCTTTGCAGTTCCAAATGTTTTCCCAACATAGAAATAAGTCACATTCTTCACACCCTCTGCATTCTTTCCCAACTGTTTCCTTAGTTCTTTCAATTGTCTTTTCCTAATCCTCTCTAAATCATCATCTTCTCCTTCAGACCCACTTTCAAAATCATCATTATCAAGTACCTCAACTTCAACTGGATCTACACATGTAACATTATTCATAAGGTTCCCACAACCCATAAACTCTGCATTAACATCAACATTAGCATGGAAATTTTCCATGTCAACTTCTACTTCATCAATATCATTAACCTCATCCGCTATGTAATCACTATCCTCACTATCAGTAACATCAACATTTTTATCACAATCTTCCCCATCATCACTAACCTCATCAACTACATGTTGTTTACCCTTACCATGGACTGTTTCACCTTCTGTATTCTTATCCAATGTTTGTTCAACAGTAGTAGCCTTAGCAACTACCTCATCATCATCTAAGCCATAGAAAGGATCAAAGTCTTGGTCATCTATAGTGGAGTAAAAATCAGATGTAAACTCAGTTGGCAAAGTATTTTTACCCACTTCATTAGCCACACTACTTTCACCCATCTCATTAACACTACTTTGACCACCTATACTATCATTCCATTGTAACATTAGTTGTTTCCTAACTGATCTAGAAGCAACTGCTGCATCATCTTCTAACTCAACAATAGTACACTTCTTCTTAGTTGGTGGAGGGTTGTAAGTGTCCAACTTAGATTCTCCATGTTCAATGTACACATTTATCAACTTATGACCAAACAGAACATAACTAGAAAGATCATGAACATCTTGGTCACTACCTAAAGCTCTAAGCCCATTGTCTAAATCAGAATCAGGTACCATATATTGGTAGTACATTTTCTTATCCCCTCTATACCCTATCATCATGATCATGTCATTCAACTCTATCAATGAAAACAAGTCAGTGTCTACATTATCAATAAAACTTTCAGTACCATTTACATACATCCTTCCTGGTGGGTCAGTAAACATCCCTCCATGATGAATCTTCATAGAAAACATGTTGGAATCATTGCCTGCAAAAACGCCCAAAAAAAGCACATTGTTAATTAGGGTTTGTGTTTTTTCACTATTATTATTCAATATACAATCAAAACATAATTGCTATTAATCAAACGCGTCAGACCCATAATCGGTATCTTACCATAAACATATTCATAATCGATCTTTTCTTCATTTTTATCTGAATCACGCAACATCCAAACTGATAAGACCATTGCAAAGTTTATTGTTTAGGGTTTGACACTGATTTGGGGATTAGGGTTCCAATTGTGTTTGATAAATTGAAAGGTTTGATGTGTGTGAGAATGGAGTTGGAGGGAAAATAGTCTTGGGATGATACGTATAAGTGAAAAGACGGGCTTTAAATGCTATCAGTATACACGGAATGCCTATTTTACCCCTCATGTGTGTGGCACATGGGCCAACTTAACGGAGATATAGACGGCCGTCATACAGAGGGACTACCAGTGTTATTTGTTTCAAAGATAGGGAGGTTCCATGCAACTTTAAAGTTTCAGGGACTATGGGTGAAACTTTGGACAAACCACAGGGACCATCTATGTAATTTACTCTTAGTCTAATATACTTAACTGAGAAAGTTTAATGTATGCTCATTGGATATCATAAGTTTGTAGAATTCAAGTATACTATCTCGATAATATAAGTTTGTAAAACTTTACATCTTGAGACTAGCTGAAAGATTAGTAGCACTTGTGCGCGGGCAGGCTTTTAGTGAAGTCTCAGTACCCGATATGAAGTCTCGGGGCTTTAGTGAGGTGCAATATCACTGAGTTTGTGCTCAAGTGTCATTAACTATCATCATCGAATTACCGTTGGACCGCCCGCAAAACAAACCAAAGCCATTCATAATCTACTTGACTATCGTCATAATAGTTTGTTAATAAAATAGAAAAAAGCGCTCACATACAAGCGAGTGTTACCTTTAAACCACACTATAAATACACAAGAAATCAAAAAACAAGAAATAAAAAAACACACACACACACAAATCAACACAACCGGGTTTTGATAAAAATCATACACCCTATACGCAGATAATATAATTGCACAAACGTCGGTGGAGTTTAATTAAGTTACCGATACTACCCTCAACACAACACCATAACTCCCAATTCAACCATCCCCCGTCGCCTTATATAAAAAGTCTCCTCTCACAATCAAAAGTGTCAAAAAATCCGACCCGACGCGAACCCGATTAATCTTATTCTGGTCGGGTTACTCGGGTCAATAATCTTATTTGGGTCAACTCGAATTCTAAATAGACTAGGGTGTCGGGTTAAATATGTATGCCTAACTCGAATTCGGGTCGACCCGATGGACCCGAATAAGTTTTTTTTTTTTTTTTTTTTTTTTTTTTTTTTTTTTATTTTATTTTATTTTATTTTATTTTTTATGTTATCTATGTAAACTTATAGAACCAACCAATTTTTGTTATTATTTTACACATATTTGGGTTGACCCGAACCAAAATAAACATACTCGAGTGAACTTGACCGGAACATGACTAAGCCGAAATATGGTCGGATTCAGTATGACATTTATATCCTCAACTCGACTTAGCTTGACACGGCCCGAATTAACGCGACCAACCCTAGCACCCATCACAACCTATAAAACGTTTCTTTCTTTCTTCTTTCCAATATGCTCCCACAAAAATCACATAATGAATTCAGGCCTATAAATGCAACATCAAATCAATCTTACATCAATCAATTTCACACCCCTATCTAGTTAACGCAGGTAAGTGTGTGTTTTGTTGAACTTGTTGTGAATTAGGGTTTAGTTGATTGATTTTTGATAATTAGGTGATTTTGTTACATTTTTATTTAAGGAGTAAGCTATCATATAATCCGATTCGATGTGATATTCAACGAAAAGTTAGTTATCATTTTCTACACGTACAAGGATGTTTTGTTATTGAATATATGTACCATTTCTCATGATGCATGCAGGGACTTGTGATTTTCAACCATGGAAGGCGAGGTTAGTTAATAATCTCTATCTCCTATTTATTTATTTTTATCATTTGGGGTCTTCTTCTTTTTTAAGAAAACGTTATTTTTGCAGGTTACAATGATCGTTATTGACAATTCCCATTATGTTCCAAAGGATAGTGCACTGTTTAAGACTCAGTTAGAGGCTATCAGACTCTATTGCCGCGCTAAAATCTATGTACGTACATCTTTTTCTTACCATAAACTCGATCCCTAGCTACTTTCAAAGTCATTACATATTAATTATTGATTTTTGATACAGTCTAATCCCAATAATAGGGTAGGCGCAGCGACAATGGGCTATGGTGCCTCTAAATGGCCAAATCCACCTACAAGCGATGTTGAACATTTTCTGACTCACACACTAGGTTAGCAAAGTTATTTATTATTCGCTACTCTTGTGTTGCATTTGTGTATTGATGTACGAAATTCTTACTATTATTTTCTATACTCAGAACACATTCCTTGGGGCGGTGAGTATGACATACTTCAGGGCCTCCACTATTCTAACCTTGGCTTTGCACGACTTCCCGAAGGCACGAAGACAAGGATGCTTGTGTTTGTTGCAGGGTACGTACACACCTACTTACTTTTATTATATATATATATGCTTATAATAAATATTATTTCATCACCTTTAAATCAATAACATTGGAATGCTTTTCTAGGCCTTGTCATGGATACTTGACGGAGTACATTCTAGATTATGGAAAATGTTTTAAGGAAATGAATATAGCTCTTGATGTTGTCAGCTTCGCTCACAAGGATCAAGAATTCGACGCACTCAAGACAAAATGCCTCAGATCATTTGTTGCTGCTGCGAATGATAAGGATAACAACAGTCACTTTGCTCATGTGCCACGCGATTCTTCTTCTGTTTGTGACATCCTAGTGAGGTTTGTACTAACTTTTTGATCATTGGCCTAATACATGCAATTATTGTTATTGTTATGTATGTCTTCTAATATAAACTTTGTACTTTCAGCTCCAAGATACTTAGCCGATTAGAAACTCAAGCGGTACCTTTAGCGGAAGAGGAGATGAATAGTAATAATAATAAGAAGGAGGAGGACGAGGAGTAGGAGGAAGAAGAATCATCATTCACAAGACCTAGAAGAGAAGGCTGAATCTTCTTGTCCACATGTTATTTTCCCTGATAATCTCCCAGTTCGTTCTGGTCAGTTAGTATTTTGAAGTTTAGGAATGCATCAACTGATAAAAGTTTAACAACGATGAATGTACTAAGGAGAAGAAAGGAGTTGGTTGTTCAACGTCTGCAGCTTAATTGTTTGTGTGTGTCTCTGCTGCTGGATTGTATCCTGTTGGCTAGAGCCCCTTTGGAAGCTGTTTTATTTTCCTTTTGGAAAATAAATACATTTATAGATTGATGTATGAGGCGATTGTCAGTTTAACATTTATTATTGTTATTAATATTCTCTTTCTGTTCATGTTTTTCTACTAAATGTTCGAGTGCGAAAGTTAATTAGGTTGCTATTTTAATCATCGGTAAATGTTTGCGAGGTTGTGCATTATTATGGAAAGGTCGTTTTGCAACAAAGCTGCTGGATAAACCAGTTGGAATTACCTAAAGTGACTTTTTGTATAGTTTGTTCCACTTAAACTTTCATGTCTCTAAATATTGTGCAGAAGGAGATATCAATGATGCAGTCTCTCTTGGAAGAGTTACAAGGGGAATTCTTGACTTACATGTTGGAATAGTTACCAGGGGAATTCTCGACTTACATGAGAAGCAGAGTAATGTTAATGTACACAATGCAGCCTCGGACTTTGCGTGCTTTTAGTTGTATGTGAGCTATAACGATGTAACCATCACTGTTATTACTTTTTAGGCTATGCTTCCTATTAAAACAAGTATTTTGGGATGATATTTTGAAGAAAGATGCACATGGGTGTAAAATCCATTATGATGATACATGCCTTTGGTTCTTGAATTAATTCGTTTATTTTTATTTTTATTTTTGCAATATAGGATTCTATGTTTTTCTGATACGCACACTATCAAAGTAGAATTTGAATTGATGACCATGCATGAAATCTAGGATATAGTTCATGTCATTGAGCTTACTGATCTATTAAAATGGATCACAAGCCAATTCAATTTAGAAAACGACTTCCATATGATTATACTATCCTTAAACTTACATTTGGCTTTTCTATACGTTGGCATAGCATCTTCTGTTTCAAGTTCTATGATCTCAAGAATTTTTAATAGTCTGTTTCTTATGATATGATTGTTTCTTTAAGTTTTCATATTTTTAAGAGTAGTTCATATATGTCTCCTTAGATTAATGAACATTTTTTGCTAAGAATGATAGTTTGTAATGTTCTTCATCTCCAAAGCGCACACTTCATCCATTTTGATATGTGATATGGCTAAAATTAACGGTCTTATTGTTGCTAAGGTGAGCTACTTTATATATAGCTTCTGCCTGATAGTTGGTTTTTGACCCATACCCTGTTTCTATAGATTATAAAATGTGTTGTTCTTTCAATATCATGCTTTGTGTGTATGCTTAATAAGTTTTAGATAATTTTGAGGCACAACAGTTAAGTTATAGATTTGATGCTTTGAGGCACTGATCATAGATTCATAGCTCATATCGCCTATATAAAGATATCTTGGTACTGCATCACTTGTGAACAATTAAGAATTTTCAGTTCTAAACTATTATTTTACAAGTGAGTTGGTTACGTTTTGATAATATCAATGAGAGCATTAGCCTTCTCATATTTCCACAAATTTTGCCTCTTGATAAATGTTTCGGATGGTGCTGATTGTGTTAGTTTAGTGTTGTTAATAACATAGGTCAAATTCTTATAAAAAATTCATGTGGCTCTTATTATACAAGAATGTGTCAGCCCCTTTGAACACTGTGACAGACTACTCATAAAAGTCTACGTAGCCCTAGGGGAGGGATTATTTTCTACCGAAAAGGTCCAAAACCAAATAAAAGAGGTGTTGGTAGTGGCAAGTATGACTTCGAAGAGGGGAAATTTTGCTGTGTGTTCAGGTGGACCACATAGTAATCATGTTGCAGCACTTGTAGTTGCTCTCAAAGGGTGGCTAACCCTGAATTCACTGTATATATGCAACAGGTAAAGAAAAATGCTCAAGCTTTGGCATCTGCTTTACTCAAAAGAAATTGCAAACTGGTCACAGGAGGGACCGATAATCATATGTTAACTTTGGGATCTTAGAAATCATGGATTGACTGGTACAGATTCTCTCATTTTCTCTATTAATTTGTTAGCATGGTATCAATACTTTGTATCTCAAGTAGAAAGACGACACTTGTATAATGAAATGTAGTTCTCAAGTTTCCTGTTATTGTATTCCCGGAAAAAACTTTGAGAGAGCATCTGAGATGTGTCACAGTACTGTCAACAAATTGCCATATTTGATGATAATGGTACTCTGACCCCCGTAGCCCGGAGATGTGAGGATCGGTAAGTGCAATATTATTCTCGCCTTGTTGATTTATGATAAATGGTTCATTTGGTTTCAATATAGAGGCGGCAATTGCGATCCATTTAGTTATGAATGAGTCGATTTGGGCTATGAATTTGTCTAATGGGTCAAAGGAAAATAAAAATTACTTTAAAACGAGAAGTGAATGTCGCCCAAAGTTTAAAACTCCTGTATCATTTTATTCTAAAATTTAGTTTTTGTAAAGCACAGATTACTTGTTTTCACCCTGACTCGTTTAACCCACTCATACCCGTAGCAACAATTACTCGTCTACTTGGTCTTCTACCAGAGTAGATTAGTTGACAAAATACACTTATCTATGTTTCAGGTACACCTGCCATGAGCTTACGAGGATGCTTGGAGTCAATTTCGAAGCAAGAGTTGAATAGCACTCTCAACATATTAGATAATCACATCGAGTAGGACACACAAAACCAGTGGGACTCATGTGCTTTTATGTTTGAACATTGAAAATCCAGTGGGTGCTATGTTTTACTAGTTACTAGCTTCTTGAACCGTCCGATGGACGAGATAGCTTCATGTGTTAATTGTATGAGAAAAACATGAAAATATATTCACAAAACGAAGAACATAGACCAGCAAAACAAAACCAAAATGGGTTCTAAGAAAGAACGCCACAAGCTTCCTAAACATGTTGGAATGTCTCATATGACCGCAACACCCACTTTTCCCGATCTAACCCAATCATCCGGCACCGATTAGAAATCCATGTAAGAGAAAGTCGTTGAACTTGAGCGAAGATATCTTCTAATCTCATAGCTTGCTTTCTCTCTTCGGGAGCATGGACAATTTGATTCCACCAATTCCAAATAGCCCAAGCTAAAATGTAATACACCCCTTGCACAACCTTTCTCTTAACATCCCGGCTGTTGAATACCCTTATGACAACTGCACATATACTATTGCGTGTTCACTGCCGTCTCTGAGTTTACGGAGGCCCTGTGCAAAATTCAGTTTAATAACAAAAAAGGGGGCTAAAATAGAAAGTAAATAATCTTCTGGAGAGATTACATGAGAAATAATCATTTACAAAGTGCGTTGGCTTGCATTTTTAATTTAACTTCTTAAAACAAATACTTGTAGCCACTTTATAGAATATATATACATATAACATAAAAAAATTGAGGCCCTTATAATTTGGAGGCCCTGTGCGATAGCACACCTCGCACACCCCCATATACGGCTCTATGCATGTTGATAGTTTCACTCACCACATCACATAACGGACACATTTGAGACACGATGCTCACCCTTCTTGATGCTAATAAAACGGTCTTGATGGAAGCTTATTTATAGCGGCATTGTTCCACTCAAATTTATGGCCTAATTTGAAAGACTCAAGGAATCTGCCATCGATCTGGTTAGTCAATTTATTGACCGTGAATGATCCTTTAGAGTCTAAAGGGCACGTACATCCAACCATCAGGCATGTCCACATCAACATAAACGGAACCAAGCACTTGTGACATGCGCTCTAACTCATCTAATCCCCTACCACGAGGCGGACAACGCCAACTCCAGTTACCAGCCCATTCGTCACCATGAATCTTCCAACGATCACATAATAAACAATCCTTGTTTGATTCTAAGGGGTGTTTGATTGCGACTTAGACTTAATATAAAAAAAACTGAATTAATTAAGTCATATGAAAACTGTTTAATTGTTTGTGACTTAATAGAGAAAGATTACTGAAAATATTACCAGTAATAAAACTGATGTTGTATGCATTAAGTCATCTGTTAATTAATATGACTTAATGAAAAAATTAAACAAACGGGCCATAACTCCAGTTGCCACCTCTAACGAAATCTAAATAGACCCGGCCCGAATTAAAAAACCCTGCCCATTGTTGTTAAAAAAAACAATTCTTTCTTTCTTATTTAGACACATACATCAATCAATAAATATTTTACATAAACATCAACGAATTCAACAGCTAACAGGTAATTATCCAAAATTTACCGTTTTGCAAATTTATTACCGTCAATAATTTTTTTTTTCTGGTTAAAATTGTGATAAAATCAGTTAATTGTGTGTTTTATTATTGATTGTGGTAATTAGGGGTTTAGGTGATTAGGGCTCACATTTTGTTAAAAAAAAAAAAAAAAAAAAAAAAAATCGATTCGAGTGGTTTTTGGTAACTGATTTTGATAATCCGTGATGCAGATTTTGATAATTAGGGGTTTTTGTTATTCAACGAAAAGTTAGTTATCACTTTCTACACGTACTAAGGTTGTTTTACTATTAAATATATGTACTATATCTCATGATGCAGGGACTTTTGATTTCTAGATCTTCAACCATGGCGGCCGAGGTTACAATGATCGTTATTGACAATTCCGAATATGTTCCAGAGGATAGTGATGTGTTTAAGACTCAATTTGACGCTATCAGACTCTATTGCCGTGCTAAAATCAAGGTACATCCCTCTTTCTTATCCAGCCTTCCATTAACTCCCAACTTCCAAAGTATGTCATTACACATTATTGGTTTTTGTTACAGTCTAATCCGAAGAATAGAGTGGGCGCAGGGTTCATGGCCTTCGGTGACGATGAAAATCCATATCCACCTACTAGCGATATTGAGCATTTTCTGACTCACACACTAGGTTTGAAATTTTATTTATTATTCGCTATTATTGTTACTCGGCCGCGGCATATGTATAATGATGTACGGAATTATTATTTTCTATGCTCAGAACACATTCGTTTTGGCGGTGACTTTTCCATGCTTGGTGGGCTCCAGTATTCTCAGCTTGGCTTTGCACAACTTCCCAAAGACATGAAGAAAAGGATGCTTGTTTTTGTTGGAGGGTATGTACTTACTTTTATTATATATATGCTTATAATAAATATTGCATCAGCTTTCAATCAATATACATGTTTGCTCTTGTCTTTTAGTGCTGCTGGATACATGATGAAGTACATACTAAAGATTGGAAAACGTTTAAAAGAAAAGAATGTAGCTCTTGATGTGGTCAGCTTCGCTGACGAGGATCAAGAATTCGACACATACAAGACACAATGCCTTGAAGCATTTGTTGCTACTGCGAATAAGGATAACAACAGTCACTTTGCTCATGTGCCACGTCATTCTTCTGTTCGAAAAATCCTAGTGAGGTTTATACCAACTTATTGATCAGTTTGCTTAATTGGCTGGACATGCTATTATTATTATTATTATTATTATTATTATTATTATTATTATTATTATTATTATTATTATTATTATTATTATTATTGTTATTGTTATTGTTATTGTTATTGTTTTGTATGTCTTCTAAGATAAACTTTGTACTATCAGCTCTAATATCCTTAGCGAATCAGAAGCTGAAGCGGTACCTTTAATGGAAGATGAGATAAAGAAGACGGCAAATAAGTAGAAGCGGGGGAGGAATGGGAGGAAGAAGAATCATCATCCACAAGACCTAGAAGAGCATTCACATGACCTAGAAGAGGAGGCTGTATCTTCTCATCCATGTGTTATTTTCCCTGATAATCTCCAAGTTCCTGATCAGTTAGTATTTAGAAGTTTAGAAATGCATGAACTAAATGTGTGTCTCTGCTGCTGAATTGTATCTTGTTGGCTAGGGCCCGTCTGCTTTTCAGAAAATAAATACATTTATAGATTGCTGTATGACTCGATTGTCAGTTTAATGTTTATTATTGTTATTAATATTCTCCTTCTGTTCTTATTTTTCTACTAAATGTTCAAGTGCAAAAGTTGATTACGTTGCTATTTTAATCATTGGTAAATGTTTGTGAGGTTCTGCATTATTATGGAAAGGTCGTTTTGCAACAAAGCTGCTGGATAACATTTTTTAGCGATTGCAAAAGTTATCACTATGGAGCTAGCAAGTATACACTTTGTTCAACCCGTCTCTTCTTTTGTCAAATGTTTCACCATTAAGGCATTAACCCCTTTGACATGCTAGAGATGAACATAATCCAAAATAACCCATTTATAGGTAAACCGGTTGGAATTGCCAGCTCTAGCTCCATGGCTTTTCCAAGAGGTTACCTGCAGTGACTTTGTATAGGGTGTTCCACTTAAACTTACGTGTCTATAAATATTGTGCAGATGGAGAGATATCAATGGTGCAGTCTTGCGGTGTCTGTTGGAAAGCTGCTGACCAGGCCAATTCTTGACTTACACGAGAAGTAGAGATGTCAAGCCATACAATGTTAATGTACACAATGTTCCCAATCAGTTAAGACTTGAATCCTAACACCTGTGCGCTATACTGTTGGAATTAAAGTAATCAAGAATCATAAGTTTTGAAAGATGAAGGACTAAATATGTTAGATAGAAAGTTTGTAACCGGTTGGTAGTTAAAGTTAGTTAATTTCTGTAATTTGGTGAAGGGTTGTGTCGTTTGGCATATACCTATTCAAACAAACATGGCGTTTGGTTCATAACCACTCGGCCTCTATATATACTCATGTACATGTATTGTTTTTAGTGTGGTTATTAATAATATTGTGTGTTTATTTTAAAACAAACCCACCCTTTGTTGTTTAACGAGTCATTGCACAATCTGATGTGCATACTCATACATGTTCATCCATGATTGATTCAAGATCCATAGGACCTCAACATGGTATCAGAGCATGATGGTTAACGTGGATCGATCATTGTAGTCCAGAAAGTTATCGCCTATGAAAAGTATGAAGAAAAGGCAAACGAATTACTTTTGGTGAAAATACCGAGAGGTATTTTGGTGAAGGACTTGGAACAGGAAACAACGACAAACATTTAGTTTGATTGTGGCCAAACAACACTTAGAGTGTTTTTGGAGATAGAAGCCGAGACAAAAGGATCTAGGGCACGCATTTGAAACCAAGTCGACATAAGAAGAATGAAGATCATGTTATTTGCAAGATAGTACGTTCCAGAAAGATGTCTTACGCATATGGCGGGAATAAGACACAGCAACAAAAGGTTCATAGACTTGATAATGGTTACCATGACACTGCACAAGAGAAGCCAAAAGAAAAAGTGGGAGGAAGCAGTTGGACTGCAGAAGATAGAGACCCACAAGGCTTGTAGGATGGAGCAGTTAGGGATGGAACACAAGAACAAGGAATGGGCAGGTTTGGTGTTAAGATGGATCACATGAAGATGATATGAACAAGGACGATGATCCATGGAATGATAAATGGCAAGTGAACATGAAAGACCGGACAAGTAACAAGGCGATCAAATACAGAAGAAGCAAAGAAGAAAGGAGACTGCAATTAGGATGAGCAAGAACAGAGAGAAGATTATGATTTTTTGATTAGGGGAGTGAATGTTGGAATTAAAGTAATCAAGAATCATAAGTTTTGAAAGATGAAGGACCAAATATGTTAGATAGAAAGTTTGTAACCGGTTGGTAGTTAAAGTTAGTTAATTTCTATAATTTGGTGAAGGGTTGTGTAGTTTGGCATATACCTATTCAAACAGACATGGCGTTTGGTTCATAACCATTCGGCCTCTATATATACTCATGTACATGTATTGTTTTTAGTGTGTTTATTAGTAATATTGTGTGTTTATCTTAAAACAAACCCACCCTCTGTTGTTTAACGAGTTACTGCACAATTTGATGTGCATACTCATACATGTTCATCCATGATTGATTCAAGATCCGTAGGACCTCAACATATAACACTTGTAACCATCACTTTTATTACTTTTTAGGCTATGCTTCCTATTAAAAACAAGTATTTTGAGATGATATTTTAAAGAAAGATGCATATGGGTGTAAAAACCATTGTGATGATATATGCCTTTGGTTCTTGAATTAATTGTTTTGTTTTTTTAGGATTCTATGTTTTTCTGATATGCACACTATCAAAGTGGAATTTGAATTGATGACCTGATTATGTAATATGCATGAAATCTAGGATATAGTTCATCGTCAATGAGCTTACTGATCTATTAAAATGGATCACGAGCCAATTCAATTTAGACAGCGACTTCCATATGATTAAACTCTCCTTAAACTTACATTTGACTTTTCTGTACCTTCGCATAGCATATTCTGAGACTGATGTTTCAAGTTCTATGATCTCAAGAATTTTTACTAGTCTGTTTCTTATGATATGATTATTTCTTTTAAGTTTTCATATCTTTAATAAAGAGTAGTTCGTATATGTCTGCGTAGATCAATGAACTTTGTTTGCGAAGAATGATAGTTTGTAATGTTCTTCATCTCCAAATTGCACACTTCATCCATTTTGATGTGTGATATGGCTAAAATTAACCGTCTTATTGTTGCTAAGGTGAGCTAATTTATATATAGCTTCTGCCTGATAGTTGGTTTTTGACCCATCCCCAGTTTCTGTAGATTATAAAGTGTGTTGTTCTTTCTCATCACATGCTTTGTTTGTATGCTTAATAAGTTTTAGATAATATATTTTTTGAGGCACAACAGTCAAGTTATAGATTTGATGCTTTGAGGTACTGATCATAGATTCATAGCTCATATCAGTTGTCACCTTTTTAAAGATATCTTGGCACTGCATCACTTGTGAACAATTAAGAATTTTCAGTTCTAAACTATTATTTTAGAAGTGAGTTGGTTACGGGTCCAGTTTTGATAATATCAATGAGAGCATTAGCCTTTTACATACTTCCACAAATTTTGCCTCTTGATAAATGTTTCGGATGATGCTGATTGTGTTAGTTTAGTGTTGTTAATAACATAGGTCAAATTCTTATAAAAAATTCACGTGGCTCTTATTAAAGAAGAATGTGCAAGCCCCTTTGAACACTGTGACATTGTAACCTCGACTACTCATAAAAGTCTACGGGATTATTTTCTACCAAAAAGTCTAAAACCAAATAAAAGAGGTAATGGTAGTGACAAGTATGACTTTGAAGAGAAGAGAAATTTTGCTGTATGTTCAGATGGACCTCATAGTAATCATATTGCAGCACTTGTAGTCGCTCTCAAACAGGTGGCTACCCCTGAAGACACTGTATATATGCAACAGGTAAAGAAAAATGCTCAAGCTTTGGTATCTGCTTTACTCAAAAGAAATTGCAAACTGGTCACAGGGGGGATGCGCCCGATAATCATATGTTACTTTGGGATTATTATGGGTTTGCTAGAGCCGTATGTGGAGGTGAAAAAAATAAATTATGCCGACTTATATTTTTTCTTTTTATTTTCTCTGCCTTTTTATATTTTATTCATTTCTTCGTTTGGCTTCTTTTTCATCTTTCCCTCTGACGTATCCATCGTTTCACTTTCTATATTAAGGCTCTAAAGCCTTCATCATCATCATTAACAATTGTTATGGATAATAAGGTTCTAAGCCTTCATCATCGTATCTTCGTTTGGTAGGTTTGTTAAAATGTCCCCGAAACTTGATTTGAAGCATAGTTCAAAAAACCTACATTTTGCGAATATTCACGAATATTCCGGCAAGGAAACAATCCAGTGGAATTCGACTTAGGCTAATATCCGATTTTTTGGAGGTAATTTGGCGATATTTCTATTATTATAAATATTTGGTATTCAATGTGCTGATTTCCAAACAAACAAATATTCAATGCGAATATTCACGATCTGGGGCGATTTTTTGAACTATGATTTGAAGTATATATACCATAATTATTTGGGATTGTTTATTTTTTTGAGAGTTGTCTCATGACTCATGACTCATGATTGCATGCAGTCCAAGATTGCTTTTTTTTTTTTTTTTTTTTTTTTTTTTCCCTAAAATATTAAGCAACTAAACAAAGTCCCACACTTATTTAGATTGATATTCATTATTACATTGCATCTATGCGTCTTATTCTTCAAGTGTTTACATACGCACTTAGATGCATGCTAGGGAAGCCATATGCATTAGAATGCCAACCATTTTTGGCTAGGATTCTCTGTAGGCTGATACAGAATGATATCTTTTAGAGACACATCACTCTCCCGGACATCCATAACTAGCCGAGCATTAGGGTTCAAGAGTGTGCCGTCAGCCATGAATGTCCACCGCTGATTTCCCCGGCCATCGCATTTAAGGAGGATGATCCTATCCAAGCTTTGATGGCCATTTGATGTCACACACAGAGTGCGGTCGCTGTAGAGCCGAATAGTGCTATCACCATAGAGTGCCCACTGTTGCCTGGGCTCGGTGCCAATAACACAATTTGCTAGCAAAACACGGGAATTGGCATCGTTGGCCTGCAAGCACATTTCACGAAACCCACTGATATAATTTATGGTGGGTTGAGTATAGTTTCCAGCACTCCAAGCTTGCCTAGAAGCATTGCTATCCCTAGCTACCGTCAGCTCGGTCCCCTGAGTGGAGGCCTCAGCTGTTATGACAAGACCTGATTTAGGATTCATGATGGTACCAGCATTAAGAATCCACTGGGTGGCTTCAGGCGCAGCTGTATCACAATCGAATATCATGATATAGCTTCCAGGGGTATAACCATAGGTTGTCAAGCATTTTCCATTGGACCGGATGGTGCCATCAGATTTGAATGTCCAGTGGTTATGTTGAGCATTTCCGCATGCCCACAAAATAATGGCATTCCCATTATTGTATAGGTTATCTTTCACGTTCACGCATTGCTCATCCCTTCCGATGATATTTGTGGTCGGCTCACCATACGGACACTGCTCGTCAGCACCAACAGCAACTGGAACTGGCATTCTTATTGCTTTGGGGTTACATCGGTACAACATTAAAGCCAGTGCTGCTTGACGCATGACACCTTCTACACTTGTTATTGGGACAACTTCGTTTAAAACATTTTGAACTAGAATGGTCCTAAGAAAGACTCCAGACTCGCCTGACCATTGGATCTGCTCGGATAGATCCTTCCATCTGTCCTCCATGCTTATGGCCCTGGGGTCTGGTCTGAAGTTTAGATTCTGCCCCAACATGTTTCGTCGGATAAGATGTTCAATGTACCTTATCCTTACTGCTTCTGCCACCATTCGAGTGATCACCAACAGCGCACTGGGTAGAGAATGTCCGTTATATAAATTTTTGATGGCGTCATTTAGGGCACCGTGTCCAAGTTCATGACTCTCTCTACACGGAAGACTGTCATAGTCGCCAGCGAAACCTAGCGGACTATGAGTATATTGTGTGCTGGGGAAAGCCTGAAATAATGCTTCTTTCGGAATGTCATCCAAATAGCGTAAAGTTGTAGGAGTACTGCCAACAAGATAACCCGTCACATTGACACTCACTGTGTCGATTATTACAGTGATAACCTCGCCACCGCCGTTCTCAAGTTGAACCTGGACGAAACGTTCTTGAAGAGGGACACTCATGGGAGGGCGTGTTACCGCAATTCCATGAACGTCGGTTCCGCTTGCTAGTCGACTTCGTAGTTCTTCTAAAAGCTTTACATAGGCTTCAATGTTGGGAGTGTCACCGTTGTTGTACAAGAAAATATTCTTGTCATCTTTAGCATCCGTCTGAACACCTCCGAGGTGAAGGTAAATTGCAGCAAGAAGAACAAGAAGAGTCGCTAATAGTCTCATCGTTCTAGTTAAGCATGGGGAACTAGATGAGGTTTTCTGGTCTCTGAATGTCAATGTGGTTGGTTGGTTTTATAGGCCGGGCTTGGTACCGCAATATGAATGAACCTATTAGTAAAGACAATGGAAGGATTAAGAAAGAGCCAGCTGGCTGAGGCATCAACACTATTTATTCATTATTGTATGTTTTCATGCAAAAAAATGTGTGTATAGCTTGAGAGGCATGCAAAAAATGTGTGTATAGCGTGAGAGGACCACCTTTTTGGTCTTTTCCTATATAGCCATCTTGTTCGCGACCCTTTATATCCAAACACAAAAGACAAAAAGGTGGTCGACACACCAAACTCAAAAAGATGGTCGACATACCAAACTCTGCATGTCCGTCCATTTAGGTAATTTTTCGCTTTGATGAATGATGATCCTTATCTAGTAGCGAATACCCCCAAGGAATCAATTGACCGCATTGTCATTTTCCTCAAGTACTTGTCAATGAGAACATCCTTAAATAATACTCCCTCCATTTTCCTCAAGCACATGTAAATGAAAACATCCTTAAATAATACTATGTTCACTTAAATAATACGGAGTACGTACGATGTTCAGGTTTACGCGAAATTATTGTTCTAAAATAAGTGAAGTGGTGACTCTACGACGATTTAACAAATAACAAAATGCCGTTTTCGACCGGCATTAAGGTAGTCATCTGGAAAACGGTATATATGACCAATTTGCTGGTCGATTTTTTTCTGTTTAGACAGGCTAAATTTTTTATATATTCCGCGATATCTGCAGTTATAAACATTGACCGATAGTTTTGGTATGAAAATTAATATATGTACTCCAAAATTAGTGAACACCAAATTTACTCCAGCCATGTGGCGCGCACACTAGTTGCATGTGCTTTTAGTGTGAAAAGTCTGTGGCCATATGTGAAACCATGTACAGCACCACTGAGGAATGAGATTGAGATGGGTGGTCCTGTACCTAAGGCCTGTCACAGTGGGTCGGTCGACATGGTGGCTCGGTCGGCCCACTGTGGTCCTTTGGTCTTGATCGGTCGTCTAGCGAATGGAAACCCAACTTGGTCGGCTAAACGACCGAGTTTCAACTAAAAAAAAAAAAAAAATGCAATGATTTAAATTAATGTTTAGAGTGTTACCATGGTGACAAGGTTCGGAGAATGGAGCTGGTAACAAGAGGCGCCTGGTTTCACGAATGCCTTTATAAAGCCCAATTATAAAGCCCAATTATAAAGCCCAAACGATGGCCCAATTTGAATTGTTTTTAAAATTGATTTTAGGCCCACAAGTTAATATCACAAGTGCACAACCAACACTTTTAGAGGTTTAGAGCCACATTCATTCATTTTAAATATTTGAAATTATAAAACTAAAAAATTAAAAAATAATAATAATAATTAACTTGATCGCCACAGTGGCAACTTGGTCGTCGTCAGGTCGCCGGAGACAGCGACTTGATCGATCACGAGCCAATTCAATTTAGACAGCGACTTTCATGATTATACTCTCCTTAAACTTACATTTGGCTTTTCTATACCTTGGCATACCATCTTCTGAGACTGATGTTTCAAGTTCTATAATCTCAAGAATTTTTACTAGTCTGTTTCTTATGATATGATTGTTTCTTTAAGTTTTAATATTTTCAATAAAGAGTAGTTCATATATGTGTTTTTAGATCAATGAACTAATTTGTTTGAGAAGAATGATAGCTTGTAATGTTCTTCATCTCCAAAGTGCACACTTTATTCCGTTGTAATGTTCTTCATCTCCAAAGTGCAAACTTTAACCTTGATGTGGCGCTGACGTCTAGTACTTATTTTATGGTGGTGTACTAAACAGCAAAATGCCTGCCAATTTGGACAAAAAGTTCTAAGCCCTTAGTAATAGAGGGGAAAAAAGGAGAAGATGATGACGAGAATAAGGGCGACAACAAACAAGAGAGAGATTTTAAACAGATCCTTAAGAGTAAAGATAAAAGTCACTATGTTGATTTATTGGCTAAGCACACAATTGAAGATGTGGCCCAGGAGTATAAGGCTCGTTGGTCTCACATAAAATAGTTGATAATACTAAAATTGTCATATCTAACTGGCTGCTACATTTTATTCTGCTACCTTCTCACTGTTAAATAGAAGTGAGATGATTATTGTTTGATCTACTTTACATTATACCTAATAAAAACTAAAAGAAGTTGTTTTTCACCCAATTTGCAACAGATTCTCCTTTGCTCTATTGAACACCCCACGATGAGTGATTTTGTCATTATCAAGTAGTTAATTATGATGTGATTCTTCAGCTTTAGAGCATGAGGAATCATAACGCCTAACCGGCGTTATGCTTATGTGGCTATGTTTCAACGTGGTAATGCAAGTTATCATGATTTCCTGGGTTGCAGTGTTGGTCATGCGTTATAACTTGAGTTACCATACTAACATGCGTTGTAACGCAATACTCAACATTTAATGAGTTTTCAAAACAAACCCCCACTTTGTAAATGCTTCCAACGGCTAGTTTTGGTGGGGGGGGGGGGGGAATTAGAAGTTACCGTTTAATGTAAACGGCTATATTCTTTCAAAAAATAAAAAAATAAAAAAAATTCAACCTTTATAAACCAACAACTAGAAGTGTATACAACATATTCTCACAAGCAAAAAAAAAAAAAAAAAAAACTCATATACTCATATTCTCACAAAAACAAAATCATGTCGGGACGAGACGAACCAAGTTTTATAAACTTGATGGGTTTTGTAAATGCTAACGCTAACCCGAATGTCGGGTCTTCTTCAATGCCTAACCCATTTGCTAACTTGACACTCGAACAACAATAACAATTGATGTATATGTGGCAACAAAATAACCTGGAGCAACAAACACCGCAAACACCACAAATTCAATCCTCACAAGCGGCATCTGTAGAACCCGAAGCTACGTCTCCACAAAAATCCAAACGTGGAGGTAAACGTCTTGCAAAAAAAAAGGCAAAAAACTAGCCGACGAGGTGTTTGATGAAAAAAATCCCGACGTGAGCAAGACTTTGATGAAAAAATCCCGACATGAGCGGAACTACGTTACGTTGGACACTGGAAGAGAAAGTTTTACTTGCCGTGTGTTGGGTGGCCATTTCCAATGATAGGAATGTTGGAGTTTCTCAAAAGGGCATCACTTTTTGGTATAAGGTTATGAACGAGTTCAATCGGCAAAATTTTGAAGTTTGTAAGAAAGATATGCTAACAAGCAAGTGGCATACGTTGATTGCAAATTGCCAAAAGTTTCTAGCAGTTTGCAAACGTGTTGTACGTTTGAGAAAAAGTGGTGAAAGTGAAGTGGATGATATGAGGCACGCTAGAAAAATGTATCATAACGAGCATAAAGGTAATCCGTTTACTCAAGAGAAAGCGTGGTTAATTTTGAAAAAGTTTCTAAAATGGGATGCGCCGACACCGATTGACTTAACCGGAGACGTCCCCGGTCAAAGCAACCAAGAGCTATTTGGTGATGATGTACGTCCACGTCCTGCCGGGAAACCAAGGAATACAAAAAAAAAACAAAAGTCCGATACATCGACTAGCACCGGTGGAAGTGCGTGAAGCAATTTGGAATCCATGACAACCGAGCTTCGACTTAGACGGGAAGCGGCCTAAATGGCGTACGACACGGCTACAATGAAAGATGAGACGGCTACGTGTTTGAAAGAATTTAAATTTCTCGGTATGAAAATGAGTGAAATCGATCCGGAGGAGGCGTATTTCATCAAAATGGAAAAACAAAGAATCAAAGATAAATATAAGTTGCATCATCCACCAACCGACTAGTTTAAATTATCTACTTATCGTATTTTATTTAGTATGTTTCATTTCGTAATTTATTTTATGTCATTTTTTTTAAATGTAATGCTTTTATTTCGTATTATAATGTTTAGTTTTATTAATAAAATGTTTGAATGTTCAATAAATGAATTTGTTTAGGGTAGAATTTGTAAATTTGTAAAAAGTTGTGTTATTTGGTGTTATAATTTCCTGGTGTACTTTTTTTGGTGTTATGTTATTTGGTGTTGAGATGATATGGCGCTGACGTGGTGCTGAGTTATTTCATAACTTGAGTTATGGCTCCTCATGCTCTTAGGTTACTTACGGGTATGTATGTTTCTCTCTTTTTCTATTTACTAAGTCATGCAAAAATACAGACGTTTTTTTATTTTTATTTTTTATTATTATTTTTTTTTTTTAAGTTGGGTTGGTTTATTTAAGGCTTTTCATGGGCACATTGTGGTTTGTAGCTCAATATACTTAATTTAGGATTATTATTGTTAACCGACTCACCATCATCTATACAATATAATAAAATAAGTTTTTTTACAAGTCTCCAAAGCACGGAGCATTAAAAATTCATTTATTGCTATGATGTGGACTTCCTAATTTAGCACCAATGTACACCTCCTTTATGCATCAATTTCTTACAATAGTCAAATTCAGCTTTTGTGGGAAATGTTTTAATTTCGGTCAACCTATTAAACACACCATTGAATAAAACGCTCCTCCTTAAACATGGTATACGCCCCTCTTCAATCTTCCCCTAATTCTCTGAAGTGTTCTTCCTTATTTAGATCCAAAGTACAATCGAACATTGCAAGAGGTTTTGGATGAAGTCAACTGAAAATTCATCGATGGATTCATCAATTTTGCGTTTCATTAAATTAAATAACTATCTTCCTCTACACGCTCTTCCCAAACAGTTACAAATCATCGAATTAATGGGCCTTCATTGACTATCCAAATATAAATCACCCAAGGTACGCTCTATTCTTTTGAATCAACCCTAACACGCTCCAAAACTCAAAAGCATGCTCCAAAATCAGTTCATAATCAGATTCAATTCATCCAATAAGTCAACGAATTGATTAAAAAAACACCCTAAAATACTCATCGATTTGGTCTTTATATATTTGGTTCAACCAGATTCATCAATCCAAAACGATTAAGTATTTTTTTTTTCTAATCATGTTCTCAATCTTTTCCTTAATTTTGTTACGATTTAATTTATCCTGTGTTATTTTATTTAATTTTGGCTATAGAATTGATCACATATGAATTGCTTAATTTGTTCACGAATTGATTTTGTTTGTGTCATTATTTTTCTTATTGCAGGCATAGTATGTTAGAAACTCAGGTAATTGTGTGCCTACAACATATTTGATGAAATGATTATGAAATCAAATTGCTTTTCATTGCACCTACATATTTATTCTATCGTGTTTACTGTTTTTTGCATTTTATAATTTATGCCTCAAATGTTGTTACTTTTGATTGTATGTTGATGTTGTTTTAAAGCTAATTCCGAGTTTGTATCATATCATAAAACCTAAGATCGAGTTAATCATCGAAAAAAAAGCAATTTTGAAACGAGTAAGTATATTTCTCTTTTAAGACATTACCTTAATGTTATAATCTATTTTTGAAGGTAGAATTTGATTGGCGAAGATTAACCAGGTTTGTCAAGCTTTATCACTCTTCCATTGAATTATATGCTTTGTGATAATGATAATGAAATTATATATACATGCTTTGTATTTAACATGTTATGCTTATTCGTATTAAGTGTTTATTTTTAACAATGTAATAATGTAATTTTTGTTTTTTCTTGTAGAATTCAATGTAGCGAATTAAACAAGTTGTGGTTTAGGAAGATAAAGAAGATAATCTTTATCTGCTGAAAAATCAAAACTGAATATGGAATTCAGGTATTCAGAGGACTTTCAACCCAGTTGGAAGTTCCAGCCTATCCACATAAAAATTGGTCGGCTTGGTTTCAGTTTTTTCTATAACCGTAAAATTGAAATATGGATTAAAATGCAACGGTTTGAGTAGGTCAAATGGGTACAATTTTGTAATTAAACAAGTTGTGGTTTAGGAAATCTAATGTTTGCTCATAATGACATGCTTTATGGAAATCTAATGCTTAATGATGATGAAGGTATGTTTGTACCCGACTCATCTTAATTACAAAATTGGATTGAGCAGGTCAAATGGGTACAAGTTTGCTAACTTTGCCTTTAACAAATATTGTTGACATAGAGGCTGTTTGGAATTATTTATTTGATGGATAGTGGTTGAACCAATATCACGTAGCTATTAATCCTGTTATAATTTTTGACCATAAAATAAATACAATAATGTAAGTATGCATATATATCGTGATGATATTCTTCTATCCAAACTCACATCTCATTTACTGATTTTCTTATATATGCTCTTGAATAGTTTTTTTACTTGCAATAGCAACATGAAATATCAAGTAGCTATTAATCCTGTTATAATTTTTTTTACTATTCAAATACCTATTAATCCTATTATAATATTTTGTTAATGACTTTCGACCTGTTTGACCCATGTTACTTGCTTCCTTTCAGACTAACCTGGTATGCTATTTTGCAGTGTCTCAAGTGATGCCAACTTAAATAATGGGTTGATTTTATTCCTTTCAATAAGGTATGCATACGTGACTTGAAGCAACATATGCAAGGCCATTCACTTGAGGTATATTTTGAAATATGTGGTTGTTATTATGTTTGTATGTTGAAGCTACTACTGTTATGAACTAAATATTGGTCTGGTGATAGTGTGTCGTTATGTTGCTTTTGGTAATAATGTCTTTTTTAAGACATTATGGTATTTCAAATTAGGATTCTGAAGTGGGGTTTAGCTTCTTTAATGGTGTATTGGCTTATAAGGATCTGGAAACGCAGATAAGGTCACCTTTCTGATGAGATGTGCATATCAACTTGAGCTTATGGTCTTAAATAAGCTCAAGTTTCATGAGCTCATCCCAGAAAAGAAGGGTGATTGTATCGACCATTTAATATATCAATAATTTGATAACCCATGAAAGAAGCTAATCCATCCCTTCCCAAAAAAAAATCTTAACAATATTTTTGCAGCATTAGCACTTGGGTCAGAACATAAATTAGCACTTCTGCAGGGTATGAACATATATTACATAACTGAAATAATGTAAAGATGATCGAATTAATGATGATATTGAATACCTACTTGAAATGTAGTCTGATTAATGAGCCAAGAGAGGAACTCAATGAATGAGGAACATTTCGTTAGCCTCGCTCTTTTTATAAAGATAACGTCACGCAAGTGAATTGGACTAGATATGATTAGTGTTGCACCCTCAGGGACTAATGTTGTAAACGGGGCAACCTTGTAATGAGATAGAGCTTATAAATACCCCTCATGACTCTCCATGAGGGGTGTGGGAAATTGTGTGTGTAAACATCATATTGTCATTTTAATACAAATCATTTTCTCCACCTTTTACTCTCTACTTTCTCTCTCTAGAATAATCATGTATTTCGATCAACCACGACCTCCCGAAGGTGTTTCTTGGTCATAACAAGGGGCATCAGAGCTAACCAGGGGCGAATCGTGGTGTTTTGTGGTGAAAAAATGTGTTTTTTGGTGTTTTTTCTCGGGAAAGTACGTGTTTCTTCGAGTTAGGAACTTTTCTAGCGAGCTAGGAATTTTTTTCTGGTGAGTTAGGAACTTTCCTAGCGAGTTAGGAACATTTTCTAGCGAGTTAGGAGCTTTTCTGGAGAGTTAGGAACATTTTCTAGCGAGTTAGGAACTTTTCTGGCGAGTTAGGAATTTTTCTAGCGAGTTAGGAACATTTTCTAGCGAGTTAGGAACTTTTCTAGCGAGTTAGGAATTTTTCAAGCGAGCTAGGAACTTTTCTGGCGAGTTAGGAATTTTTCTAGCGAGTTAGGAACATTTTCTAGCAAGTTAGGAACTTTTCTGGCGAGTTAGGAATTTTTCTAGCGAGTTAGGAATTTTTTTTGGCGAGTTAGCCTTAACATCCCTTATAGTTTAACTAGTAAGCATTGTTCTTGTTTACTACTAAAGGGAAACTTTACTTCGTTGAAATAAATTCTTGCGGGTTAATTTGTGTTCTGCGAGTTAGACACTTGTTCTGTGAGTTACATTTCTTCAGCGAGTAACCTAGTTCTGCGAGTTAAACTACATTTCAGCGAGTTAGCTTGATTCCTGCGAGTAACAAGTTTTCTGCGAGTAAAGCAAGGTTTACAAGTTTCTGTGTGTTAGCCAAATTTATAACATTTTTGCAAGTAAGCCAAGCATTCTGCAAGTAAGAAAAATTTTCCGAGTATGGTGTGATGTTTAAGAATTTCTAGGGTATTTACCGAGCATCAAGGAGTGAAATTCCTCTAGTTTTCTTAAGGTTTCGTCGAATATCTAACATACAAAACCCTTGTTCGATCCGCGGAATAGGGGGTATATACAGAATTAGAGAATATAACAAACTCACCCATCACACCAAAAACACATATGATATCATTGGTCTACACTTAATATAAGATGATTCATTTCATTGTTTCATAAACTTAATACCAATATATCCCGCTTCAAAACACACCACGTATAGCTTAAAAGATTCTGATCAAGAATCACAATCAAATGACAACGGCTAGTATCGGAGTTTTTTGTGACTACGGAGTTTTTGTACGATATTGCTTATTTGGGTTTAAAGTTCATTTCACGGGCATGTGTACTTATTTATATCAAAGTCTAGAGGTTGGATGGATGCATGACTTTCAGAGATACTTGTTTGGGCAAACACTGGTAGTGATAGTGATTAAGACTTGGATTATCTAGTTATACCCAATGTAAGGAGTTACATTGTAGTACTCACGGGTTATAGCTATTGCTTTAAGGAGTTACGTTATAGTACTCAGTGTCACATGAAGTTGTGGAAATTTCAAGAGGTGGATATTTCATATACTGTTTGTTGGTTTGGGTATATGGTACTACCTATACATAAAGGAGTGACATTATAGTGCTCAGTATAGGTTCTTAGTCACACTTTTATACAAGATTAAGTCACACATCTATGCGATGTTTACTTCATTCTCAGATTGATTATATTGGTTTGTCTTAGAAAATATTAAAATAATAGTTTTATAAAATTAATAAATTACTTTTATATAATTAAAAAAAATTATTTATTATAAATACTTTTATAAAATAACTAGTTAAGTTTAATATTAATTACTTTAATATAATATTTATTATAAATACTTTTATAAAATAAAAAGAAAATATTAAAAAAAATAGTTTTATAAAATTAATAAATTACTTTTATATAATTAACAAATTTTATTCATTATAAATACTTTTATAAAATTAAAAAAAATATATATTTAAAAAATAGTTTTATAAAATTAAAAAATAACTAGTTAAATTTAAAACTAATTACTTATAATATAATTAAAAAATTCATTATTTATTATAAATACTTTTATAAAATTAAAATATATATATATATATATATATATATATATATATATATATATATATATATATATATATATATATATATATATATATATATATAGTGAAGGGATCAAGTAAGAAGAATAATTAAAATAAGAAGGGTAAGAAGTAATTCTAGCCACACATTTCAAATTAGGAGGGAAATTTTGAAGGAAGATGCATCCACTTTTGTAGGTGCATCTGAAATGTGTGGTTGTGGTTACTTCTTATCATTACTATTTTAATTATTCTTTCTATTTGATCCTAACTATATATATATATATATATATATATATATATATATATATATATATATATATATATATATATATATATTACTATATTACTATATATATATATATATATATATATATATATATATTTAAAAAATAGTTGAAAGTTAGCGTCTAGTTGGAGTTTGGTAGTTTAGCATTTTCGGGTATAACTTTTTCTATAAATACTTTTTTTCGATAGAATAGTTTTAGCAAAATAATTTTGAAATAATTAATTATTTTATTTTATAAAATATTAAAGTATTTTTTTATTTATTAAAATATGAAATAAATAACAATTAGATAACCTCGAGATCACACCCGGTCAAAATTCAAGTCTTGTATCCTTAACCCAATATTTTATAAATTCCCAAGTCTACCATCCACTCTCCTTTTAAACAGATGAGTCGAGTTGCTATGGTTATACAGGAGATGTTAAATGAACGAGTCGAGATGCTATGGTTATACACGACATGTTAAACGAACGAGTCGAGATGCTATGCTTATACACGAGATGTTAAATGAACGAGTCGAGATGATATGGTTTTCCACGAGATGTTAAACGAACTAGTCGAGATGCTATGGTTATACACGAGATGTTAAATGAACGAGCTGAGATGCTATGGTTATACACGAGATGTTAAACGAACGAGGCGAGATGCTATGCTTATACACGAGATGTTAAATGAACAAGTCGAGATGATATGGTTTTACACGAGATGTTAAACGAACTAGTCAAGATGCTATGATTATACACGAGATGTTAAATGAGCGAGCCGAGATGCAATGGTTATACACGAGATGTTAAACGAACAAGGCGAGATGATATGGTTATACACGAGATGTTAAACACATCCCACCAAATTTTCCCACCAAAATCTTGGCGCCAGAGTTTCCCACCAAATTTCCCACCAGATTTGCTCTTATATAAACACACACATACACTCATCTCACTAATATAAACACACACACACACATTCATCTTTCTCTCTCTCTCTCTCTCTCTAGCAGTTTCCGACCACCACCTTTCATCAATTCTACCACACACGCGCCAGCACGCCCTATCCACCACTCAAAACCTCTCAACCTCACAACCACAAACACACACTGTTATCATGAAGATGGCGGAATTTGAAGCTTTTACTTGTCCTTGTGGATGAGGAGACGTAATTCTATGAGAATCGCGTAAACCTTACTCCCGTGGTAAACTATACTATGTGTGTCCTTTATCAAAGGTGAACAATTACATTCTTTTTTGTGCATTATATAAATAATTTGGTGTGTTGTTAAAAATAATATTTTTTACAATTTAACAGGGGGAACAACGGAATATGGATGCGATTTTTTTTATGGAATGAGGAACGACTCACCAAAATGACCGATTCTCCTGGAGCTTAAACGCCTCCAACTCATTCCGGAGGACAATCAACATCGAGTCCTGTAAATACAGAGTGCTCAAATTGCGTAAAATTGAATCACCATATAATGGTAGTCAATAAAATGCTAGAATTATATCAGCAACCCAACAACCACACAATTGATTCACATGCCTTGTTTCACGAGCTTTATAATGAGATGCTAGGTGATATGCGAAATCTTCGTATGTAGAGTTGTTGTTGTTGCTGTTATTGTTGTTGTTGTTGTTTGTTGTTGTTGTTGTTGTTGTTGTTGTTGTTGTTTGTGACAACTGGCAATTTAGGGAGACATTTTAAAACCCGCATTACTCTAAGTTTAATGATTTTTGAATATTTGAAATTTATTCGCGAGAAATTTGTAAACTTTGAACCGTGGTTTTGAATTATGTGGTTTCTATGGGATTTGAATTTGAATTATTATTTCGATATGAAGTTTATGTTGAGATTATTGTTCGAGACGTTTCGTGGCACTACGTTGACTCCGGCACTAGAAATAACCTAACACAATAAAATTTCGATTTACGGTTTGGTTTATATATTAAATGAAAGTATCGTGAAATTTTAATTATTATGGGAACGAGTTCGATTTGAAGGCGTCGTGATATTTTGAAAGGTTTACGGGTTTGGTCCTCGGGTTTAAATGACTAGCCACACCTCCCACTATAATTATCATTATTATTGTTTTATAATAATAATAAAAAAAAAAAAAAAAAAAAAAAAAAAAAAGTTTAATAGAAGGGCCACATGGCCGGTTTTACCACACACACCCAAACACAAAACACAAACAAATATCATCATCTTCTTCATCTCTCATCTCTCTCTCTCTACAACCCTAGCCGCCGCCCCCTTTGACCGGCCACCACCGTCACACCTCCTCCCTCAAAACCTAACTAACACCACCATCTTAATCACCTCCTCCCGATCTTTCTTTTGGTGTGCATCACGCGCCATACAAACACCCCTATCCCTCGTTTTTAATCACCACCGCCACTCAAACACCACCACTACCATTTATATTTTTTGAGTTTTAAAATCTTTTGGAGCTTGGAGTTATTGTCAAGGTAGGTAGCCACGAATTTCTATTCGTGTGGCTCGATTTGGTTTCAAAACCGTGTCCACAAGGGTTTTTCTTGTTGGGTTTCGATTTAAACAAGTGGGAAATGATATTTTGATGTCAAAAGAGTGTTTGGTATCCGTGTTTGATGAAGATTTCATGGAGGTTGTGTGAACCGCGAGCCTTGGGCTCACGACTTGTTGTGGTTCGAGCCTCATGGCTCCATTTTCTTGATGAGTCTTGACCCTAGTATCATACAGTTGGGTTTGGATTATTGGAGCTTGGTTTTGATTAGTTTTGGATGACCAAATTTTATGTTGTTGTTGCTTTGGGTGCCGCGACCCCAAGGGTCCGTTTGGGACGGCTTTGGTACGCTCCAAGTGAGCTTGGGTCGTGACCCAAGTGGCAATGGTGTCGAGTCTAGTGACTCCTAGTTTTGCCGAGACCCAAGTGGGGAGTAAGGCACGGGTTGGCTTGGTAAACCAACCCAAAATTTGGTATGTTTTGATGTCCAATTTGTTGTAGTTGTTGTTGTTGTGATACCGTGAACCATGGGGTTAGGTTTGTGCTTGGTTCGAGCTCAATGGAGCTAGCCGAGACCTTAGGGGTCTCGGGTGGGACCCACATATGTTGTGGTGAACTTTGACCCGGGTTTGACTTGGTAGGTCGACCCGTATTTTTGATGTTTGACTTGATTGTGGTATTATTTGTATTATTTTTCCCTTAACGTTGGTTACATTATTTTTGGTTTCATATATATATATATATATATATATATATATATATATATATATATATATATATATATATATATATATATATATATATATATATATATATATATATGAGGTTGACGTTGGATTATTCGGACTATTGATTATGATTTTGAAGTTGTGTTGACGAAGATGATATGGGAACCGATTGTGAGACGGTTATTTTAGATTGACGTAGATAGGTTAGAAAGGTGCCGTAGACGGACCTTATTGTTGTAGCATGTGAATATGGGACTTGATGACGGAGACAGATTACTTTTGGTTGTGATTGATATTATTACTTTGGACTTTTGGTTGTGCGAGTCGAAGTCACGTTGACTTTCTAGTCAATGATTGATTTCAGCAAAACGCCCAAACACTTGGATTTGGACAATGAGCCGAGGGTGATGACTCGGACATGTGACCCGTCTTATATAACTCGACGTTAATAATAATCAAAATTAATAATAATAACTCATAATAATTATATTAGTAATATAAATATTTATATAAATATATAAATGTGAAAACGTGTATATATTTATACAAGTGCGTATATTACGAATAAAATGATCACGAGTAATAAAATAATAATGTGACGATAAATATTATACTATGAAAATAGTATAATAAATGTCGGGAACATTATTATACACAAACAAATTATAAATAACGATATAATTATAACGTTGGATGTTATACAAAATGGAATGTTTTTTTTTTGGAGATAAAAAGGGAAACTTACGAGTTATACGAGGTCGAGGTCACTTGAGTCCAAGTGGGCCATATTATTCATTTTGTGACTTTTGTGCTTGTCACGGATATGTGACGTTAATATACTCATCTTCCATAACTACGTAACTTATTTGATCGACGGGTTAAATAGGACTTACTTGGTTATATAAAACGGGTATATTAATGGGTATTGTATCCTACGACGGCCATAGGTTGTGGTATGTGTATGGGAATAATGAGTTACTAAATATCTAGCGAGGTTTACCAAATTGACGGATTTGGTAAGCTTGACGATATATTTTAGGGAACTTATTAAACTAAGATACTTACCATATAGTATTCTACATGCTATGTGACTTAGGTTTTGGGTGTAATCTTGGAATTATATATTAGGTAAATAAGTTGTAGACGAGTACCAAATCGACGGATTTGATAAAATTCGATGAATTATTTAAATAATATATTGGGCTAATATTAGACCCGTAGATTGTTATTATTTCTTTTCGTTGTGATTTCTTGGTTTGAGTTGTGTCGACCTTCCGCCCGCATGGATACCAAACGCCAAACTAATACGAGAATAATATGAGAAATGGATTTTTGGAAAGTAAAATGGAATACGTTTGGGATTGTGAATATTTGATTTTGAGGAAATGATTCTGAAAAGAGTGTACGTTGTTAGGAAGTGCCGAGTCCGTAGTTGCTGTCTTTTGAGTAGTGATACGTCTTACTGCTACCGGTTCTTTCTGCCGATATCTGGACTTGAGGTGAGTCATAGATCCACTTTTACTTTGAACTTGTTTTCAATACTTGGGGTGAGAAACGTGCAAATTGTTTTATGTGGACTATTATTGCAGTTTATTTAAAACTTGCTATGCTTATAAAACTAGGTAGTGTAGAGCATGTCGCATCCCTGTGAATGCATATTGAATTGATTTGTTGAGAAGCATGTCGTATCCTTATGAATGCAGCGCATGTCGTATCCTTACAAATGCAATAACATGTTGTATCCTTACGAATGTTGGGCATGTCGCAATCCTTGCGAATGCATATTGAGTAATTTTGGTTTTGGACTATAGTGCGCACTTATAGGTTTGGTTTAATGATTCGACGCCTAGTCTTGCTAGCAAGCGTTTTGCGTATATGTCCACTTGATTGAATTAAGAATTTAAACCTATGATCTCACCAGCGAAAGCTGACTTTTAGTGCGTTTTCTCAGGTAATTAAGTAATGATTTTTGGATGCTTGGATTGGAGGCTTGGCTTGGTAAAGTGGTTTAAAGATCTATTTTCTCAAACTCTGATATGTATTTGTGGACCTACGTTTCTTTCTTTTGGGACTTACTTTGAATATTTTGGGATGAATGTAAACTCTAAAAACCCCATTTGGTTGTGTTTTACTCATGTTTACTTTATCTCGTTCTGTTATGACTTGTGTTGGATACCAATCCCCGTAGCACCCTGAAAGCTTGTTGTGTCTTCCGCTGTACCAAATTTTTGGGGTGTTACATTATTGTTGTTGTTGTTGTTGTTGTTGTTGTTGTTGTTGTTGTTGTTTGTTGTGTTATTGCTGCTATTGTTGTTGTTGTTGTTGTTGTTGTTGTTGTTGCAGATGTTGCTGTTTGTTGTGTTATTGTTGTTGTTGTTGTTGTTTAATAAAATGTTGTTGTTCTTGTGAAAACTGATGTAACAAAAGCGTTAGTGTTGTATTATTTTTTTTTGTTTAATGTTGGAGTAGTACATATTTAACCATGGAAGGTGTATTCTTCCACCATCCCCGACCTCCCGAATCACAATATCAACATAAAACCACAATCCTACAATATCACAATTAACAAACACGAGGGCAAACCGTTTATTTAAAACACGCAAGAGTTCTCAACCACATAGATTTCATACAGAATCAAACGAAACAACTCGACAACTAAACGAAACAACTCAAACTAATAAACTCGACAACCAAATAAAACAACTCAAACTAAACAACTCGACAACCAAACGAAACAACTCAAACTAAACAACTCGACAACCAAACAAAACCACTCAAACTAAAAAACTCAAACGAAACAACTCAAACTAAACAATGCGACAACCAAACGAAACAGATCAAACGATACAATGACCCCTTTATTTGTTTTGCGGCTACTTCTCGCATTGCTGGAACTCGCACCATCTTTTCCTTTCCTTGCTCTCATTTTCTTGAGATGTGCAAACGTAGCTTCCAGACCTGTTATTCTATTTTCCAAATTATCAATTCCGTTGTTGACGTCAAACATGCTTTCTGCTTCATCTTCACCTCCAACAGCAGCAGCTGAGCTTCAACAGCATGTTGAGCTTCAGCAGCATCTAGCTCTTACAAATGCTCTCTCTAGTACGGATTTTTCCTTAACTATACCAGAATCCGGTCTCTCTGCCACGGTGCACAGTTCGCATAAGAACCATATTCATCAAAAATTTCATAGCCCCAATGATTTATAATTTCATTATACAGGAGCTCGTGTGATAAAGCCTTTGACACTCCTGTTTCGGCGTTAAACCATCCATTGTTATGTGTATTTTGTGAGAATTGACAATCGGGTTTTGTGAGAATCAAGAATGCATGTGTAAAATGAGACAGGAATGATTTTGTGAGAATATATCGAAGTAAAAAATTTGGGGAGATAATCCCGTCGACAGGACAAAATAGGCAAGAAAAAATCCCGCCATACTATTGGCCAGTATTTTAACATAATTAAGTAACTAAAATCCTCACATCGACATGTCGACGGGAACGTTAAACCAAACACAGTAATTAACGTTTATCATACGTTAATTACACTTTGATTCGTGATTTATATGCTCCCGTCGACATGTCGACGGGTTGGAATTCCCAACGTGATACATTCTTGAAGGGCCGTATATTCTTCATGCTGATCAACGATGAATACAATATCGGGTAACCCTGTCATATATTTAATCCCGCCCAGATATTTTTGCAAATGAGATAATTGTCTTTTCAACATAGCCGCATCTCTTTTCGGAAGACGGTTGAGTCCCCCTGTTTTTTGTTCGGTTCTCAAGTCTCTAAACTTGTGAAGTCTCAAATCTATAGTGGACCAATTTGTTAACTTACCACCGAGCCATTTTTTATTAACATAATGACACCTAGCCCTTATTGCAGCCCATGCTACTGAATCAGCTTCTTTATTTTTAGTTCCAACAATTAAGAATTGTTTTCCCTTGCTGCATCAAAAACCAAATCACAAGATTCTGATAAAAAACGAGCAGTTCTAGTATACTATGTTTTTTGATTTCCTTCTTTTCTTCTTCTATTCTTATCTAGTTATCATTGTTTTTATAGAATCCTTTTTTATAGAATCTTTTTTGATAGAATCCTTTTCTAAGGAAACCCTTATTTGATTCATCCTCACAAAATAGAAATATTTTGGCATTACCTGCAATTGGATGGTTTTCATCCGACCTCTAATATCAAGTAAGAAACAAGGAATCGAAGCTCTTTATTCTATATGGATTCAATACACTCTTGATTGCATAAATACTTTTTCTACTTCTTCTTTGTTTATTCTCCATCTAAACTAAAATTTTTAGTATATATGTATATGCAGTGCCAATCCAACACAAGTCCCTTTTTTACTATTCTTTCAATTTAAGTTCTTGTTTTTTTTTCCATCGTATTCCTTTCTTAACGTTTATATTGACAACATTGTATCGAACAAATATAATTCATCGTGATAAGCAGTTCTATTTATTTCCGTCCCATAGGTTTTATTTTTTACCTGTTGATTCAAATGATGGGTTCGTTGGATTTGATACCTGGATTTTAATCAAGTTATACGTTTCGTCACCACTTTGTGGAAAAGCCTTAGGTATTAATATCTTAGATACGTGTGACTCGATTGCTGAAATAGTATCTCTCCCCCAAAAAGCATGTTTTTTTTACCGACGCACAAAGAAAATATTTTGTTGCGAATGAACAAGATACTGAGGAATTGTCCATACGTAAAATCATAATTATTGATACGGGCCTTTTCCACATAAAAGGGGAATCTTTTGTTACAATAATTGGCGGGATAATTACGCGCCCAAGTTTTGGCAATAATAGAGATGTGAAATTTGACCAATACGTTCCCGTCGACGGGAGCATATTAATCCAAAAAATTCAACGCAGCGGGGCTCATTCAAGCTTGTTTTTTGTCATTTTCTGCACGTTACCGTCGACATTGTGTCGACGGGATCATACTCGTCGCTTGTTCTCCTATTTCTTGTAGTGTTATAAGTCCTTCATGTGAATAGAAAAAGAGAGCTTCAAAATTGAGAAACTTTGATAAAATGTGAGCAACCATAAATCTCTTTTTGTGCATTAGATCAAGTACGCAACCTACCCACACTATATGAAAACACAGATCTGACCTTGCTAATAAAAGAATTTCTAAATAATTTGTACATGACACAAAATTCAAGAAATAAAAACCCAAGTGAATTTTATTATTCATATAAACTTGCCCCTGCTCCAACCGACTATCACATCCAAATGATCCACATCCTTCTGATCCTTCGTATCCTTCTTGATGTGCTTTGTAAAGCTATCTTTGTGATGCGAAGAAAACTCGCATTGGCCATCAAAGACAGCATCCTGAGACTCTGCATCTGTGAAGCGTGCTTTTATTATCAGGGACCCCTCAGCGGGTACAGAAATGCACGATCTGATTAACAACACATCACCTTCTTCTAATGATTTACCATATGATTCAAACAGTAATGCCTTGTAAAAGCTAGTTGTCATAGCATTAGCCCCATAATCAAAATTGCTACCATAATAAGCAAGTAGCTCTGCATTACATTTCCGTGTAGAACCCACATACTTCACCTTAATGCTAGCATCAACAGCATCCTTTAATAATATATAATGCATTCGTACAAACCCATGCGCACCTCCAACCTCGATATACTCGCAGCTACTTTTTGAGTCCATTTTCCAAAACTTTTCGAATTTGAAATCATGAGAATGATGTGCACACACCTCAAAATATCATCCTTCCTTTGAGTAGCATAGAGGGTCGCTCCAATTTCCATTGTTGAATGGAACGGGACTGAACGTCCTGAACTGGGATTGCCAATCGGTAAACGACCAGGGTTGGTGATGTCTACAGCATCAAACCAAGGGTGGAAAAATAATGTTATACGACCAGGGCCTGGTTTATCTAGTTCCTCCCACCCATCGGGTACCAACCCAAGAGAATATGAAATAATTATGTCCCCAAACAATTTACCCCTTTTAAAGTTGGCTGATGATACATCCACATAAACTGTGAAGACTTCAAACCGGCTATAAGCATGACAATGTTTGTGTGGATTCCTGATGAAAATATAAATCACCACATATAAGAAACAAAATAACTACAACTAGAAACAACTAAATTAAAGAACTACAATACAAACCACTCACGTTTGGATAGCTTGAAATGGTGCAACAGATTTTAGAGCTACCGCCAGTGACACCGCCTCCAATGAGGGTTCCTACACAAAGAAAAAAGAAGTTAAAAAACTCGTTATAAGATGTGTAATACTTCTACTTAAACTTGGCTTAGTTTTTGACAAATCCATTCAATGCTTTTTATAAGAAGATCAACTAGGCTCACAAGCCTAAAAACGAGCGATGAATATATATGCGTATCTAAATTGTATATGTGTATATAATGGGCAGTTAAAAGCTAGTCTAAAAGCTACTTCAAGCTATAGGAACAAGTCAAAAACCTAAGAGCAACATTAACCACATAACAAAGATTATTCAAGCCAATTTGCAGACTAATTAGACTTGAAATGAGCATTTAAATTAAGCTGAGAATGGGCTGTCTCAGATACTGCCTGAAACTAAAAATGATCAAATAAACTAGTAAATGAGAAAGCTAATCTTTAAAAATTGAAAACGGTTAAAACTAAGCAATCAAGGAATATAGAAAAACACTTTTTATAAATTTTGAAAACAATACAAGCAACTAAAAATGATCAAATAAACAACTTAAGCTATTTTTGTTGTTTTTGGAATTTAGACTCAAACTTAATAAAATGACTCAAAATAACTAGAAACTGAATCAAACCTTTAAAATAGACTACATGGACTCTATTAGACTCAAAATGAACAACTACTAACACCCTTTTATAAATTTTGCAATTTAAACTTATTATATGCTCAAAATAATCATACGAGGCCTGGTGTGCTTAACAAGTGAGATCTAGTTACTTTAACGCATTATAAAAATCAGTCGAGCTCGAGCTATTATACACAAGCCAAGCTGGTTCGGTCTCGGCTCGGCTAGTTTCCACCACTAAAAAACCTGGTTCATGAAACTGAGTTAGCAAAAATTCTAACTGATAACGCGTAGTACCTGAGTGATCCCCAAAAGACGAAAGCCTTTCTCCATTACGGTTTCAGTTGCGTCACACAACAATAATCTTGTTGTCTCCTGCCAAAACTTTTAAAGTTACCCCAAAGCAGAAAAAGAATAATCACATGTCTTGCTAAAAAAATCAAATCAGTTTTTAGCAAATTAACTTTGTTTAAGAGAAGCAGAAACTAAATTCAATTATATGAGAAAAGCATTTCGTAAGTTAGTATATCAATCCTAAGCAGAACAAATTAACCTAGCAAAACTTTCAAAACTACACTAGATCAGGACAAAAATCATCACATTCGCCCTTTAAAAAATAAAATAATTTATTTTTGGAAATTAACTATGGTTTAAGAAAAGCAAAAAATTAAATTTGATACTGTATGAAAAAGGAAAAAGCATATGTAATCAAACATTCCTCGAACCCAGAGGACGCATAAGTTTCGTAGAAATGGTTGAATTTCTCACATAATTCATTTCTCACATAATTCATAAAAGTACCGACAAATATTATGTGGCAGGAAAGACATATAAGAATCATTGATCTCCTGATAAAGAAAGTTAGATAATTAGTACAATAATATAAGATAAGTAAGCATATTTATATAAAATTAGGAAAATAAAATAAAAAAAAAAAAAAAAAAAAAAAAAAAAAAAAAAAAAAACAAACAAACAAACAAACTTTTCACTAAATTCAAGATGTAAGACATGCACACGCGCGCACGCACACATACATACATATATATTTAGTCAGAAGCTATTGAATGAGCACATATGCTTTTGATTCATTTAGAGTTCACAATGATTTGTTACTCCAGCAAGGGGGAAATAAACGAGTAGTTCCCACTTCATGAATGTGGCGAGAGACCTGGTGGTGGTTGTGTTGTGACTAATAACACCAATTACTATTTAAAGACGTGTCGGATATCTCCCTCAAGTGTCTACCGACATAGGTAGAGAGAGTTCTACATCAATGGGTTTGAAACCGAATGTGTATAAGTTAGTGACGATGGGAACCCAGCTTGGATGGATCCGTTATACTATACGTATGTAATTGGTTTTATGCCGAGTCAACATGTTTCATTTTCAAATTTAATTATTATGTCTTACCTCAGTAAACATAAGCAAATGAAATGCTAGCTCACGTTCCACCCCTTCACACCATACTACTTTATCATCAAGTACCAAGTCTGAAACCTGTTACAAACAGGGTGTTGTAACAACAATGAAATACAACATCACTTGACTTAATATTCAAAAAGAAAGCAATAAAATTGGGGTCGAGATGAGGAAATTCTTACCCTTAACTTGTGAATGTCATTCCTAGAATGAGTTGTAATTTTACGAATTCGAGCTCGTGTTGTTAGAAGATAAACAAAAGTATCTCCCTATTTGATAATGAATTTGGTCAAAAACAAGATAGGTATAAAGACTTCAAAACGATGAGAAATACAATATAGAACAGCAATGGAATATCATTAATATACCTTTTTATCAAATATTTCACTGTAGCTGAATGTAAAATCAGCGAGTCCGTGCTTTTTCAAAAATGCATACCTGTTGAGAACACAAAACCAATTCAAAGCATTGAAATATGAATTATTTCGAAACTTGACCTAAACATGGTGTATCTCGTTTTATAAAACAAAGGAGGAACAGAGATTGTCAAGTTCAAATACAAACCTCTGGAAATAAAATTTTGATTACAGCAAGTTCATAGGAAATGAACATCGCATTATGGATGCCTAAGTACAATAAAAGTTAAAATTTTGATAAAATCACGAGAAGCTTACGTTAGAGCACAATTTAAAACTGCTTCATCAGTATAGCGAAGCATATCAGCATCCTCGTCTGATAAAGAAAAGAAAAAAAAAATTGTGAAATGTAGCCATTTTAAGTCAATCGCAATGGA
Source organism: Artemisia argyi (assembly GCA_030686995.1). Classification (NCBI taxonomy): domain Eukaryota; kingdom Viridiplantae; phylum Streptophyta; class Magnoliopsida; order Asterales; family Asteraceae; genus Artemisia; species Artemisia argyi. Next base: position 8,109,464 of record CM060700.1, read on the forward strand.
TTTGATGACTTGAGATATGTTTTATCTCTGATGGGTTAAGAACAATAGTTTATATAAACAGAGAATAAATTAACCATATCCGGTATACCTGCTTTACAAGGAGTTTCTAAACCGCTTAGGAAAGATAAAAAGTCTTCTAGGGATTTACTACAAGTTCTGAATCTAGCATAAGTTCCTTCAGGGAAGAAGGTCTTGGTTGTTAACCACCCTGCATCTAAAGCAGCCTGAAAAAAAAATATATATATATAAAAATTTCTCATCTTTTTTCGAACATGTCATGCTATTGTGTAAAAGTTACTTGCATTGAAGCAGTCTTCAATGTACTCTTCTTGTTGTGCAGGAGTCACAGAGACTATCCAATCTGTTTTTTCCTCTACAAATCCATGCCTACATATGCAGACACAAGACATTAAAGAAGTTATGTTTGGAAAAGGTTTAGAAAGCTGTTTACAAGCAATTGATATATATTTTGATCAAATCAGCAAGTACCATAGAGCTCCGAGATCTTCCAAAGGATAGCCGCAACAACCATCTCTCTCCCAATGACCCTCCCCATGACCCTTCCCACGACTCTTGCCACAACCCTTCCCAAGACTCTCCCCACGCCTCTCCCTACGCTTCTTCCCACGAATAAGAGATTTCTGTTTTCCTTTAGCTTTACTAAATATCACAACATCTTCATCTGTTTCTTTAACTCGAAAATATTTATCTACTCTTTCTCTTGTTAAACACATGTGGTTCCCCTGAAATAAATTGAAATATTAACTCAAACTACAAAATGTAATTTACATATAACTAACATCAAAAAGCAAAAATACCGAAGAGGTCTTCGCAGCAGCCTGAACATATTCAATCATATTCATTTGCGCCATAATTATGAACTCCCGTCGTAACACATCTATAGGTGTTAGTTTGGACGCATCCCAAGACGGAGTGTTAACTATGAAGGTTTTGATATCTTCTTGTTGTTTTGGTGCCCAAGTGACTATACCATCTCTTAGCATCTTATAAATTTTCTGCAAGGAAACAAGAATGTAGGTGAAAAATCGTAATGTTGTATGCAATGTTTTAAAATGTGCGCCTAGGTGCTTGAGGCTCCAGCCTTGTTGGAATTATAAGATCAAACTTCAATCTTAATTCATGTTCATATCTCAAGTCACTTTATTATTTAGTCTATGTAATAGATAGCAGCCATGTATTATGCAGTTTGTCCCTTTTGAATAACTACCTTGGCGCCAATCGCACAACTCCCTCCTTCAAAGGATCAAACCTGCTATCCCAAGGGGAAGAGGAGGGTCTAGTTCTAGACCAAACCTTGTGAATGAAGATGATGAGGTTGCTACTGTAGAGAATAGTGACACCAAAGAAGATGTGAATAGTGACACCAAAGAAGATGTCAAGGATGATGAATCTGATCATCCATATTTAATGATGATGATGGTGATGATGACGAGGGGGACTTTGACGGCATAGCTTAATACGTTGTTTAATTAAATAGTTTCTTTATGACATAATATCATTCATCATGACAATGTGGCATTCTGCCTTGTATATTGATACGTTGATTGCTTAATATTCTGGTTTTAAATGGGAGCTTTGTTATATGTATTAAGTATTGTATTATTTAAGCTACAGAAATTGTCACATATGTTATAAAGAACTTAATGTATTTAGTGCGCCTCATATTTATGAAACTCGCGCCTCGAGGCTGTGTGACCCCCTTTACGCCTCGCGCCTTAGCCTTTCAAAACATTGTTTGTATGTTTTAAAAGAGTTGGAAAAGAAAGAAAAAATAGATACCTCGGCCATCCACTTCCCTGATAACTTTATAGTTACAAAACCATCATCAGATACGTTCGGTTCTCCCTCTATCATGTAAGATTTCATACTAATAAGCTTGTCCCGTATTATCTAAAATAATATAATAACACATAAGATTACAGATGGAAAAAGACACAGTATATTTAAAAACCAGCCACGATTGAAAAAACAATATTACCACACCAATATCCTTTGGTTCCTCAATATGTGGATAGCTGTTTTGGTTACTTGATGCACGTTCTTCTTTTATTTTAAACCATATTCTCAAGACATCAATACTGTAAATTTCTTATCATGCATTATTAAGAAGAAAAAACAGAATGAATGGAAGAAAGTAAAAAACGTGGAAACAAGATATGTACATACCAATGGAAATCACCCATTTCTTTGGACCAAAACCAAACACAGTTGTCTTCACATTTAGGGAAATCTTTCAATGCGTCACTAAATAGCCGTAGAACTTCTGTTTGAAGGTCCCATTTTTTATTTTCCACCTGTATTACAATAACAATAACAATAACAATAATAGTAGTAGTAGTAGTAGTAGTAGTAGTAGTAGTACACTTACATCTTGTGTACAGGCTTCAATTGCTCGTGCAGTAGGTGCCATTTCTGCTATAGGCATAGCTTTCCCAAATAATGTCCCACATAACCTACTTAAATCATTTGCTTCCTGTATCACAAAACCAGTGCAAGGTATTAGTGTAAATTAAATAAATAAAATAAAACATGATCGATAATGTGTAGGTTAATAATCATAATTAGGGGTTGTTTCTTTTTTGCTTAATGGTATTAAAGGAAACAGACCCTTGCATCTATTGGTGATGTAGTAGAAGCTTCCATGGTCAAGTTAAGTTTGTACCATATCATGAATTTCAGGGTTTTAACAATCCTGTCCAAGTCCTGTATTACAAAACAAAAACAATGGCATCACGTAAATTCGTATAACTAATAAAAGGAGATAATAATGTACATAATAGACTTACATTCATTGGTATTGATGGTGAAGTAGCAAGAATGTGTTGCCTCAACATGCGGGCCAGTTCTAAATCTTCCTGTATTGAAAAACAAAACAATGGTATCATCATAAGAAGGTAAATTTGTATAATTAATAAAAAGAGATGATAATGTAACTAATAGACTTATATCGATTGTCAACGCAGAAATTCTCTTCATGAGGTCAGAGATATTGTCCATACTCTTCATGATGTGAGAGATTTCGCCCATTCTATACTTCTGTATTACAAAACAAAACCAAGGGTTTTTGTATAAGTAATAAAAAGAGATAATAATGAAGATAATAGACTTACAATTATTGATGCAATTTCTTTCATTGTTAATGTAGATTGTGAACGAGAAAATCTGTAGTAAACAAGAAGAACAAAAACCTCCTTATTGATTAACAAAAAACAACAAAATCTCAAAAAACCAATTTATGTAAGAATATAATCTCATAAATCAGTTTATTGTTAAGAGCATGAACCCTAAACACTCGATTCAAACAATTTTACGGTTAAAAACAATGTATACTCACATTGTTTAGTTAAAGATTGATAAGGGGTGCTTTGATTTTGGCTTAAAAAATCCGGATAATTTTATTACCAACCTATCTATTTATATTGTCCAAAACCCTAAATTTTGGGCTTGGGCCTATTTATTCGCTAACACATATAAGCTCACAAACCCAAGTTCATAAAAATTCACCGTTTTATTAAATTTGTTTAGTTAACTCAACATCAAATCAAATCTTACACACATACATCGACACCAACTAGTTACCGCTGGTAAATTTTAGATTCTTTTTTTTACCGTCAATTAGTTGTTTTTTTTTTTTTTTTTTTTTTTTTTTTTTTTTATTATTATTATTTTGGTAGTTAGGGGTATAAAAAAATCGATTTGAGTGGTTTTTGATAACCGATTTTGTTATAAGTGATGCAGATTTTGATAATTAGGGGTGGTTTTTGTTATAATATAATCCCATTCGAACGAAAAGTTAATTATCACTTTCTACACGCACGAAGGTTGTTTTGTTATTAAATATATGTACTATATCTCATGATGCAGGGACTTTTGATTTCTCGATCATCAACCATGGCCGCCGAGGTTACAATGATCCTTATTGACAATTCCGATTATGTTCCAGTGGATAGTGATGTGTTTAAGACTCAATTAGAGGCTATCAGACTCTATTGCCGCTCTAAAATCAAGGTCTTTTTCTTACCATAAAACTCCCTAGCTACAATTTCAAACAAAGTCATTTTTAGTAATATTTATTTATTATTTGTTTTTGTTACAGTCTAATTCCAAGAATAGAGTGGGCGCAGCCACAATGACAAGGGGCTGTGGTGACTCTAAATGGCCAAAACCAAGCGATGTTGAACATTTTCTGACTCACACACTAGGTTAGCAAATTTGTTTATTATTCGCTACTCTTCTGTTGCATTTGTGTATTGATGTACGAAATTATTTCTATACTCAGAACACATTCCTTGGGGCGGTGAGTATGACATATCTCAGGGCCTCCACTATTCTATGTTTGGGTTTGCACAACTTCCCGAAGGCACGAAGAGAAGGATGCTTGTGTTTGTTGCAGGGTATGTACACACACGCTTATAATAAATATTATTTCATCACCTTTAAATCAATAATATTGGAATGCTTTTCTAGGCCTTGTCCTGGATACTTGACGGAGTCCATTCTAGAGTATGGAAAATGGTTAAAGGAAATGGATATAGCTCTTGATGTTGTCAGCTTCGCTCACAAGGACCAAGAATTCGACGCACTCAAGACAAAATGCCTTAGATCATTTGTTGCTGCTGCGAATAATAAGGATAACAACAGTCACTTTGCTCGTGTGCCACGCGATTCTTCTTCTGTTTGTGACATCCTAGTGAAGTTTGTACCAACTTTTTGATCATTGGCCTAATACATGCTATTATTATTGTTACTGTTTTGTTTTGTATGTCTTCTGATATAAACTTTGTAATTTCAGCTCTAAGATCCTTAGCCGATCAGAAGTTGTGGAAGAGGAGATGGATAATAATAAGAAGAAGAAGAAGAAGAGGACGAGGAGTAGGAGTAGGAGGAAGAAGAATCATCATTCACAAGACCTAGTGGAGGAGGCTTTATCTTCTTTTTGTCGAGGTGTTATTTTCCCTCATAATCTCCCAGTTCCTCCTGGCCGGTTAGTATTTGGAAGTTTAGAAATGCATCAACTGATAAAAGTTTAACAACCATGAATGTACTAAGGAGAAGAAAGGCAACGTCTGCTGCTTAATTGTTTGTGTGTGTCTCTGCTGCTTGTTGGTTAGGGTTTTATGTTCCTTTTGGAAAATAAATACAGTTATAGATTGCTGTATGATGCCATCGTCAGATTAACGTTTATTATTGTTATTATTAATCTCTTTCTGTTCTTGTTTTTCTACTAAATGTTCCAGTGCAAAGTAGATTAGGCTGCTATTTTAATCATTGGTAAATGTTTGTGAGGTTTGCATTATTATGGAAAGGTCACCATGGAGCTAGCAACTATAGCACCATATAGCAACTATGGTACCATGGAGCTAGCAACTTCGAGAAAGTATGTGAGATGTGTCACATTACTGTCAACAAATTGCCATAGTTGATGATAATGGTACTCTGACCCCAAGAGCCCGGGATATGAGGATACGTAAGTGCAATATTATTCTCGCCTTGTTGATTTATGATAAATAGTTCATTTGGTTTCAATATAGAGGCGGCAATTGCGATCCATTTAGATATGAATGGGTCGACTTGGGCTATGAATTTGTCTAACAGGTCAAAGGAAAATAAAAAATACTTTAAAACGGAAAGAAGTGCAAGTCGCCCAAAGTTTAAAACTCTTTGTATCATTTTATTCTAAAAGTTAGTTTTTGTAAAGCACAGATTACTTGTTTTCACCCTGACTCGTTTAATCTACTCATACCCGTAGCAACAATTACTCATTAAGTGGGTTTCCTGGTGTGTAGGGTAGTATGAAATTGTAGGGTGGTACATGGGATATTTGGAATAGTGAGGGGTGTAAGATGACCCTACTTGGTCCAATTAGTGTACTGCCAAGGGGGCATGTTGTTTCTCCAAGGTGAGTATTTCCAAATTCCTTGAAGCCTTTTGTAAAGAGGAAAATGAAGAGGATTTGGAAGAGCCCTTGACTGGATGGATTGGGTTCCTAATGAAGCCATACAATTCTCCTACTGTGGCTGTTGTGGGTGCTGGTTGAATGGCCATGGTGGGGGGTTGATATGGAAAGTAGTTGGATGGTTATGGTGCTATAAAAGGTGAATTTAAGTTTCTGGTATGATTGGGATGTCTGATGTTTCAAGTATTGTATCAAGAAGTGCTGTTACAGGAAATTGAGAAAAAGGGATTTCACTCTCTTCTCTCTTCTTACAAACTTTTCTTGCCATTTATCCATTGTCAAAAATCATCATAATTCATCAATTTCTTCTTCAATTCTCAACGATTTTCAAATCTAAAACCATCAGTAGATTCGTCTTGAAATTGCGCACATCATGATATGATTTGATTAGATTTTCGATGAGTATTGTGGAATTCCCCAATTGTGTTGTTTGGCACCAAAATCCAACTTTTTAGTATTCATGAATAATTAGCTAACAATTAGTTTTCTTGTATACTGTATTAGTTTACTGTGTATATTGGAAGCTAAATAATGAAAATGTCCCAAACAACTCGTTCATCCAAACGCCAATTAAAGATGCCTAATAGATTGAAGGATCATGTGGTTGGTACTGTAGGATCAAGGAACGGAGCTAATGTTGTTGAAGTTGGTAGTAAAGGCCAGTCTGTGGAGAAAAGTGTTAGTGTATCTAGGGATATGGATAAAGGTGATGTTAAAGAAGGGGGTGAAGATGTAGTGAAATCGGATAATGAAGTGAATACTGGAGTATGTGAACAGAGTAATGAAGATAAGCAGATGCATGGGATTGAGGATGGGAAGATTAATGATGAGCAAATTAAGGAAGGTACAGGACAAATAAGCGATAGCAAATAAGCAATAGCAGGCTACTGAACAGGTACAAACTAATTCTACTATTGTTGAATCTAGTGCTAAGGAAAATGTGAATGTTAATGTGAAAAATGGTAGTAATGAGGGTAGTAGGAGCTTTGGTAAGAAAACATATGTTGATACTATTGCTACTAAACTAAATATGGAGGATAGGAAGTTGAGAATGATACCTACTGAATTGGATAGTAATGGTGTTGAGGTGGTTGTTTTTGATGAGATTGTTGTTGCTGAAGGAAGTAAAAGGTGGAATCAAACTTTGTGTGGTTATTTTGTGGGATATAATATGTCTGTTAATGAACTTAGGTATAATTTGAAGAAAATGTGGAGTAAATTTGGTTTTAAGGATATTGTTGATTCACACACTGGGGTATTCTTTATGAAATTTCATAATGAAAAAGGACTTGAGGAAGTTGCTAATTGTGGGCCTTGGATGGTTAATAATAAACCTCTGATTGTGCAGAAGTGGGAAGTTAATATGTGTTTAGATAAAAGTGAACCTGTGAAGATACCAGTGTGGGTGAAATTGTGCAATGTTCCACTTGAGGCTTGAACTAGATATGGTATAAGTGCTTTAGCTAGTAGAATTGGAAAGCCTTTGGTAATGGATAATGTGACTGCTTCTATGTGCAAATCTGGAATAGGGAGAGTTGTTAGATTATGGACATTATTTTAGTAGTCGTATGTTAGGATCGAACTCGAGATCGTGGGATTGCACACTTTACGTATGAAGAGTAAAAGAATAATTATTTATAAATGTTATATATAATTATTAATAAACACAAAACTAGTAATGACCGTTATTATTTAACGGAGAATGGCTAACGACCGTTAGATGAAGATTAGGAAAGTAATACTTGTGAATAATTGGAAGGTCAAGAATGTTCTAGAAGGAGTTCCACCTCCTTTGTGCCTTGAGCTCCAAGTTTCATCAGGTATATAAACACCTCTTGGGATATTGTTTTCTCATAACTTGTACACACATAATAGGTGTTTTTCTCTCCTCCTCTTGTCCCTAAAATCGATCCAAACCTCAAACCCATAAGGGTTTTCGATTTTCATAGCTAAAAGGGTTTTGTGTTTAATTTACTTGCATAAACTTTTACTTGAATTAGTACGTGTGTACAAGAACACGATTAAAACATACTTTTGTTTGATTCTTGGATTGAATTACAAAAGAGGTAAGGGGTAATTCTTATAATCCACATAAACCCTAATTAGGGTTCTTGAATTGAAGATTGCAATTGATTCTTGTTCGGGCTAGAATCACAAAGGTATGTTTACTATTTTATATTTGATTAATTAATTACATGTTATATGATCTTGTTATAACGCTTCCGCATATGCTCTCTTGATGTGTTTGGTTTATTTTATATGATTGTCATGATATCATAATTCCAACAGTGGCATCTAGGGCCGTTATAATGTGTAATTGATTATCGAAACGCATAAAAATTGAATCTTGATTCGTTTAATTTCATGTTTTTAGGGTTTTTTCGATTCCTAACCCTAATGTTTTTTATAGGGTCGATTGACCGGTTTTTAGGGTTTTGTTTTTTGAATTTGTTAATATGATTAGAAACCCTAGGATGTCATGTAACTGGTTATGCATTTTAGTAAACGATCTTGGTGCAATATGTTAATTGTTAAGCATAATCCATGAAAAGTGCACGTTTGCATGGATTTTATTGTGTGATAATTTAAATGGTTTAAATTGGATATATGAATTAATTGTTAAGTTATATCGAAACATGTAAATTTATTAATAGATGTCGAATTAGGGAAGACTCCAATATTAAGTAATCAATTATGTGCTATGTGGTATTTGTTTAGTTTTGGCTTACGCAATCGATTTATCGATGTATGTGGCTCTTTTTCCTTTGAAGAAGAAAGCCTTAATTGAATAAATGCATAATAAACCTAGACTTGATTATTAATAGGACTATTGAATAAAATTTGCATGTGGCTACATGTTTATACATATTTAATTATTATGTTATGTATATGTTTATTTGGTTGTTTTATTTTTTATTATGTATTACTTGTTTTTTGTTTATTATTATGTGAGACATGTTTATAAACGAAAAAGGGTAATTTTTGAATAGAAAAATAATATGGACTAAATAAATGGCGAAATTGTTTTGGTTTTAAGAGCTTAAATTTCAAAGGATTGGTTGATTGATGTTTTTGTACGTAATGGTTAAATAGGCCCGACCAAAGTTTACACACTACAAGATGGGTATAAGGTTGGCTTCGCATTAAATTGTGGCCTTAGATAGACAACACTCTGTCTTAACGCTCGTTTGTGTGTAAATTAGACTTACCGAACAACCATTACATGTACACTGTCATCTTAAGGGTGAATTGACCACAATTCCACAATAATTATCCGAAACACTAAGCCTTAGGGCTTATGCAAAAATACGATATAGTGGACGATAATTGTTGGTAATTCTTTAATTGGTGAACCCGATACCTCAATCAAAACTTTGCTATTTTACTCTTAGTAAATTGATAATAAAAATGTTTTATAAAACCAATGTTATGAAGTTGTATGCATGCTTCTTCATACATTATTTTGATTACACGTCAAAATTTAATACCCTTATAAAATTAAGTCAAATGCCATCTAATTAAGAACACTTGAAGTTGTAATTTACGTCATGTGAGAACTTGGCGAGATTGCAATGGAGAGGTAAATTTCGTAATTTCATTGCTAGCAGATCAACTGATGTAATGGATTTATGAGTTTGCAGTTTTTAAGTTAGACAACTTAAATTAAGTAGGAAGTGAGACCTTGGACTCAAGGCATTAAGATGGGGATCAAACATGCTTACAATACAAATGTTTTGTGATTGGAAATCCCATAAATCTAGGAATGGGACAAATGTTATGCCAATTATTGTACGACAATTACCTTGTTGAATACTATCATTACTAGCAGATCAACTGATGTAATGGTACTATGTCAATTAGGATCCTAGCTTTAAGAAAATACTATAGTTTATATGAATATTTACCAATGGGTATTTTATTTTCTTAAAGATCTAATTACCGAAAATACTAAAATTGAATTTTGAAATTCGTTTTAATGTATTAATGCAACGTTCAAACCGTAAACGCACTTTGGGCTTTGGTAAATTGATCTAGTTATGTTTTCAAACAAATGTTGATTAAGAATAATTTACTTAAAAGACAAAAGAAGTCTCCTTTCTATGAAAGAAGAGTGAGACATAATCCTATTTCTTTTTATGAAAAGGATAATAGGAATATTAGATATGTCTAAATTCTAATATAACTCATAGCAAATTTTTAATAGTTAAGCAAATTGCGAATATTTTCCATAGGGATTTCATCATCCTCAATCGGTGATTAAATTCTTAGTAACATATATGATATTTGGTTAACAGAAAATTATGTATGACATTTTATGAGTTATTATAATTAGAATCTAGACTAATTACCGCAAAATGTTAGAAGACAAAATAGTTGTTTTAACTATTCTAAAGGTGCTACATACATTGTAGGATGGTAGACCTGTTAAGGAAGAAATTGCATGCCCAATTTTTCAAGTTAATAGCATTTGGTGGATAGTCCATCATTTACATAGTAGGATACACTTTTAGTGCATAAGTAATTGTTACGTATGGACATTCAAAGGTGTAGGAAAGTTAAAAGCACACTATTTTCTTTCACTGGATATGAAACATTTACAATGTTGTCAAATTCAGTGGGAGTATTATATACTTATTACTGAATAAGGAATTATTGTAATGATCTTTAATTCAGTGGGAGTTACAAGCTTTGACACCTTGGTAGCTAAAGATAATTACTTTCCAAATGTAGACACTCATACTTTTAAGGATAGTCTTGTAAGTTTCCTTACTAGACATTGTCGTTCTACATCTACTTGTTATGCTAAAATCTATGACACAATCATATTGATCGTATAAACAAATGCAAGGCGTGTTGTTTATCAACTATATGAGGTTGTTCCATGCACAAGTGGGAGAAATGTTATCTTTAATGTGTGCAAGAAACAACTCATAAAGATATGATGGATTCTCTTGACTGCAAGGTAAGAGAATAAAGTTCTAATATGAATTATACTAATCTAATTCAAGAAACACTTGGTGTTACAATTTATGTTATGTGAGAGCTTAGCTAGATTGCAACAACAAGGTGAATTTCATATTTTCATTACTAGCAGATCAACTGATGTAATTGAACTATGAGAATTTACAGTTTCTAAATTAGATACCTATTAGAACACGTGTCCATATGATATCAAGACTAATTTAATTTATATATTTATGAATTCTTGGAATGACATAAATTAATAAAGTAATCTAATGCTACTTCAATCTGAATATTTATGTGTTCTTGGAATGACATAAATAAATGAATAAATAATGTTGTTTACATTATTGTGAAGTAATAAATTAACTTGAAATTACTATTGAAACCAAGAGATGGTGTTCGTAATTACTTTAGTTAAACATGTTTATGTTTCATTGTAAAGATATAAACATAAAGTCTTTTAATTGTTACAAGACTTATAATAAAGTAAGACGTTATCTTGTTATATTTTTTAATTAAGGCATAAACATGAAGCCATTAAATTGTTAAATGACTTATAACGTATAATAGGATTATAACAGTTTATGTTTTCTTGAAGAGACATGGACATGAAGTGACTTTGTAAAAAGTACTTATGTTATAAAGCATGTAATTGGCTTGAAAAATATTATTATACTATTAAAATGCATTAGTTGGTAAATAGACAAGTCAAAAGGAAATATGGTTATCTTAAATATTGTTAGATTGTCTTACAATATTAATACTAATGAAATACCAAATGTTTATGGTATGTTCAAATTAGGAAAATCAAACTCTTGTTATATTGTTTGATTAAAGATAACTATGACTTCTTTTCTTCCAAAAGTTATCAAGGTTAAAATATTGAGTATGGCTTGGACATATTTAATAAAACTCCAACCTAGAAGATTAATAAGACATTATCATATGATGGAATGTGAGGAATGTGATGAATTACATTAAGTCTTAAATTGAAGTTCTAAATTTGTTTAACTGCTTATGAAGAGGTTATTAACAAAGTAAAGTCAGGAACAGTCAATAAGTATTTGTAATATCCCAAAAGAGAACATTGTATTGTTGCTTTATTTGCTAAGTATTTAAAGATAGTCTTTAAATTACTAAAAGCAAGTGGAGTTTTGGTCTTTAAAAGATAAAATTACAAGATACATAATCTTCTAAAATACACTAGTAAATATCATGATGAATTTTGACATTTGAATGTTAAATCTCAACATGATAATAAAGTTTGACATTTAAATCTTAAATCTCAAGATGATGGAATTACTATTCATAGAATAGCAATATATCTCAGATATTTGATTAATATGCTGAGGGCTATGATTTACAGGATTATTGTAAACCTGATAATCATTATGATACATTATCAAATATGTAATTGGGTAAAGTATACATGATATGAATGATTAAGATGATGTCCATAAAGATAATCAATTTTAGAAACTTGGTTTATCTTAATAGTTAGACTAGAAAATAAAGATGAGTTTCTTCAAAGATAAGGTAACCTTTGTGGTTTAAATTTTTGTATAGAAATCATATGGACAATATTGTGCACGTATTTAATGCATGTTTTATGACAAGATTATTAATCACACTTAAGCAATTAACTGTGATTGAATATTCTTTTCTAAACACATTAAATATATAAAGATTATGATTGTCATATTTATGAAATTGACAATGGAATATCAAAACTCTTTCTTGAGTGATTACTTGAGCGAGGACGATAAGTAATCAAAAGGAGTTTATGAATTCAAATAAATCTTTGGAAGTGTACAAAGTGCAAAAATCCATGGATAGATAAATGCATGCATCTAGAAGATTACTCTTATGTTTAATTATTAAATTCATGTTTTGATTTATAATTGAAATAAGATAATTTTTGTAAGTATTCCTAAAAGCTAGTGGGAGTATTATGCTTAATTTCTTATATCATATATGTTGTAGAACATATAAAAAGTAACATTCCATATAAGTTAAAAGTTAAGTCTTAGTTTGGAATGAAACTTTACTTGTAAGATTTAGGAAATAAGACATACAACCTTGGAATGAATGTTTATTCTTGAAATATGTGTGGTAAATGACTCTAATATAATATGATATATTATTTAGAAAGTCTAAATGGATATGTATAACATGAATAAAATCTAAGTATGACTCAAAGATTTTTCTTGAACATCATGTTTTGTTGTATCATGCTTGATTATAAGATGATTTGGCAATATTAATATCTAACTAAAAGGTTATTAGATAACTTGTGTAATATTCTAAAAAGAATATGTTTGATTATAGAATCACATCCTAAATCTGGAACAGCTTCCAAATTCTATAGATGAACAATTTTTCAATTGTTGTGAAAATTGTAATAGCCAACAAACTTGAAAGTTTGAAGGGCATCAAACATTACACAATAGATATTAATGTTTACGGAAAGTTTTAATAGCATATTGTTGTTGCATACAATGATGCTAATGAAATTGAGATGACAATCAATACTAGTTATGGAAAGGATTTCATCCTTGGCTATATGTACTAGTTGTGCTTAAAAAAAGCATAGTTGCATTATACATTAAGAGAATAAGAATACTTTAAACTTTAAAATGTTTGGAAGTTTGATTATCATAAATTGGTGGTTAAGGATGACACACATTTTATGAAAGACAATATGGCATTATCAAATAGTTGAGTATGCATATACAAGAACTTCAATAGTTGAATTCTTGAAATAAGTATTCTCAAAATTCCGATAGATCAAAGTTGGATGATTTATGTCTTGTCAACAAGTATGAATGTCATTACTTGAGACATAATTCATCAACAAGAGTTATCATGCATTGATCTATTTAGTATTTGGATAAAGGATGTTAAACAATTATTATAAATTTAAATACATGGTATGTTTAATTTATAATATATTGTATCCTATATTTGTATGTTTAATCCATGAATAAATGTTATTCTAAAATTGTCCGTTGTCAGTTAATAATATGGGAATATTATTAAATCAAGACAAATCTGAAGGTTGGTATAATATACTTAAGTATATTGATGCGTAGTCATGCCATTTTAGATGATATTCAATGATACCGAATATAGGACTTATCCCAACAATATGATGTTACTTTATGGATTTTGTTATTAAGTAAATCATGAGAAGTTATCCTTAGACTTGAGATGCAAGATAAGTGTCATGAATGTAGTACATTTTTGTGGAACAACTTAACGCTATACGTAACTGGTAGTCATAAGGGTTGTTTTCGAAAGTGTTACAAAGTTTGTGGGTTTTGCTTGTAGTCAAGATAGAATTTGTTCCTTCAAATTTATTTTTGGAGTTTAATACTGCTGGGCCCCTCGTAAGGTTGGTAAGATGTATGTGCGGCCGCACCCAAGATCTCCCCTGAATATGTTCAGAAGATTTGGTAATCTTGATCAATCATAAACAACGAGAAACAGAATGGTTAATTAAGGAATGACTTTAATCCATATCCTTATTAACGTGGTATTAGAAACAAAAGGATAATAATAATGAGAAATCATTAAAAGGTTTTTCCAGGAGCCTTACTCGAGATCGTACTAGAGGCATCGGCGTGTTGCAAGACGCTAACCGATGTGATTACACTATTAAAATATGTCCAAGTGAGAGCTGTTAGATTATGGACATTATTTTAGTAGTCGTATGTTAGGATCGAACTCGAGATCGTGGGATTGCAAACTTTACGTATGAAGAGTAAAAGAATAATTATTTATAAATGTTATATATAATTGGTGAGTGCTTATTCACTCACTTTTATAAGACCAAAACCGGACTCAAAAGACCAAAAACTAATCGAATTATGCCAAATTTGTAGTGTTTTTGTGTTTGTGATATGCAGGTACGGATATTTCGAGAAACGGACAAAATCAAGCTAAAAACGACAATCACGAGCACGGGATTTGGAAAGAGGAGCAAAAGCCGAAGTCGGGGAAGAAATTATGGTCATAAAGTCAAAGTTAACCTTGGAGAATCATTACTTGGCAAGATTAGCCCTTGGATACTATTTTTCAGAAATGACAGAAGAGGTCCTTGAAGTTACAAAGTTTACATAATAGGTCCTTGGATTTCATAATATCAAATTCTGATAACACATCCAGCCCATTCAATATACCCAAAGCTCAAACCTTGATAATATCACCCAAGCCCATCAAACCAAAACCCGAGCCCATCCTTACATCGGTCAAAAAGTCAAATGCACATCAAAAAAATATAAAAAAAAAACCACGCGCCATATTCACCCCCAATTCCTTTTTACCCAGCCAATATGAACCCTAATCACGTTTACCTCTAATTACCCACTTCCACCTCAATTTAACCACAATTAAGGGTACAAATGTCATTCCCCACCACACCTGACACCCTCTGACACAAAGAATGACAAGTGGCAGCTGTGGATTGGTCTGAACGCGTCACCAGATGAATTCAAGAGATGTGATTGGTGCACTTGTGTCACAACGGATCTAAGATGGAATATTCGTTGAATATCCTTGCTTCTGGATGCTTCTTAGCTCCCCTCTCAGCTCCTATATAAGGAACCTCCTCACCACACTTTGAAGACTGTTAGTTAGTAGGTTAGATGTTAGGAGTAGTGATAAATTAGTATAGAGTAGTGTAGGTTAATTAGATGCTTAGCTTATGGTTTTAGTTTTGTACTCAATTTCAGCTTTAATAAAAGTTTTCATTTAAATTCTTAGCAATTTAATTTTCCAAGCGAATTAATATTACAAACTGTTTCAAGCTTTTATTTACATGATTTCATAAACTCAGTCAAGCTTACTCAGTAGATTGTAGTGAAGAATTACACCTTGTTTCTGCTTAATTTGGTTAATTGGCTTCGGGTCAACGAAAGTCAAAGGTGTTCATCATGAAGAATTTGGGTAATGTGTTGTTTGATTCAGTATTCTGGGATGATGATTAAGCCTATATAAAGATAGGCTGTGGTTTATTACATCCCTATTTCAGTTAGGGAATAGAACTTGTAAGTCTCAGTTTTACGTTTTCAAAGTTCAGATATGATCTCATTTGTAGTAGCTTAGATCTGATTTCCTGCTAAATAGTGTTTGATTGTGATTATTTGTTGATATTCAGTAGATTTAGAGTTAATTTTGCTTGACTGATCATCTGAATTCATACTTGTTTGAATCTGAATTGTTATGCTTCGTAACTGTTAGATCTGTGACAGAGTTCTGTTATGGTTATTTGTTATTGCTCATTATTGATTTGAATCCTATTAGAGAATTGTAACTGAGTTTGTATACTGAGATTCGCAGCCTTAATTAGTAAGATGTAATATTAGAGGACAATTAAGGGAGTGTTTGGATGAATAAGTAACTAAGTTTAGCTGTTGTAATTTTGCTGTTTAACTATTTCATATAAGTTTCTTTAGTGATATAATATAGATCTAATTCAATAAAACAGTAGGTTAGTTTGAATAAAAAGTCAATATAGGTTTTAACATTCATTAGCTGTTAGAATTTAGAGGATTTAGTTTGAGTAATTGTTCACCTAGGTAATAAACAGAATAGAATAGCATTATACAGATTTATTTGAGCTTATTATATCTGAATTGGTAGAGTTAGTCCATTGGAAATTAGCTGTAGTCAAACAAGTAGTATAAGCATAAATAGTCAACTGTCATTAGTAATAGTGTTACACTGTGTGCTGAACTGAGCTTGATTTTGAGTATCATACAGTGGTTATTGGTCATATTGTTGATTGATCTAGTATCTCTGTATATCAGTAGTGTTTTTGCCCCCATAATTTCTGAATTTAGAGCTTATTAGAAGTATTTTTTATGGTCTGCTAGTTAGAATAATTGAGACATATAAGCTGATTTGATTTTAAGGCCTGCTAGTGCTATTTAGCACTAGTACCTTTGCTCTTGTGGTTGATCTTATTTTAGTATTAGTTGATAAGGTGTTGAGATTGAGCCATTTACTCCTGGCTTATTCTGTGTTATCTGAGAGCTTATTTGCTTATCATTAGCTTTCATTCATTGCTTATTGCTTGCATCTAGTACTTCTGTACTTTCTTATGTTCATTACTGAGCTTCATTGAGCTTATTAGAGTATATCACTTCTGTGTTTTCAGTTTAGTAAAGTTTTGTGGCAAGTGCTTATTAATAAGCATTTGCCATAAGCTGATTAGCTCTAAATAAGCACTTTTGCACATCTTTTTCTTTTCAAATTTTTTCTGCAAGTTCTCCATAATATTCTAGATTTTCTGTAAATTTTTCATAATTTTCTGAGTTGATTTGATATTTTTCTTAATATTTCTTCACTTTTAATCATTTTTATATCATTTTTAATTACAAAAAATCCATAAAAATCAGAAAAAGCTTTGAAAAATACAAAAATATTTTAGAAAATTATTTTATAATATTCTAGATTTTTCAGAATAGTTTTTATAATTTTCCCATTATTTTTCACATTCCATTTTATTTTTAATTACTTTTTAATTCAATAAATAGAAAATAAATTCTAGAAATTAAATAAAAAACCAAAAAAATATTTTTCTTTTTCTTAAAATTCTTTTTAATAGTTTAATATTTTTAGAAAATATTTCCAAGTTCGTAGGATCATTTTTTAATAAACGTTACGTTTTAATTAACGCGTGTGCATTCCCGTTTTTACGTTTTTAACCTTTGTACATATATAGCTTGTATTTTCTGCTTATTTTACTATTACTCTTCATTATTTGAATTCCAAAATCATATTTTTCACTTTACCACTTTTCACGACTCGATTTCGCGATTCGATTATTCACAATTCCATTCTACCTTCGCTGGGAAAACGACCCGGGTTATCCGTTCCTAAGCATTTCTTCGGTTAAAAACTATACTTAAAACGATTATATCAAAATGGCGCCGTTGCCAGGGAAGGTTGAAGTGAATTTTTCGTTTTCGTTTTTCAAAATTGTGTTTTGAAAACCTTCCTTGTATATATTTTCTATAAAAACCAAAAAAAATTGAAAAATCAAAAACACTTTTCCTAAAGTGTTTTCAAAAATACCAAAAAAATAATAAAGTTACAGCCTCGTCTCGACCGAAAGGAAGAGCGTTGTAAACCAAATAAGCTTAACAACATAACAACGCGTGAAATTAGTTGCGAGTCGGATTACTTTAATTCTACGACCGAATAAGCGGAAAATACGAAAGCTTTGACATTAAATTGCAAGCTGAAGAGAGATCCATTCTTCTCTCCCGTTCCGTCACGAGTAGATTTGAAGGAAACGATTTACGATTAACGTAACGTTTGAAAAAACAAAAGAGAATAAAAAGTTTTTTTTTGTTTTTTTTAAAAAATAAAAATACAAAAAGATTTTCCTTTTCCATTTTGATTTTCCTTTTATTTGATTTTATGATATTTAAAAACCAAAAATAATCTTCTTATCCTCTTATCATTTGATTCTTCTTCTCAATCCCTCTCACGTTTAATTCTAATGGATCCGATTTGTTTAAATTGTGGAGAACCGTTCTATGGAGGGTTGTGTGTGTGGTGTACGTGCGACGAATGTGGAGATAATATTCATGATGGCGTTTGTTTGAATTGTAATTCTCACACGTATGATCAGAATTCGTTCAACAATCCGTCAAACGTTCCTGATTTCTATACACCACCACCACCTTCGTTTTATTGCTATAATTGTGGAAACCCTTCCGAAGAAGGAGTGCCGTGTGGGCGATGTTTTTGTGATGTATGTGGATACACCGATTGTATGTGCTATACTCCGAGTGCTGATACGTCTTTCGATTACAATCCGAGTTTTGATTGTTATCCTCAAAATAATTTTTATGAGCCAAATTCGTATTACAATGGTGATTCTTTCCAAAATACATCAAATTTTGAAAATTGTGGGGGATCGTTTGAAAATTCTTATCATGAACCTAATCCTTGTTACGATTCTAATGGTTTTTACCAACCCCCACAAACTTCCAATTTTAATAATGATATTTTTGAAATCAAATCAATGATCGATAAGTTGAAAGAGATGGTGACTAGTCGTATGACATCTACTCCCGAGCCTTATGAGAGATCGATGGAAGAACCACTTATCGAAGAAAGAAAATTCCAATTTTGTGAGTGTTGTTTGTACGATGATGTTCCACGATTACGATCAATCTAAATCCTCAAAATGATTCTATCTCTTCTCCCGTAGAACCCGAGGACTCTCTAATAATGGGGGACGAGCCTTTTGACACTATTCCGGCAAAGGAATCGGACGAATTCAATAAGTCTAGTGTTGAGAACCTCGTCCAAATCCCAAGAGAGTCCGAGGAGATTTCTAACGATGTTGAAAATAATCGTTTTGATGATCATGTTGATACGAATGATATACCATTTGATGATAATCGTGTTGAGATATTCTCCGATTCTGACGATGACGATTCTATATCTTGTGGAGAAATCGATTATGTTAATGAAGAACCTCCTGAGTTCGTAAGCTTTGAAGATGATAATAATGAAGATGATGATGCGGAAATACAAGATGAAACTCTTCGTGAAACATTGTTGAATGTCAATCTTCTTATCTCTCGTATTGAGGCATTGAATGATCCACCGACTTCTTCTCCTATCCCCATTATGGATAGTGATTTCTTACCCGAGCTTGAAATTTTTCGATTTGAAGAGACAAGTAGTGGCAGTCCCACTATTCATGCTGATATCTCTCTTCTGGATTATGAGTGTTTTCACTTTGAGATCGACTCTTTACCTATTTTCGATAATCCGTCACTTAACCCTCTTTTAGAGGATGTCGATATATTTCTTGCTGCAGATGACTCGATACCACCGGGTATTGAGAATGACGAGAATGATATTTCTTCCGATTTACTTTTTTCTCGTCCACCTGCAAAACCACCCGATATAGATTATGAATCCGATGCGAATGAAGATATTTTTAGAATGGTGGACGAGGTTTCTGAACTAGAATTTGCTTTTACCATCCGGGTGTTTAAACCATTCTATACTTATACCATCATTTCTTCTTTCCACTCCACCGGGAGTGAGGACACCGTATTTGACCCTGGCATCTCTATCTTTTGTGCCATGTGTCCATTCTATCTGCTCTCCCCAAGGACGAATTAATTCGGGGATCGAGTCAAGCTCATGTGACTCGGTAATAAAAAACAAGCGCTTCGTGGGAGGCACCCCATGCTTATCCTTTCATCTTCTTAAGATTCTATTTTCTTTCTAATGTGACGTGAGGAGGGCTACCTCTTCCATTTTCTCGTGTTTCGTTGTTGTTTGTGAATGTCCAGGATTTGCCCGAATAATGAAGACTCTCGTGCTCGTTGTTTTGTCTACACTCGAGTTTCATCATTCGTTGCTTATCCATATATCCTAATCTTATCGACTAACATTTATCTTTTGGCATAATTAATAAACGGCCTTAGATTTATGTAGGAGAACCCTTACCTTTTAAACATTGAGGACAATGTTTCGTTTTAGTCTGGGGGGGTGATCGTTCGATCTGATTTTTGCCTTGCACTTTGCTGTGAACTCTCGCAACTCCGTTTTTCCTAAAAAATTGAAAATTTCAAAAATTTTGATGAAAAAAAGCAATGAAAAAGCACAAAAAGTTGTGAAAAAGTTGAAAAAGTTGTGCAAAAATATAATAAAGTTTGAATAAGTGTTTTGACACCTTGTTGACTTTCTTGTTGGCGAGAGTAGGAATAAATATTTTGACTTGACCGGGCGTGTTGAGCCCTAGCTTGTTCCCTTAACCAATGATAATCACATAAGCTTGTGCTAGTTTTGTACACTAGGAGCTATAAAATGCGAATTTTTTCTTAAGAATCTGCAAGTTCCCGTACTTGACTTTATACATGCGCAACTTAAAAGCTTTCGCTAGTCTTTTACATAAGGAGCTAGAAAACGCGAATTCTTCTTCTAGAATTTGCAAGTTTCCGTATCTGACTTTATATATGCGTGGCTGATTATCGGCTAAGTATTCGCTGGTTTCATTATTTGGAATCTTAAATTGCGAAGAGCGAGAAATGATAGAGTTTATTTAGAAGTTAGATGCTAAACGTGGAGTAGTGGTTCTCTTTAGAGCTCATGGAAGGTACTTGAGTTGTGGCTTTTTACTCCCATCAGAAACGTCACCAATATATAATAGATGTTCTAGGTTAATTAGTGGTATTTTGGTTTGAATAATATTTAGTTCTTTGTTTTCTTAAGAGAATTTTTGCTTTAGAAGTTGGGTACATATCAAGGAACATCAAAAATAAGAGCAAAAAGTGAAAAATCAAAAGTCAAAAGTTGACTATCTATGTGGTTTTGGAGCTACCCGATAAGCTTCCATTGATGTTGAGAAAAAAGTCAAGAAAGAAAAAAGTGAAAAGTATGAGAAAGTATGAGAAAAGTGAAAAAAGTGAAAAATGAAGAAAAGTGAAAGTTGAAAGTTATGGTTGAATAAGAGTATGAATGTAAAATAAGTTGTTGGCGCGTGAGGTGCATGTGATTAGTGATTAGTAATCAGTCACATGAGGTGCACTTGATCGTACTCCGCAACTTATATCCTTGATATTGTATGTACCCCAAATTCCTTGATGTGGACCGAATTTCTATTGCAGTGGTTCTTAAGAGAAAATGAATAACTACTTATCGTTTTAACTTAGGTATCACTATCGGACTAAAAAATATTGAAACGAGAAAATATGAAGCAATTCATTTCTCAACAAAATAAAATATTGAGATACAAAACCTAGGAAATGGGAGTAAGGAGTTTCCACAAGTAACTATTATGAGTAGTGTTAGCATCTAATTTTTAGATAAGCTGTGATCTCGTTTGTACGCTTAGTTTGGGGACTCGTGAAAAATCAAGGATGACGATTTTTATCCGTACGGTCACTTTTCTATGAAAAGTGTTTCTACTCGTTGACCTTAAAAATTATTGCAAAATAATGAAAGTCGGCAAATCGTCACAAATATGAAGATTGAAAAGTACAAAAATAGAAGTGTAAGTGGAATAAAGGAATAAAAGGAAAATTTTGAAAAACGGAGCGTTTTCAGGAATAAATGATTTTATTACTTCTTTTGAACCTCCTTGCTACTTTTCAAAGTTAGTAAAAAGAGATTTGAAATTATTTATCCCAAAAGCGTGAATTGATCACATTGCGTGAGGACACGACAATACTTTAGTCGGGGGGATTTTGGCGAGTGCTTATTCACTCACTTTTATAAGACCAAAACCGGACTCAAAAGACCAAAAACTAATCGAATTATGCCAAATTTGTAGTGTTTTTGTGTTTGTGATATGCAGGTATGGATATTTCGAGAAACGAACAAAATCAAGCTAAAAACGACAATCACGAGCACGGGATTTGGAAAGAGGAGCAAAAGCCGAAGCCGGGGAAGAAATTATGGTCATAAAGTCAAAGTTAACCTTGGAGAATCATTACTTGGCAAGATTAGCCCTTGGATACTATTTTTCAGAAATGACAGAAGAGGTCCTTGAAGTTACAAAGTTTACATAATAGGTCCTTGGATTTCATAATATCAAATTCTGATAACACATCCAGCCCATTCAATATACCCAAAGCCCAAACCTTGATAATATCACCCAAGCCCATCAAACCAAAACCCGAGCCCATCCTTACATCGGTCAAAAAGTCAAATGCACATCAAAATAATATTAAAAAAAACCACGCGCCATATTCACCCCCAATTCCTTTTTACCCAGCCAATATGAACCCTAATCACGTTTACCTCTAATTACCCACTTCCACCTCAATTTAACCACAATTAAGGGTACAAATGTCATTCCCCACCACACCTGACACCCTCTGACACAAAGAATGACAAGTGGCAGCTGTGGATTGGTCTGAACGCGTCACCAGATGAATTCCAGAGATGTGATTGGTGCATTTGTGTCACAACGGATCTAAGATGAAATATTCGTTGAATATCCTTGCTTCTGGATGCTTCTTAGCTCCCCTCTCAGCTCCTATATAAGGAACCTCCTCACCACACTTTGAAGACTGTTAGTTAGTAGGTTAGATGTTAGGAGTAGTGATAAATTAGTATAGAGTAGTGTAGGTTAATTAGATGCTTAGCTTATGGTTTTAGTTTTGTACTCAATTTCAGCTTTAATAAAAGTTTTCATTTAAATTCTTAGCAATTTAATTTTCCAAGCGAATTAATATTACAAACTGTTTCAAGCTTTTATTTACACGATTTCATAAACTCAGTCAAGCTTATTCAGTAGATTGTAGTGAAGAATTACACCTTGTTTCTGCTTAATTTGGTTAATTGGCTTCGGGTCAACGAAAGTCAAAGGTGTTCATCATGAAGAATTTGGGTAATGTGTTGTTTGATTCAGTATTCTGGGATGATGATTAAGCCTATATAAAGATAGGCTGTGGTTTATTACATCCCTATTTCAGTTAGAGAATAGAACTTGTAAGTCTCAGTTTTACGTTTTCAAAGTTCAGATATGATCTCATTTGTAGTAGCTTAGATCTGATTTCCTGCTAAATAGTGTTTGATTGTGATTATTTGTTGATATTCAGTAGATTTAGAGTTAATTTTGCTTGACTGATCATCTGAATTCATACTTGTTTGAATCTGAATTGTTATGCTTCGTAACTGTTAGATCTGTGACAGAGTTCTGTTATGGTTATTTGTTATTGCTCATTATTGATTTGAATCCTATTAGAGAATTGTAACTGAGTTTGTATACTGAGATTCGCAGCCTTAATTAGTAAGATGTAATATTAGAGGACAATTAAGGGAGTGTTTGGATGAATAAGTAACTGAGTTTAGCTGTTGTAATTTTGCTGTTTAACTATTTCATATAAGTTTCTTTAGTGATATAATATAGATCTAATTCAATAAAACATTAGGTTAGTTTGAATAAAAAGTCAATATAGGTTTTAACATTCATTAGCTGTTAGAATTTAGAGGATTTAGTTTGAGTAATTGTTCACCTAGGTAATAAACAGAATAGAATAGCATTATACAGATTTATTTGAGCTTATTATATCTGAATTGGTAGAGTTAGTCCATTGGAAATTAGCTGTAGTCAAACAAGTAGTATAAGCATAAATAGTCAACTGTCATTAGTAATAGTGTTACACTGTGTGCTGAACTGAGCTTGATTTTGAGTATCATACAGTGGTTATTGGTCATATTGTTGATTGATCTAGTATCTCTGTATATCAGTAGTGTTTTTGCCCCCATAATTTCTGAATTTAGAGCTTATTAGAAGTATTTTTTTTATGGTCTGCTAGTTAGAATAATTGAGACATATAAGCTGATTTGATTTTAAGGCCTGCTAGTGCTATTTAGCACTAGTACCTTTGCTCTTGTGGTTGATCTTATTTTAGTATTAGTTGATAAGGTGTTGAGATTGAGCCATTTACTCCTGGCTTATTCTGTGTTATCTGAGAGCTTATTTGCTTATCATTAGCTTTCATTCATTGCTTATTGCTTGCATCTAGTACTTCTGTACTTTCTTATGTTCATTACTGAGCTTCATTGAGCTTATTAGAGTATATCACTTCTGTGTTTTCAGTTTAGTAAAGTTTTGTGGCAAGTGCTTATTAATAAGCATTTGCCATAAGCTGATTAGCTCTAAATAAGCACTTTTGCACATCTTTTTCTTTTCAAATTTTTTCTGCAAGTTCTCCATAATATTCTAGATTTTCTGTAAATTTTTCATAATTTTCTGAGTTGATTTGATATTTTTCTTAATATTTCTTCACTTTTAATCATTTTTATATCATTTTTAATTACAAAAAATCCATAAAAATCAGAAAAAGCTTTGAAAAATACAAAAATATTTTAGAAAATTATTTTATAATATTCTAGATTTTTCAGAATAGTTTTTATAATTTTCCCATTATTTTTCACATTCTCTTTTATTTTTAATTACTTTTTAATTCAATAAATAGAAAATAAATTCTAGAAATTAAATAAAAAACCAAAAAAAATATTTTTCTTTTTCTTAAAATTCTTTTTAAAAGTTTAAGATTTTTAGAAAATATTTCCAAGTTCGTAGGATCATTTTTTAATAAACGTTACGTTTTAATTAACGCGTGTGCATTCCCGTTTTTACGTTTTTAACCTTTCTACATATATAGCTTGTATTTTCTGCTTATTTTACTATTACTCTTCATTATTTGAATTCCAAAATCATATTTTTCACTTTACCACTTTTCACGACTCGATTTCGCGATTCGATTATTCACGATTCCATTCTACCTTCGCTGGGAAAACGACCCGAGTTATCCGTTCCTAAGCATTTCTTCGGTTAAAAACTATACTTAAAATGATTATATCAATAATTATTAATAAACACAAAACTAGTAACGACCGTTAGTATTTAACGGAGAATGGCTAACGACCGTTAGACGAAGATTAGGAAAGTAATACTTGTGAATAATTGGAAGGTCAAGAATGTTCTAGAAGGAGTTCCACCTCCTTTGTGCCTTGAGCTCCAAGTTTCATCAAGTATATAAACACCTCATGGGATATTATTTTTTCATAACTTGTACACACATAATAGGTGTTTTTCTCTCCTCCTCTTGTCCCTAAAATCGATCCAAACCTCAAACCCATAAGGGTTTTCGATTTTCATAGCTAAAAGGGTTTTGTGTTTA
This sequence comes from Artemisia argyi, assembly GCA_030686995.1. Lineage (NCBI taxonomy): Eukaryota > Viridiplantae > Streptophyta > Magnoliopsida > Asterales > Asteraceae > Artemisia > Artemisia argyi. The sequence goes on from CM060700.1 coordinate 8,135,081, forward strand.
ATTTACTTGCATAAACTTTTACTTGAATTAGTACGTGTGTACAAGAACACGATTCAAACATACTTTTGTTTGATTCTTGGATTGAATTACAAAAGAGGTAAGGGGTAATTCTTATAATCCACATAAACCCTAATTAGGGTTCTTGAATTGAAGATTGCAATTGATTCTTGTTCGGGCTAGAATCACAAAGGTATGTTTACTATTTTATATTTGATTAATTAATTACATGTTATATGATCTTGTTATAACGCTTCCGCATATGCTCTCTTGATATGTTTGGTTTATTTTATATGATTGTCATGATATCATAATTCCAACAAGAGTTGGATATGCTAGGGTCCTAGTAGAAGTTGATGCTACTAAAGAACTCTCTGAAAATGTTGAAATTGTGTATAAGAATGGACAAAACATTGAGGTATATAGGAAAAATGTAAAAGTTATGTATGATTGGAAGCCACCAAGATGTTCTAAATGTTGTGTGTTTGGACATAGCTTGCAAAATTGTAGTAAAACCACTTATGCAGAGAAGAATAGTAGTAAGGGGGATATTGAGAAGACTATGCCAGTTGAGAAAGCTAATGGTGTTGATGAGGAAGGTTTTATTGAAGCAAAGAATAAAAGTGTTGGTAACAAATGGGTTGGTAAGATTAGTGCTAAAACGAATGTTCAACAACCTAAGATGATGTATCAACCTAAACAGAAAGATAGTTATGTATGTACACCAAGATGAGGTTAACAAAGAAAATGCTAATGGTGTAGATAAAGGGAAAGAAGAAGCTAAAAAGAGTTGGAAAGATGTTGTTGGAAGTAGTAAACAGGCATATGTGCAAATGAATGGTAAGAGGAATATGGCGAGAGGAGTGCAGAATGGTAAACAAGCAAGAACTCCAAGAAATGGGAATGAAAATGGTAAAAATGTGTGTTCGGCCAACAAGTATGATGTGTTAGGACAGTATGAGATAAATGATCAAGGTAAATTGAGTGAAAATAGGAACAAAGAGATTGTTGATGAGATAATTAGCCAAAGGAGGGTATTAGTTGATGTTGATATGGTTGGATGGGATAATGCTATGAAAGCATACTATAAAAAGAAATTGGCTGAAATGATTGACAAAAGGAATGTTATTAGTCCAAAGGTATGTGTAATTGAAAAAGATGATGTGTTTAAAGATGATACAGGTATAGCACAGTGTATGGAGGAGAATGAAGTTATAGGAATGGATAAAGAGGTATTGGGAGGATGCTAAATGTGTATCTTTATGGATTTAAAAATAGGTTGTTGGAACATTAGAGGTTTAAGCACCTCTGATAAGCAAAAGGAAGTAAGAAAGTATATAGCAGAAGAAGCATTAAGTGTATGTGCAATTTTGGAAACTCATTTAAAAGCAAAAAGAATTCAGAAAATTGGTGATTTAGTATTTGGAAGATGGGAACGGGTATCTAATATGCAATGTTGTGACAAGGGTTGTAGAATTATGCTTGGATGGAACAATGATGATATAAATATGAATATTATTCATCAAGCTAAACAGTCCCTTTTATGCAGAATAAATACAAATGATGGTAAAACTCGGTTGTACTGTTCTTTTGTATATGCTGCTAATAGAGGATATGAGAGGAGGAGTTTGTGGAAGGATTTGGAGATTTATAGGAGAATTGTAGGTAAAGATCCATGGGCTTTGATGGGAGATATGAATGTTACTTTATACCCAAATGAACATTCAGCTGGAAGCTCATCTATGTCTAATGATATGTGTGAATTCAAAGATTGTGTGAATAAGATTGAGATGGAAGATATTACTAGTACCGGGCTATTTTATACATGGACTAAAAACCTCTTTAAAGTCAGAGCTGGTGATACAAGTGGAGTGCGTAAAAAGCTTGATAGAATAATGGGAAGTGAAGAGTTTATAGAGCAGTTTAGTGAAGCAAATGCTATTTTTCTGCCATATATGATTTCTGACCATTGTCCAAATGTTTTAGTATTGCCTCATGCAGTTCAAAGAAAAAAGAGGAGTTTCAAATTTTCAATTTTTATGGCTGATAAAGATGAATTTAAACCTCTGGTTCAGGATATGTGGGAAGAGAGAATTGAAGGATGTAATATGTTTAAAGTTGTCAAGAAGTTGAGAAATATGAAAAAAAAACTCTTAAAAGGTTGGCTTGGAAGAATGGTAATATCTTTGAAAGGGTTGACAAATTGAGAACTGAGTTGAAAAAGGTACAAGCAATGATTGATAAGAATCCTACTTGTAAGCATCTCAGAGAATAAGAGAGTAGAATCTTAAAAGAGTATACTGAAGCAATGAAAGATGAGGAGAAGATTTTGTATCAAAAAGCAAAAGTTCAATGGCTTAGTTTTGGGGATAGAAATAATGCTTATTTTCATAAAGTTTAAAGAGAATCATAGGAATAGAATTCATAGTGTTGTGGATGATCAGGGGAATAAATTTGAAGGTGAGGCAGTTGCTAATCAATTTGTTAAGCACTTTCAGAAGTTTTTAGGTGAAGAAGTTCGTGTGAGAAAGTTAGTGAATTTGGATGAGCTTATTACAAAGAAATTATCTACAAGTGAAGCAAATAAACTGATTACTGAGGTTAGTGATGCTGAAATCAAGAAGGCTATGTTTATGATTGATGGGAACAAGGCTCCAGGGCCTGATGGATTCTCCTCTTTGTTCTTTAAAAAGTCTTGGGAGATAGTAGGAAAAGACGTATGTTGTGCAATTAGAGAATTCTTTGAAACTAGTAAGATGTTAAAGGAGATAAATTCTACATTGATCACTCTTGTTCCTAAGATACAATCTCCAACAAAGGTGACTGATTTCAGGCCAATTACTTGCTGCAATGTGCTTTACAAGTGCATAAGTAAGATCATTGCTGAAAGAATTAAAACTGTTCTTGGAAATTTGATGGATAAGAATCAAAGTGCTTTTGTTCCAAATAGGCATATACAGGATAATATTTTGCTGTCTCAAGAATTGTTCAATGGTTATGATAGAAAGGATGGGCCAAAAAGAATAGCAATGAAAATTGATATTCAAAAGGCCTATGATACAGTAAATTGGAAGTTCTTGGAACAAATTTTACATGCTTTTGATTTTCATGAAAAGATGGTTGGGTGGATTATTAAGTGTGTAACTACTACAACATTCTCAATTGGTGTGAATGGAGAAAGTGTTGGATATTTCAAGGGAGGTAGGGGCTTAAGACAAGGTGATCCTATATCACCATATTTGTTTACTCTTGTGATGGAAATTCTTTCACTGATTGTAAAAAATAAAGTGAATGAAAGTGAGAAGTTTCAGTTTCATTATGGGTGTAAAACTATGAGAATTACACATGTATGTTTTGCTGATGACCTCCTCATGTTCTGTCATGGAGATGTAGAATCTATTCAAGTTCTTAAAGAAGCTATTGAAGATTTTGGGTAGGTATCTGGTTTGCTTCCTAATTACAGTAAGAGTACTATTATTTTTGGGAGTATGCAAGATAGTGAAAAGCAAAGTATTCTTGAAAATATTCCATTTAAGGTTGAAAAGCTTCCAATCAAGTATCTAGGAGTCCCTCTTACTTCTAAAAAGATTGGGGTGAATAATTGCAAAAGTCTCGTGGATAAAATCAAAAGTAGAATTTTTAATTGGAAAAATAGAAGCCTCACTTATGCTGGAAGGTTGCAGTTAGTTGCTTCAGTTTAGGGCTGAGCAAAACCTACCGAAACCGACAAGGCCCGACAAAATGACCGAACCGATAAGGCCCGAAACCGACAAGAGTCATGGTGGGTCGGTATTCGGTTAGAGTAAAGTTTGTATGTCGGTATCGGGTTAAACCGACTGCAGCCCGACTTAAGCCCGACAAGGCCCGAAAATACATTAGATTATCAAGGGAAAATAGAGCCGCTTTTTTGTTTTTATCTTTTCTTGACTTCTGTCTAACTCATAAACACAATCTGTCCAATAATCTAGCAATTTCAAAGTTCTTGGACTCTAACTGTGCTTTCATCTCTGGCTCAAGCTCAGCCTTAGCTTCTTCCCTACCGATAGATTTGTATACAGAACGGATATGGTTAACTTGACGGGATAATTCTGCTCCAATATCATCTGGAATTTGGTTCTTCAACAAAGTAGGATCTTCTGGAAGATTTAGCCCAACAAAAGATAACTGTTCGCATATCCTCCTCCATTGGCTTTGTATATAATTTGCTTTTTCTTCTGCTTGCTTCCTTTCTGATTTACTTGTCGAGCTGGATATGGTGTACCCGACAACTCACCCGACTTAGCCCGCCTAAAACCGAACCGACCCCACAGAAGTCGGTATCGGTATCGGGATATGTTTTTTGCGTTTGTCGGTGTCGGTACTTATCGGGTCGGGTCGGGTCGGGATCCGGCCCGATGCTCACCCCTACTTCAGTTCTTGAATCTACCCATGTTTACTGGGCATCTATGTTCTTACTACCAAAAGCAGTGATTCATGATATTAACAATCTTTTAAAAGGGTTTTTGTGGAATCAAGATGAGGTGTCAGTAGGTAAGGCAAAGGTGGCTTGGAATAATGTGTGCAGAACAAAAAGACAAGGTGGTTTAGGTCTGAAAGATCTACATATATGGAATAAAGCTATGATTGTTAAGCACTTATGGAATGTGGTGATTGATAAAGATTCTTTGTGGGTTAAATGGATCAGTACAATCAAACTCAAAGGTAAACCTATATGGGCAGTTGAGATTGATGTGAATGATAGTTAGGGATGGAAGAATATGCTTAAGCTGAGAGATGATGTAAAAGAGTATGTTGTGGTAAAAGTGGGCAATGGATGTAAAGCAAAGGTACTATATGATCAATGGTGTCAGTTAGGTTACCTTAAAGATTTCATCACTTATAGGGATGTATGTAATGCTAGGCTGAATTCTCATATAGTGGTGAAAGATATTGTGGTTAATAATGTATGTAGATGGCCTGAGGAATGGATTTCCAAACACCCTTTATTAGCCACTGTTAATAGGTGCAATATTGATGATTCAAAGATGGATAGCTATATTTGGAAAAGTAAGTGTGGAAGGGAAGGAGTATTCTCTGTAAGACAAGCTTATACCGATTTTCATTGTAATGAAGAGGATGTCACATGGTATAAACTTGTTTGGTTTTCTCAAAATATACCCAAACATGCTTTTATTCAATGGTTAGCAGTCCAAAAAAGATTGAATACTCAGGACAGGTTAGAAAATGGGGGTCTTATGATATGATGATGTGTCCATTATGCAAGTGTGATAGTGATTCCCATGATCACTTGTTTTTCCAATGTAGTTATGCTAGGCAGTTTTGGAACAAAGTAAAACAGAAAATTGGGATGGGTTGTATTGAAACTGATTGGAAGAATATAGTGAGCAATATGACTTTGATGTACAATGGAAGTTCTATAGATAGTATCATTAGAAGGTTGGGATTGGCTGCTAGTGTCTATCTGATATGGCAAGAAAGAAATCTCAGGTTGTTTAAAGAAGAAAGCAGAGACGTGGAAATACTTTTTGAAGAGTTGTGTGAAGTAATGAGATTGAGACTGTCTAGTTTAAAGGTAAAGAATTCTGAGGCTATTTTAAGAGCTCAGAAGAATTGGAACATTAGTATGGATATTTGTGATGGTGAGGCTGTGTAACTGGTGGATTTATTGGTGAGTATAAAGGTGATGAAACTGTTTGAAGATTTGTACTGTTACATTGAAGTGTTATGGAGCAGTATGAGTAGTTTGACTTTATATCAGTCTATGAAGGTGGGAATTAATATGATTGTTGAAAAAGTTCTTCTTCATAAGCCAGTTAAAAGGGTGTTTGGTTAACTGTATAGCAGTAGCTTTTGATAAAAGTTGCTGCTTGTTACTTGTGCACACCATAACAGTGAGTTAGATACCTTGTATCTTGGAGTTCCTTTTGTATGATTGTACCTATGAAAACACTTTGATATGTTCAATTTGGCCTTGGGAGGGAATTGGAATATCAAGGTTGTTTAAGTAGGAGGTCTAATCAATTGGAATGTACCATAAAGTAGGATCTATCACTGTGAAGGGTATATGGTTTGGGCGGCCAATGTATGATGAGAGGAATAGCGAGGAGTGAAAGATGAACCTGCTTGGTCCTTTCAATACATTGGCACAGGATGTTTGGTTGTTCATCATTGAGGGTGAGTGTTTCCAAACAGTTGAAGCCTTTCATTGAGAGGGAAATGTAGGCTGTTTGGAAGAGCCCCTCCATGGATGGGTTATGGGTTCCTAGTGAAGCCTCACTCCATATCTACTATGCTACTGTGGTGGCAGGATGAGTGGTGTAGTAGATTGGAGATGAGGAAATGTAGCTAGATGGTAGGTGCAGCAAATGGTGAATTGATGAATTGAGGATGGATGAATTTGATTGATAAGCTGATGCATGTCTCTGATATACTCTGTTTTAACAGAGTTTAGAATGACTATTTATGTTAGAATAGTGTAGTTCTGTATTCCAAGATTGGGTGTTGTCCAATCTTGTTGCTATTCTTATGATTGTAATTTTGTTGGAGATTAATATAATACATTCACCGTTTGCACCAAAAAAAAATAGTTTGCTTCTATAGTATAACAATTACTCATCTACTGAGGATGCTTGGGGTCGTATTTCGAAACAAGAGTTGAATAACTCTCTCAACATATTAGATAATCACATCGAGTAGGACACACACAAAACCAGTGGGACTCATGTGCTTTATGTTTGAACATTGAAAATCCGGTGGGTATTATGTTTTACTACTTACTAGCTTCGGGTATTGAAAATCCGGTGGGTATTATGTTTTACTACTTACTAGCTTCGGGTCCCATGTGCTTTATGTTTGAACATTGAAAATCCGGTGGGTAATATGTTTTACTAGTTACTAGCTTCATGACCCGTCCAATGGATGAGATAGCTTCATGTGTTAACTGTATGAGAAATACGTGAAAATATATTCACAAAACGAAGAACATAGACAGCAAAACAAAACCAAATTGGGTTCTAAGAAAGAACTCCACAATCTAAACCTAACGCCGCAAGCTACCTAAACATGTTGGAATGTCTCATATGGCCGCAACACCCACTTTTCCCGATCTAACCCAATCATCCGGCACCGATTAGCAATCCATGGAAGAGAAAGTCGTTGAACCTTAGTGTGACAACCGGCAAATTAGGGAGCCGTTTTGAAAACCCGCATTACATTAAAGTTCGTTTATAAATTTTTATTTGGAATTTTATTCGTAACGAGCTTGTAAGACCTATTTTATGGTTGATTATATTTAAAATCGTTATGGGATTTGAGATTTGTTTAATGATTTGATATGGAAATATACGTGGTGATTTATTTTGAAATTCTCATTTGGTACTACGTTGACTCCGGCACTAGGATAACCTTACAGAATTTTATGTCTTGATTTTACGAGTTCGACAATATTTATTTATTTATGAAACTTTTCGCGAGATATTAAACGTTTTGAAACGGGTTTCGGGTTTTGGTCCGCGTATTTTACACCCACTCATATTACCACTAATACTAATAATATTATTATTATTATTATTATTATTATTATTATTATTATTATTATTATTATTATTATTAAAAATAAAATATTTTTTTTATGAGTAAAGATACAAAAATCATCCTTGTGGTTACTTCACCTCACACACAAACACAACTCACCACTCACCCTCACCAACTCTCTCTCCCTCTCTCTAAAAACCCTAGCCGCCGCACCCTTTGGCCGGCCACCACCATCACACCGCCACCCTCATCACAAAACCAACACCACCATATTACTCCTCATCTCATCCTCTTTCTTTTGACATATAATACGCGCTCTAAAACATCCTTTAACACCACGAAATCTTTAAAGATCCGGTCGAGTTTTATTGTTTTCACTAGATCCGTAAGATTGGAGGTTCAAGAAGGTGAGTAAGCTCGTTTTGGCACCTTGGGTGCCTCGATATGGTATTAAACCCGTGGGTACACGGAAGGTTTTTATGGGAATCGAATTATAATGTTGGGAAATAATGTTTTTGACATTGAAAATGAGTTTGGTATCCGAGTTTAATGGTGATTACATGGGGTCGAGTGAACCGTGAGTCTTGGACTCACGGCTTGATGTGAGTACGAGCCTATGGCTCGTTATTTTCTTGATGTTTGTCCTTGGGTTCTTGGATTACATGTTTGTTTGCTATGGTGGATGACTGACTCGATGGAGTCGTGTTTTTGGCCGTATTGTTGTTGTTGATGTCGCGACCCAAGAGGGTCGTTTGGGCAGTTTTGTAATGCTCATTTGAGCTTATGATTGGAGACCTCATGGTCTTAGTTCGAGTCTTGGTGACTCGTGTGTTATGCCGAGACCCAAGTGGGTCAAAAGGCTCGGGTTTGGCTTGGTAAACCAACCCGGAACTAGTCCCTTTTTGATACTTTTATTTTCCTTGTTATGGTTCATGTTATCTTTGGTATTGTTGTGGCTTTCGTTTCGGCCGAATGCTTTTGATGGGTCGAGACCCTTTGTGGTCTCGACAATGGGAATAATGTGATATTTGAGGAGTTGTTGACGAATGGTAAAGTGGGGACCGATTGTGAGACGGTCACTTAGATTGACGGAGATAGGTTAGTCGGGTGCCGTAGTCGGACCCTATTGTTGTAGCACGTGTATTGGGATTGATTTGGACGGAGTTGGATTGCTTATTTATGACTTGCTTATATTATCTTTGGACTTGGACAATGAGCCGAGAGTGATGACTCGGACATGTGACCAATTCGTATGACTCGATAATTATTTATAATTAAAACGCGAATAATAAAACTCGTAATAATATTATTGGTAATATAAACGTTTATATAAATATATAGACGTGAATAACGTATATATAAATATATAAATGCGTATATTAATAATAACAAAAATCACGAGTAATATTATAACAATAACGTGACTAAATATATTATGCTACGAGAGTAGAGTAATATTATTGGAAGCGTTATTATGAGTAAATATTATAAATAACGAGGAATTCTCGATGTTAACTAAATATTAAATGAAATAATATCTTTTATATAACGAGGAAAACTATCGAGTTATACGGGGTCATGGTCACTTGAGTCCAAGTGGGTTATTATTTGTGACTTTTATGTTGTCACGGATATATGACGATTAATATAAACATTTCCTATAACTAAATAACTTATTTAATCGACATGTTAAACCAAGTTATTTGGCTATATAAAATGAGTATATTAATGGGCATCGTATCCCACGACGCCCATAGGTTGTGGTACATATATTAGGATAATAAATTACTATATATAGATCGTGGAATCTGGCCAATTTGACGATGTATATAAGGAATTTATTAGACTACGATATATACCATATAGTAATTGTTGTGCTATGTACTTTAGGTTGGGTATAATCTTGGAACGGTATATTACGTAAATAAATATGGGGATTATCAAATCGACGGATTTGATAAACTTCGATGATTTATTTAAATAATATATTGGGCTAATATTAGACCCATAGATTGTTTTATTATTCCTTTGTGTGACCTCTTGGTTTGTTTGTGTCGACCCACCACCCGTATGGATACCAAACGTCAAACTCCAAACTAATACGAGAAATGGATTTTCGGAAAATAAAACGGAATACGTTCGAGTTTGGGAATATTCGATTTTGAGGAAATGATTTCTGAACGAGTTGATATTGTTAGGTCGTGCCGAGTCCGTAGTTGCCGTCTTTCGAGTTACTATACGTCTTACTTCTACCGATTTCTTATTGCTGATTTCTGGACTTGAGGTGAGTCATAGCCCCACTTTTTCTCTTGAACTATGTTTTCAATACTTAGGGTGAGAAACGTGCAAATTATTTATGTGGACTATTATCGCTTTTATATTCTTTTCAAAACTTGTTATGCGTATAAAACTAGGAAGAGCGAGGCCTAACCTAGAGTTAGGTAAGCTAAACAACGAGGCCTAGACTAGATCTAGGTAAGTTTTACATGTCGTATCCTTACGCATGTTGGGTATGTCGTATCCTTACGCATACATATTGATTTGATTGGATTTGATTATTTGACTATAGTGTGCACCTATAGGATTATTGTTGGAGCGGAGGGTATCTGCAGGTTTATTACGGAGGGTATCCGTGTATTTATGATGGAGCGGAGGGTATCCGCAGGCTGTAGTGAATCCCTAGTATAGCTAGCAAGCGTTTTGCGTATATGTCCACTATATTGATTATGAATTTAAACCTATGATCTCACCAGCGAAAGCTGACTTTTAGCACGTTTTCTCAGGTAATTAAGTGATGATTTGGATGCATGGATTGGAAGGCTCGGCTAAGACACCTGGTTTATGGATCAATTTTTCTAAAACTCTGATATTTAATTGTGGACCTACGTTTATTTCTTTTGGGCCTGACTCTGAATGATGTTGGGATAAATGTAAACTTTAAAACCCCGATTTGGTTGTGTTTTTCTTATGTTTACTTTATCTCGTTCTTTCATGACTTTGAATGGATACCAATCCCCGTAGCACCCCGAAAGCTTGTTGAGTCTTCCGCTGTACCAAATTTTGGGGGTGTTACACTTAGCTAAGATATCTTCTTATCTCATAGCTTGCTTTCTCTCTTCGGGAGCATGGACAATTGGATTCCACCTATTCCAAATAGCCCAAACTAGAATGTAATACACCCTTGCACAACCTTTCTCTTAACATCAACACCTCTTAAAATTTTCACCTCAACAACGGCATCAGCAATGGAGAATATCCAGGGGGCTGTGATTTTCCACCAACTCCAGCACTTTCGTCAAATCGTTCGGACCTTATGACAACTGCACATACTATGGCCGATAGTTTCTCTCACCTCATCACATAACGGACACATTTGAGACACAATGCTCACCCCTTTTGATGCCAATAACGGTCTTGATGGAAGCTCATTTATAGCCGCCCTCAAAACACAAATGTTTACTTTCTTTGGGAGTTGGGACCCAATTGTTCCACTCAAATTTATGTCCTAATTTGAAAGACTCTAGGAATCTGCCATCGATCAGCTTAGTCAATTTCTTGACCGTGAATGATATCCTTTAGAGTCTAAAGACCACATCCAACCATCAGGCATGTCCACATCAACATAAACGGAACCAAGAACTTGTGACATGCGTTCTAACTCATCTAATCCCCTACCACGAGGCGGACAACGCCAACTCCAGTTACCAGCCCATTCGTCACCATGAATCTTCCAACGATCGCTTAATAAACAGTCCTTGTTTGATTCTAAAGCAAATAAACGAGGGAACCTATTCTTTAAACAACCCTCTGTACCAAGCCAACTATCCTTCCAAAACTATGTACTTGCTCCATTCCCCCTATTTTTTTCTGAAACGAAGTTGAAAACGGAACAACTTGCTAGTCAATGGCCATACTGCACCGAATAATACTTTTCCACACCCCTTTGCACGAAGCTGAACTTAAGGCATACTACTAATAGCCGCTGATAATTGATTCTTATATAATTATGGACTATGGTAGACAGGTTTGTGTGTTAATGCTGCTCAATTTTGAGTATTAAGCACTTCAGTTTCTGATAATAAGTACACTTGATTTAGTAACAACCAAAATCTTAAGATCCGCTGACTGTTGCTTGCGTGCTTGCTGCTGCCGGTACTGCTCGACCAATACCCTTACCGTCCTCAGTGTATTCACAGGTACTAAAGCAAACATGACGCTGTATCTTGATATTGTGTTGAGTTGATAAAAAACAAGGCTATTTTCCAAAAGCGCTGTCAGTCGCTGCACTAATTGGTCCATTTAACAAACAGCTGTGTAAATTAAGTAGCTGTGGCGATCATGATTTTAAGTCAAAGTTATGACGCTCTTTATTAAAAAGCCGAAGAAGAAAATTGCACCCACCGGGAACCATAGATTGGGAATCCATTGCATAAATATCGTTGTTATGATAGTATATGTACAGAAAGTGTATTTTCCTGCAGTGTGTCAAAATTTATCCACGCCACGCCACATCCTGGTATGGAAACGTCAAGTCTCTGTAGATTAGAATATGGGACTCCAAGTCAACAAAGAACTGAAGAATAACATCAAATCATATAGGTAAACTTCTTTGCATTGGGATTTTCAGCAGCACGTACACTTCTTTGCATTGACAACATATGAACAAAACGCACTAAAACTGTGAACAATGTTCAAATAATACTCAAATCTTTACATTGATTATGAATATTTCACACATGACAATCTAACTAATTCTGCACTTGTGTAGAACATTGTCGAATTTTTATATTTTATTTATCTTTTTAAATTTACCTATATGTTGATTTGATAAATGTGGGTAAATTAGAAATCTATGCTTTTTAATAAGAAAATGAAGGTTTTTAGTTTAGATAAAGTTATCTTGATATGGATTTAGCCAAGTTCTAAAATATAAGCCCAAATCAACCCATATAAAATGAGATTGTCAAAACCCCTTATACATATAATTAAGCTCACAAATCCAAGTTCAAAAAAAATTCACCGTTTTATTAAATTTGTTACCGTCAGTTGTGTTCTAGTTTAGTTAATTCAGCATCAAATCAATCTTACACACATACATCGACACCCAACTATTTACCACAGGTAAATTTTAGCCTTTTTTTTTTTTTTTTTTTTTTTTTTAACCGTCAATTACGTAGTATGTTTTTTGTTTTTTTTTTTTTCGGTTAAAATTGTGATTAAATTAGTTAATTGTTTGTTTTGATGAATAATTATTGGTTTTATTTATTATTGATTTTGGTAAGTAGGGGTTTTTGTTATCATATAATCCCATTCGATGTTTGCGATAATTAGGGGTTTTTGTTATTCAACGAAAAGTTAGTTATCACTTACTGAAGGTTGTTTTGTTATTCAACAAAAAGTTACTATATCTCATGATGCAGGGACTTTTGATTTCTCGATCTTCAACCATGGCGGCCGAGGTTACAATAATCCTTATTGACAATTCCGATTATGTTCCAGTGGATAGTGATGTGTTTAAGACTCAATTAGAGGCTATCAGACTCTATTGCCGCGCTAAAATCAAGGTCTTTTTCATACCATAAACTCCCTAGCTACTTTCAAACAAAGTCATTTATTGTTATTGGTTTTTGTTACAGTCTAATTCCAAGAATAGAGTGGGCGCAGCAACAATGGGCTATGGTGCCTCTGAATGGCCAAAACCAAGCGATGTTGAACATTTTCTGACTCACACACTAGGTTAGCAAATTCACTTATTATTTGCTACTCTTCTGTTGCATTTGTGTATTGATGTACGAAATTATTATTATTTTCTATGCTCAGAACACATTCCTTGGGGCGGTGAATATGACATATCTCAGGGCCTCCACTATTCTATGTTTGGCTTTGCACGACTTCCCGAAGGCACGAAGAGAAGGATGCTTGTGTTTGTTGCAGGGTATGTACACACCTGCTTATAATAAATATTATTTCATCACCTTTAAATCAATGATATTGGAATGCTTTTCTAGGCCTTGTCCTGGATACTTGACGGAGTCCATTCTAGAGCATGGAAAATTTTTAAAGGAAATGGATATAGCTCTTGATGTTGTCAGCTTCGCTCACAAGGACCAAGAATTCGACGCACTCAAGACAAAATGCCTTAGATCATTTGTTGCTGCTGCGAATAATAAGGATAACAACAGTCACTTTGCTCGTGTTCCACGCGATTCTTCTTCTGTTTGTGACATCCTAGTGAGGTTTGTACCAACTTTTTGATCATTGGCCTAGGACATGCTATTATTATTGTTATTGTTTTGTTTTGTATGTCTTCTGATATAAACTTTGTACTTTCAGCTCTAAGATCCTTAGCCGATCAGAAGTAGCGGAAGAGGAGATGAATAAGGAGATGGATAATAAGGAGAAGAAGAAGAAGAAGAAGACGAGGAGTAGGAGAAAGAAGAATCATCATTCACAAAACCTAGTAGAGGAGGCTGTATCTTCTTCTTGTCGAGCTGTTATTTTTCCTCGGAATCTCCCAATTCCACCTGGTTGGTTAGTATTTGGAAGCTTAGAAATGCATCAAATGATAAAAGTTTAACAACCACGAATGTACTAAGGAGAAGAAAGGCAACCTCTGCTGCTTAATTGTTTGTGTGTGTCTCTGCTGCTGAATTGTATCTTGTTGGCCAGGGTTTTATTTTCCTTTTGGAAAATAAATACAGTTATAGATTGTTGTATGACGCCATCGTCAGATTAACGTTTATTATTGTTATTATTAATCTCTTTCTGTTCTAGTTTTTCTACTAAATGTTCCATTGCAAAAGTAGATTAGGCTGCTATTTTAATCATTGGTAAATGTTTGTGAGGTTTGCATTATTATGGAAAGGTCACCATGGAGCTAGCAACTTCGAGAAAGTATGTGAGATGTGTCACATTACTGTCAACAAATTGCCATAGTTGATGATAATGGTACTCTGACCCCTGGAGCCCTGGATGTGAGGATTGGTAAGTGCAATATTATTCTCGTCTTATTGATTTATGATAAATAGTTCATTTGGTTTCAATGTAGAGGCGGCAATTGCGATCCATTTAGTTATGAATGGGTCGATTTGGGCTATTAATTTGTCTAACGGGTCAAAGGAAGATAAAAAATACTTTAAAATGGAAAGAAGTGAATGTCGCCCAAAGTTTAAAACTCCTGTATCATTTTATTCTAAAATTTAGTTTTTGTAAAGCACAGATTACTTGTTTTCTCCCTGACTCGTTTAACCCACTCATACCCGTAGCAACAATTACTCGTCTACTTGGTCTTCTACCAGAGTAGATTAGTTGACAAAAGACACTCATCTATGTTTCAGGTACACCTGCTTTGAGCTCACGAGGATGCTTGGGGTCGGATTTCTGAAACAAGAGTTGAATAACACTCAACATATTATATAATCACATCGAGTAGGACACACAAAACCAGTGGGACTCATGTGCTTTATGTTTGAACATTGAAAATCCGGTGGGTAATATGTTTTACTAGTTACTAGCTTCATGACCCATCCAATGGACGAGATAGCTTCGTGTGTTAACTGTATGAGAAATACATGAAAATATATTCACAAAACGAAGAACATAGACAGCAAAACAAAACCAAATTGGGTTCTAAGAAAGAACCCCACAATCTAAACCTAACACCACAAGCTACCTAAACATGTTGGAATGTCTCATATGGACTCAACACCCACTTTTCCCGACCTAACCCAATCATCCGGCAAAGACTAGAAATCCATGTAAGAGAAAGTCGTTGAACTTGAGCAAAGATATCTTTTGATCTCATAGCTTGCTTTCTCTCTTCCGGAGCATGGACAATTTGATTCCCCCAATTCCAAATAGCCCAAACTAAACTGTAATACACCCCTTGCACAACCTTTCTCTTAACGTCAAGACCTATTAAAATTTTCACCTCGACAATGGCATCATCAATGGAGAATATCCCCAGGGGGCTGTTTTTCCACCAACTCCAGCACTTTCGCCAAATTTTTTGGACCTTATGGTCAATAGTTTCACTTACCTCATCACATAACGGACACTTTTGAGACACAATGCTCACCCCTCTTGATGCCAATAACGGTCTTGATGGAAGCTTATTTATTGCCGCCCTCAAAACACAAATGTTTACTTTCTTTGGGACCCAATTGTTCCACTCAAATTTATGGCCTAACTTGAAAGGCTCAAGGAATCTGCCGTCGATCAGCTTAGTCAATTTCTAGACCGTGAATGATCCTTTAGAGTCGAAAGACCACATCCAACCATCAGGCATGTCCACATCAAGATAAACGGAGACATGCGCTCTAACTCATCTAATCCCCTAACACGAGGCGGACAATGCCAACTCCAGTTACTAGCCCAATCGTCACCATGAATCTTCCAACGATCACTTAATAAACAGCCCTTGTTTGATTGTAAAGCAACTAAACGAGGGAACCTATCCTTCCAAAACAGTGGCGAAGCTTGGATTTTGTAAGTGGGGGGTCGGGATCTAAATTTTTTTTTTTCCTAAGGCTATATTTCAGGTATACCGAAATTTTTGGGGGGTCGAAACCGAATATACCGAAATTTTTCTACACGAAAACTATATACCCCCTACATCGCAAAAATAATTTCGGGGGGTCGGGCGCCCCCCCCCCCCCCCCCCCCCCGGCCCCTATGAAGCTTCGCCCCTGTTCCAAAACTATGTACTTGCTCCATTCCCCCTACTTTTTTCTGAAACAAAGTTGAAAACGGAACAACTTGCTCGTCAATGGCCATACTGCACCGAATACTTTTCCACCCCTTTGCACGAAGCTGAAGTTAAGGCATACTACTAATAGCCGCTGATAATTGATTTTTATATAATTATGGACTATGGTACACATGTTTGTGTGTTAATGCTGCTCAATTTTGAGTATTAAGCACTTTCAGTTTCTGATAATAAGTACACTTGATTTAGTAAAACCAAAATCTTAAGATCCGCTGACTGTTGCTTGCGTGCTTACTGCTGCCAGTACTGCTTGACCAATACCCTTACTATCCTCAGCTAATCTACTGGCACTAAAACAAAGAAAAAGCAAACATGACGCTCTATCTTGAGATTGTGGGCTAATTGTTTAACAAACAGCTGTGTGAATTAAGTAGCTGTGGCGATCATGATCTTAAGTCAAAGTTACGATGCTCTTTATTAAAAAGTCAAAGAAGAAAATTGTCATTTTTTTTTCTTTTTGGGTAAAGGGTTTCAATACCTGGTGAAAATAAATGTAATTACGTGAGAGAGTGGTAATGAGCCACCCTAAACCAATTGCGAAACACGCAAACCACAAACGTTTCAAACATGCTCGAAACAACAGCCCCTAAACAAAAACAAAAGCAAATCACTTGGTTGAAAGAAATGACAATAAACTACATGGCCAAGTGACCAAGTGTAACCTACGTCTCATTGTGAGGTAAATGCCAAGCATCTAACATCCTCATCACCCTTGAAGACCTCTTGAACCGTAATGTAGAGAGCATCAAACAAACAATCTCTATAGTCACATCACATATTTGCTCCTTCCTTGTCTCTTTAGAGTAGATCCTTTTGTTACGTTCTTGCCAAATAAATTATGCGGATGCTGCAAACACAAGCCGACCCACCACACTAACAATTGATCTTTTGGACAAAATAGGAATTAACCAGGAAGTGATATCCTCCAGCCTTGATGGAACATTTTGTAACCCTGTCTTTTGGACAACCAAATATCCATACCTTCAACGAAAAAGGACACTCGAAAAACAAGTGTTCATGTGAATCTTTGACCAACTTACACAACGGGCAGCGAAGTAAGGATAAATCGACATGCTCGCCAACATCCCATTGCCTCAACATGTCTTGCATTTTAAGCTTACGAACCATAATCAACCATAGATTAAATGCATGTCTCGGAATACAAAAAGAAAACCAAACCACTCAAAACCGGTTTACCTCTTGACCTCTAGGACGGATAGAGTCCCACACAACTCTAACAGAAAAGTTATGCCTTTGCAGAAAGTGTGTTTTTCTGCAGTGTGTCAATATATCCACGCCACGCCACATCCTGGTATGGAAACGTCAAGTCTTTGTAGATTAGATTATGGGATTCCAAGTCAGCAAAGAACCAAAGAATAACATCAAATCATATAGGTAAATATAGCTAGTTTCACCATCACATTGGGATTTTCGGAACACTTCTTTGCATTTGCAACATATGAAGAAAACACACTAAAACTGTGAACGATATTAAAATAAAACTCAAATCTTTACACACTGACTCGATATCTTGACCCCATTAAGATGCATGATAATTGTATAGATTGAGTTCTTAAATATACATTATCCGTCATAGAGTTAGATGTTTAAGGAATACAAGTCTGATTCAATTTTATTGTTTCCAAACTAGTTTCTACACTTAGGTTATTTTATGTTCAAATCCTAGTGTTTTTTTTTTTTTTTTTTTTTTTTTAGAAAGGCAACAATTTTATTAAAAGGAACCACACGAACAAAATACAAAAGAGATGGCAACCCGCTTCTTAACAAGACAATTAAAAAAGAAGGGTCCCAAAAACACACACACACACACAAAACAAAAAACAAAAAAAACAAAAAACAAAAACAAAAACAAAAACAATGCTGAAAATACAACTTGGAGCATATGACTTAACTGTTGTCATATGAACACATGCCATTAATGGCCACTGTCACACAATAAACTAAATTCAATTATACCACATTGATAATCCACTACCCACTGAAACATATTGCAGATTGCATTTTCATTCTCAGTAGCCAAAACAGTCCTGGCGCACAAGAGTAAAAATGCTAATATACCTCTACTGTCCCAAACAGTCATTAAGTAGTCCACTTCTCAGCAATTTTGAAACCCACTCTGCTGTCTCAAACAAGGATCTGCAAGAACGTCTCAGACACCTGAAAACAGCAAATTGCACTCCTTGTTGCACACCGCACCTCACAATCCAAACAGCAGCCTTCAATCCCAAACGCCTATATATTGCCGACCACTTCAAGACCAAACAAAACTAGCTTATACCGTTGCAGACCACACCAGGACCATAGCCAAATACCATTGCATACCACACCACACCACACCAACAGAAATATCCATTGCACACCACACACGAAACTAAAATCACCTAACCACTCCCCATACATGTACCAGGTGCCACACACCACTGCTCCCAATTAACTTTGTATTTACTGGACCTCCTAACTATCCATTCGTATGCTCTCAAACGAATTTCATGAAATAAACTAACATGTGTTTCCACCTTTTTCCCAAACACACGACAATTGCGATTTTTCCAAATATAGTATCCTGTTGTCCAAACCACATATTCCCACAATTTTTTGTACTTAGCTGAGATTGTGGTGCCACCATTATACCGTAACATCTCTTTCGCTGAGTATATGTTTACATTCTGTAAGTTCCACCACTCGAAGACTTTTTCCCAAACCTTCATTGCCTTATTACAAAGGATCAGGCTATGATCTATAGTCTCACACATCTCATCACAGTTTGGGCATAAGATCGTGTGAAGATCGATACCTTTCTTGTCTAATTCCACTCGAACAGGGAGTCTACCGCGAACTGCCCTCCACGCAAAAATATTCACCTTGTTTGGAACAAGTTTGTTCCACGTCGTCTCGCTATTATGATCCCCAATATTGATGCACTTATATTCCACCAAGTTTGCTAAAGCCTTGACGGAAAAATTGCCACAATCGTCAAGAACCCACTTCCAAGAGTCCCTGCAATTCAAACTGATATTAGTTTTGCTCCAACGCTTCCAAATCCCCCACTACTCTACCCCTCGGTTCTCTCACCCAATCCCATACCCAACTCCAAGTTCCCTCAGCCCATCTCCCCTTATCCGCCACTAAACCCTCTTTACACCTATCCAAGTGAAACAATCTAGGAAATTTATCCATTAGCCTTCCACCATCTAACCATCTATCCCCCCAAAATGATATAGACGACCCATCTCCCACTTTTCTAACGAAAGATGCTGAAAACCCAATACCCAATTTATCAATGTCCCTCCCCACCCTCAGAATATCCCCCCACACACCTCCGCTGACATCACTCGCCCTCACAAACTCGCCCAACATTCCCTCATGACCATAAATACTTTTCACAACCCTTACCCAGAGAGCCCTCCCTTCAACTCTAGCCCGCCACCACCATTTCCCGATCAAAGCCCAATTTTTTGCTTTAAGTGACCCAATATTTAGCCCCCCGGACACATAAGATGAGATCACTGAATCCCACTTTACCCAAGACATTTTTTTGCTCTCACCCATACCCCCCCAAAAGAAATCTCGCCTCACTCTCTCAAGATTTTTTAACACACCAGACGGAACACGGAACAAAGAAAAGTAATACAGTGGTAAACTACCCAAGACAGATTTAACCAAGGTCAATAGACCACCAAAAGACATCGCTTTTGCTTTCCAATCAGTCAAACGTTTCTTAAACTTCTCTATTACCTAGTTTGAATCCTAGTTTCAGGGACATTGGGTAATTACTGACCCAACACAATCCAAGATTTCTTAGATCCCAAAATAACATATGATTATCGGTCCCTCCTGTTACCAGTTTGCAATTTCTTTTGAGTAAAGCAGATGTCAAAGCTTGAGCATTTTTCTTTACCTGTTGCATATATACAGTGCATTCAGGGGTAGCCACCTGTTTGAGAGCAACTACAAGCTAGTGCTGCAATATGATTACTATGCGGTCCACCTTGAAGTGCAGAACATACAGCAAAATTTCTCCTCTTCAAAGTCATACTTGTCACTACCATCACCTCTTTTATTGTTTTGGACCTTTTCGGTAGAAAATGATCCCTCCCCTTGGGCCATGTAGACTTTTATGAGTGGCCGAGGTTACAATGTCACAGTGTTCAAAGGGGCTTGCACATTCTTGTATAATAAGAGCCACGTGAATTTTTTTATAAGAATTTGACCTATGTTATTAACAACATCAAGTGATGCAGGACCAAGATATGTTTAAAAAGGTGACATAAGATGAGCTATGAATCTATGATCAGAACCTCAAAGCATCAAATCTATAACTTAACTGTTGTGCCTCAAAAAATATATTATCTAAAACTTATTAAGCATACACACAAAGCATGTGATGAGAAAGAACAACACACTTTATAATCTATAGAAACAGGGGATGGGTCAAAAACCAGCTACTATGTTGCAGACGTTAAAAATCAAGTAGAAGCATTATATTATTCGTTCTTAGCATTTAAACATAAATCAACATTATCAATTATCAGGCAGAAGCTATATATAAATTAGCTCACCTTAGCACCAATAAGACCGCTAATTTGAGCCATATCACACATCAAAACGGAATGAAGTGTGCACTTTGGAGATGAAGAACATTACAAGCTATCACTAGTCGCAAAGCAAGTTCATTATCATCTCCGGTCTCCGGGGGGTCAGAGTACCATTATCATCAACTATGGCAATTTGTTGACAGTAATGTGACACATCTCACATACTTTCTCAAAGTTGCAAGCCTCACAAACATTTAACAATGACTAAAATAGTTGCACCAGAACATTTAGTAGAAAAACAAGAACAGAAAGAGATTAATACTAACAAAAGGTTAATCTGACAATGGCGTCATACAACAATCTATAACTGTATTTATTATCCAAAAGGAAAATAAAACCCTAGCCAACAAGATACAACTCAGCAACAGAGACACACACAAACAATTAAGCAGCAAGATGTTGCCTTTCTTCTCCTTAGTACATTCATGGTTGTTAATCTTTTATCAGTTTATACATTTCTAAGCTTCCAAATACTTTTATCAGTTGATCCATTTCTAAGCTTCCAAATACTAACCAACCAGGAGAAACTGGGAGATTATGAGGGAAAATAACATCTCGACAAGAAGATACAGCCTCCTCTACTAGGTCTTGTGAATGATGATTCTTCTTCCTCCTACTCCTACTCCTCGTCCTCTTCTTCTTATTATCATCATTACTCATCTCCTTGTTCATCTTCTCTTGCGCTACTTCTGATCGGCTAAGGATCTTAGAGCTGAAAGTACAAAGTTTATATTAAAAGACATACAAAACAAAACAATAACAATAACAATAACAATAGTAATAATAGCATGTCCTAGGCAAATGATCAAAAAGTTGGTACAAACCTCACTAGGATGTCACAAACAGAAGAAGAATCGCGTGGCACACGAGCAAAGTGACTGTTGTTATCTTTATTATTCGCAGCAGCAACAAATGATCTAAGGCATTTTGTCTTGAGTTTGTCAAATTCTTGGTCCTCGTGAGCGAAGCTGACAACATCAAGAGCTATATTCGTTTCCTTTAAACGTTTTCCAATCTTTAGAAGGCAGTCCGTCAAGTATCCATGACAAGGCCTAGAAAAGCATTCCAATATTATTGATTGTAAGCATATATATATAATAAAAGTAAGTAGGTGTGTACATACCCTGCAAGAAACACAAGCATCCTTCTCTTTGTGCCCTCGGGAAGTCGTGCAAAGCCAAGCTTACAACAATGGAGGCTCCCAAGTATGTCATACTGACCGCCCCAAGGAATGTGTTCTGAGCATAGAAAATAATAATTTTGTACATCAATATACAACAAATGCAGCAGAGAAGAGTAGCGAATAATAAATAAATTTGCTAACCTAGTGTGTGAGTCAGAAAATGTTCAACATCGCTTGGATTTGGCCATTGAGAGGCAGCAATACCATAGCCCATTGTCGTTGTCGCTGCGCCCACTCTAATCTTGGGATTAGACTGTAACAAAAACCAATAATAATAAATATTACAATAAATGACTTTGTTTGAAATTGTAGCTAGGGAGTTTATGCATGGTAAGAAAAAGACCTTGATTTTAGCGCGGCAATAGAGTCTGATAGCCTCTAATTGAGTCTTAAACACATGACTATCCACTGGAACATTATCGGAACTGTCAATAAGGAACATTGTAACCTCACCCGCCATGGTTGAAAACCACAAGTCCCTGCATGCACCACGAAATCATTATAAATGTTTTATAATCGGATTTAAGTATAAAAGAAGAGTAATACGGGTTTCAAGAGTTGACATACCAAAAGACGGCAAGAAAAGAGAGAGAGAGATGGAGAAGTAATTGGGTTGCTTATATAAAAAACTCAAAGGTACGTCCAGGGAGGCGGTGGAAGATATGGACTAGTTATGAAACTTTTGCTGTCTTTCACATAATTGAGGTTTAGGTTAACAAACGTTCGATTCGACTCACGAAAGTTACGCCGTTGCGTTCAAATTAATTTTTCCAATAAAAATGAGTATTCACACGACTCGTAAATTGATATAATTATTAAATTAAATAGTTTTTTAATGAGTTTACGGTTGTGCCAGTATGCGCAATTTGCATTTTTTCACGTTAAACGAGATATCTAGTCCTTTGAAATGCAAAACAAACAATAATAAATATTATTTATTATTAAAATAGGTTATTAAGATTTACTGGTATTTACATATATATATATGTATGGTTTTGGGTTTATAGCAGTTTGGTTTACGTCGAAATCAGAGTTACTGCATAAATTGCAGCTGGTTCTATACCATATAGGCCAATACGGCGTATCCCATTCCATGGATACGGCGTATAGGTTATAATTCAGCATGAGGCGTAGTCCATTTGTATGCATACGAGGTATTTTATCGTATAGCCAATACTGTGTGACAACCGTCAGATTTCTAGCTAGGTCAGTCAACTTTGACTTTTGACCGAGTTTGCGATTAACTTATGTGCTTATATGTGTTGTGTGTCACAGCTAGTGATTCACATAAACTCTTTAACATAGCTACAATATGTCTATGTGGTATTATATGCTATGGGTATTCCCAAGTTACTCACGTTTATTGAAAACGTGATGTCATTTCACTTAAGTACACTTTAGGGTCCCTACGACAGTTATCGAATTCACGGTATTGGTTTAAGCTCATTAAAACTAAATTTCAGATATATAGAAATCTTATACACAAAATTAATGAATGAATGAACTTTCTTAACACTCTTAAAACTAAAAAGTTTGTAACAGTGGAATTAAACTTTGTCACAAAAACACGTTTGAGCTGATTAAGAATTAAGAAAACTACAACGTTGTCATAAAAAGCACCAATGTACAGACAAGAATCAAGAAAACTTCATGCAGTTTTCACAAAATCCAAAAAGAAAGACAATGTAAGGATTAAAAAGATAAAGTGTTAAATTTTTGTACTTTGAAAATTAAAGAAATGTTAAAATTATAAAGCTTAGTAAGTTAAGAGATATTTTATTATAATTTGTGTAAGTTGAGTTCAATTTACTTTTCATCTATAATGCATTTACTTTGGTAAATTCATATACCGTATAAAATAGCATATGTAAGTGGCGTGGATACAAAAAGTCACCACAAAATTCAAACAAAAAGAAAGGTGACAGCAACCAGGTGCGAGGGTAAGAAGTTATGATAAATGCATAAAAATGGTAGTCAATCACTTTAATCGCGAGTAGGTAGTTGGTCGGTCGACCCCTTTAGTAATCGGTTTAGGCAGGATTAATCAATGATTAATCAAATTGGCATTTCGACAAGTTTGGGTATTTTCGGCTAGTTTTGAGTATTTATGGCAAGATTCGCCTTAAAAACAAGTTGTAATAGATATAAACATCGACTATAAGTGATTAAAACAAGTTTATGGTATTTCTTGCGAAATTTGCAGCTTTTCAAACAATCTGACCACAGTTGCGTCTAAGCGACGATTAATCGACCTTGTGTGCTCTTTTTTGCAGCACTGCAAAACTAATATCTTTACAAGAATTAAAAGGCATGAGATTTTATACACACATAGGTTGGTGTTTTATGCCAAGAATAAAATTTATAGACTGGGGTTTATAATCAGATACATAGAATGTTTATATTATTTGCTTGACATTATGTGATTTGTCTCTCACCCATGTCAACCAATTTCGTGTTTGATCTCTTATGCGTAAAATAGCAACAAGTCACACAATATGCAGCAAGAATACATTATTGACCAAATATTTGTTGGTAACCCCTAACTATAAACAAAGAAAGGTTGTGAAAATGGCGCAGTGGTAATGATTTTAGAGTGTCACGAATTGTCGCATGTTTGAATCTCGCTAGCTGCATGTTTACAGTAATAGGGAGCTAATAATTCACAAACAACACATAAAAAAAACTAGATATTTATAAAGCTATATAAATCTTGTGAGGTAGGAGCGAATCCCATTGTTTCGGTCCGAGAATCCCTATGTCTGAGGTCGAGTAGCTACGCTCTTGTTGGTTGATGAAGCGAAAAGTGTACCGCTTTTGGGGGGTCATTTAAGGCCAAAGTCGAGATTATTTGATCAAATATTGCCCTAAATCATTTCTTTTGTCATTTTAGATACCTTTGAGGGGAATTTTACAAAAGGAAGCATTTTGGACGTTTTTTGAGCGAAAAAGTGAAGAAAACGACAAAGTCTCAAAATCATGTTGGAAATTGCACTTGACGGCATCACATGTTGCTAGTGACGGCGCTATAACTTGACAAAGAAGTGGATAAATCAATTACACGTGACGCGCCAGAATATTTTCTGAAGAGCTCGTGACGGCGTCACGTATTAAGATGCCAAGGCCGTCACGAGTAAATCTAAAGAGAGACGGCCCAGAGTCCATAAAGAGTGACGGTGTCAGAAGTGGATCTAGGCAATACGAGTTTATTTTGGCGGTGAGTTGACGGCGTCACTGTAACAATTCACATTTTCAGGATAACTTCTATTTCCGGAAAATTCACTATTCACTTTTACTATTCATGTTACTATTCATTTTTACTATTCATTTTTCCCGAAACTTTCCCGAAAGTTGATTTTTATTTGATATTCTCGAGTGATAAATCATTTCCATGGCAAATTAAATGTTTGACATCCGTCAGATCATTTTCGTGAAAGTTATTAAGGAATTACATGGAATTACACGTTTTAGGGTAAAACGTCAATCAGAAATTCTACGCACAACGAAATTCGACCGCGTCAGGTGACCCCACATCAGAAAAATGTTTGACACACTCATGATTTATTTGAGAATTAATCGTGACTGAGAAAAACATGACCAAAGACTTCCCAGCAGGTCACCCAAGCCAGTACTACTCTCGCATGAGCACGCTTAACCGTATGGGCGATTAACCGTTAGACCACAAAACGCGTTTCTAAGACGATTTGAGTTTTCAACTTATTAGAAAAAGTCAACATATTTTTCCCTCCTCCATTGACCAAAAATCATCCCTTGATGTTATAAGTCATTTCGTGATTTTTAGGCTTACGGTTTGATGTCTAAAAGACATTTAATGCCAACCGACACTAGACTGAGCCCAGTCTAGACATTATAAGTCATTTTAAATCATTTTTATCACATTAGAAAAGTAACATTTTACTTTTCTCAATTTTACGCAATATTCGTACGTTTTACGTATTACGCGTTTTAGACCCGTGTTTCCAGTTTTTAGCAGGGTTTTAGCACCCGATAGAACCTACCACTCATTTTATATTTTATTATGGAGTATTATGACATGTTTAACCATTCTTCCAAGTTTCGTATTTTTACGATACCCGGTTTTAAGTTTCATGACTTAACGACTTACCGTTAGCGATTAACGGGACCAAAACTCACTCCGTAAACTAGATAATACCAAGTTTATCCATCTAGTCACTTCCCCCTCATATGGAACGACCAAGAGGTGATTCACCATGATCTTGGTGGCTTAGTGAGAACCATGGAACTATTAGATCACTCATGTGTATCATTTTAAGCCTTAGAAACACTTATGGCCTAAAAACATACATGTAGTTATCATGTGTTCCATTCTAAGCCATTCATTCTTATACACTAACCTCCTCAACACACTATAAAACCCTCCTCACCTCCTTTTAGTCGTTCATAACCTCACACACACAAACACACTCCTAATTTTCCCTCTACTTCAAGAATTATTCAAGAAATCAAGTACTATATCTCTAGTTTGGTTTTGATTCATCAAACTACTTCAAATCCTTTGAAACTTTGGTGATTTCTCTTGAGTTTTAATCCACTCAAGTCACCTCAACCTTCATCATCCATCTTTCAAGATTACAAGGGTAGAAAGATTGCATGAAGTGAAGTGGGTTGAAGCAAGTCTATCAAAGTCCTATCCTTACATGTTAACTTCCTTTCATCTTTGAAAGCCAAAAGTTGTGAGCCAAACCCTAACTTGATTCTTGTTAAATAATCATGTTCATGTTATTTACATATTATTCTTGCTATATTATGTCTTGTAGTTATGTCCATGATGTATAAAAATGACCAAAACAAGTTATTGTTATTGATTGTTAAAACAAGTTACTAAAACGAGCAAACTAATGAATTTCTTGGAAAACCACGACCAAAATGGTAAAATTATGATATTGGATCATTACAAATTACAGTAGAGGACTTAACAAGGAAACCATAGCAATTTGAACCACCTAAAACGAGTAAACGAGTCAAAAGTTATGGCGATTTGAAGTTACCAAAGATTTCCGGCAAAACTGCCAAATAGCTTCCTGATCAAATTTGGGTTTTGAAAGTCACACTTCTGGTCCGATTCATCAAAAAGTTAAAACACGAAAGTTGTCCGGAACGCCGTTTTCGTTCAGGAACAAAGAAGCTCGAGACCTAAAAACGCTTTCCGAGTGATAAAATTCTTCAAATTCTAAACAGCCCATTTTTAGGCGAAAGTCACTAGACTATGGTTATACTTTAAAAGGAACAAGAGGTCTTATGACCTATAATCAAGACCACAACCATGGCTAGAGCCAAGGTTGTGTCTCATGACCTTGGAACAAGGACCAAAGGTCATGGCTAGGCCATGACGAAATGACCATAACAACTTACATAGGCGTAGACATGAAACAATGAATTAGGCGATAACATGAACAAGCAATTTGGATCTACTTCACCTAAAAGGAAACCATGAGATATTACAAAGAGAAAATGGTCATTCAAGACTTATGAAACTACCCCTAATAACAATCTTCATGTACTAATAAACTTTCCTAAGTTTATTCAAATATCGGACATGTAACTTTTCGGATCAAAACTTATATCTATATATTTCATCAACTACTACAATAGTAGGGAGCCTCATGTGAGGAGTTCATTATGTAAGCCGTCGAGTTGAGTTGTGGATTTACGAATTAAAGTGTCCTGGCTCCTCGAACGTTTACTAACATGACTTCTGAATTATGTCGGCCCGAACGGTAGTGAACGATATACCAAAACATACATGTTTCATGAATCTTTCTTTCAAAGACTTACAATATACATCATACCACATCATGGACTAAATGCAAGATATATATATAGGCACTACTTCATATTCTTTACTCCGATCCTAAGTCGCAACATTCGATTATAGGTTGCTCGTAGAAACCTTCACGATTCAACCGTTACATTCATTACTTGCTATCTTAACTTAAGGTGAGTTCATAGCCCCACTTTCCATTACTTAATTGTTTTACAAATCCTTGGGGGGAATACATGCTATTTCTAAATCGAATACAATGCTTTCTAATGTATGCTTCACGACGATGTTTTATTATCACTAAGTACCAACCTTGCTAAACCGAAATCCTTTATTATGAACCATTTAGTCACTAGCAATAGTGAGCGCGAATATTAATAATAGGCCTATTGGGATTGACGAATCCCATTTGTATTGACTAAGTTCAAACAAATGCATTAATATTTGAGATTTAGGTATGTTAGCAAAGTACCTACCGGGATAAATCTGCCGATCGATATTGGTACACGTTAACGTTATGGTTTCATAAGCTTAGTGTATAATAACTGTTCCGGGCGTATAATAACGTAGCCTACCTGTTTTGTTTTCCAAACATTGGTGTGAGCCTATAACTCACACTACCATCATATTGTGTTCAAACGATTAAACAAACTCTATGAATATCACTCAACCTTTGTGTTGACCTCTCAAGCATGTATTTCAGGTTCATGACGATCAAGGATGGCACGGAAGGACACGGATACTCAAGAGGGCTATAAATTTTATTATCATTCAAAACTCATTTATTATACATTGTAAACATGGAACCAATTGGGACCTCATTTTGAAATCTCTGATATTTATATAATTTGAATGATACATCTTTTAAAACGACTCAATTGGAGTTCGTTTTCTATTATTGTGACTATTGTGCCGTCGAGTAACACCCAGTTCGAATTCCGCTCCAACCATGAATTGGGGGTGTTACAGATTGGTATCAGAGCCATGGTTATAGAGAAACGGGTCTAATTGAGACCTAAACTATAACTACAACTACAAGCAAAACCATTTTATAGCCTTCCGCTCTCCGTGTCTTCCATCCTCCAGATGATTATGGACTTTGTAAGCATGTTATGCTACACAAACATATAAGTATATTTATATATACATTCGAGTTATATTCAATCATTTTATCTAAACATATCTACACATGCCTATTCTATGACATTTCGACACAACCACATTCTCCCAACCATGTTACTACTCCAACATTTTATATCCAAGACATTGTAACTGATTACAATGGCCTTTTCTATTTCCCGAACATTGTATGACACAATGGTCTTAATCATTTCTCAAATGTTTTGAGTCACACAATGGTCTAATCTACTTCCGAGACATTGTGATTTGTACAATGGTCTCTGGAATTATTCCACCACCTCATCAATATCATTTCATATGATATCAAAAACCCATCACAATCTATCGATTTCCAAACAAGAAATATGAGATTTCTAAAGAACAAACTAATCCATCATCGACGAAAGCTGAACTTTCTCTACATTCATCAAAGTTTTCTTATGAAACCTTCATTATTAAAAGTTCGTGATCCTGGCCAAGTATGTTCTATTTTAGAACTACTTAAAACTTCCTTTCCATACGTACCTACCCTTACTATCTTCTATGCAATGGAATATGAAAACATACGTTACAAGTCTTGTATGGACGGGACTTGCAACTGAAGGGTTTGACATTGCCTTTGTTTAGTGGACAGTTTCCCGAAAGCAACGGACATATCACAAGTATACCTAATTTAGGTATTTGAAAATTTTATCGAACCTTGGCTAAATATAGACTAGTCACCTATATTTAACCTAGGGACAGTGGAATATAGTCTGACTAACTATATTCGACTTAAAATTTTCAAATACTGAGAGTAGTTGTACTAGGGTTATGTTTAGGTTGATTTCCTACTCGAACTCGATAATAAAACGATCTAGAGGCACGATAATGCCTTACCACTCAGCGAAATCTTAACA
This sequence comes from Artemisia argyi, assembly GCA_030686995.1. NCBI lineage: Eukaryota > Viridiplantae > Streptophyta > Magnoliopsida > Asterales > Asteraceae > Artemisia > Artemisia argyi. The sequence continues at coordinate 8,164,995 of CM060700.1, forward strand.
CCTTATTTGTACTACCTAATTTCATTCTTGAAAGTTTTCATTTATGAGATAATCCGAACTACTATCTTGGGATAGTTATCAATTATTCTCTTCATCCTGTAGAAGTACTATCCTGTTTAGTTCCTAAGGATACCATCCCGTCATAAACCTTTAAAATTTCTTAAAATTTTAAAGCAAACTTGACATCTCTACCAATATTAACATTAAGCATACACTAAGCCCTTTTGTTCATCAACATATCACATCATTATCTTCACAACCGTTACAAACACAAGCTCATTAACAGATCTTGATGCACTTTTAAAGCTCAAATCATCCTTAGTTACATCACAAGTACCCCTAATCAGCTTTACAAGTTTGAATATTCATCTTGTACCTTTGCAACACCAGTATCATCTCGTAATACCCTACCTTGTAACTCACCGACTAAGTATGAATGTTGTGTAGGATGATTTGTAATTATTTGAATGGATTGGGATGCCTTTCCATTTAAATAAAGACATTGTAAATCACTAAACCATAAGTTTATATTTCCTTATCTACATTGTTTGGGATGCCTCTCTATGTAAATAAAGAATTATAAACAAGTGGGCTTATTTGTATCCGAAATAACATAAGTATGACGTCAATAAACACTAGGTACAACAACCGATTACTTACTAGGCTATAATTGCAACTACTATATCAATTCCTATTAATATTCGACTGCTATATCAATTTCCTTTGATATTCGACTATTACCACACCTGTTCATCGACACATGACGCAGACCCCTAGAATTCCAAGTCGGAGATAGGGTTATGCTAAAGGTATCGCCTTGGAAAGGCTTGATATGATTCGGTAAACGAGGAAAACTAAACCCAAGATACATCGGACCATTCAAAATCCTAGCCAGGGTTGGCCATGTGGCGTACAGACTTGAGCTTCCATCAGAACTCAGTAGTGTACACCCCACTTTCCATGTATCTAACCTAAAGAAATGCTTGTCGGATGAATCACTAGTGATTCCACTCGATGAAATTCAACTCAATGACGATCTTCAATTTATTGAGGAACCCGTAGAAATCATGGACCAAGAGGTCAAACAACTCAAGCAAAGCCGTATTCCAATTGTCAAAGTTCGTTGGAACTCACGACGTGGTCCTGAATACACATGGGAACGAGAGGACCAGATATGTAAGACATACCCACATCTTTTTACCAACAAAGTTTCTACTCCCAACGCAAATTGATCTCCGGGACGGAGCTCTCATATGGGGTGGAGACTGTAACAATTCACATTTTCAGGATAACTTCTATTTCCGGAAAATTCACTATTCACTTTTACTATTCATGTTACTATTCATTTTTACTATTCATTTTTCCCGAAACTTTCCCGAAAGTTGATTTTTATTTGATATTCTCGAGTGATAAATCATTTCCATGGCAAATTAAATGTTTGACATCCGTCAGATCATTTTCGTGAAAGTTATTAAGGAATTACATGGAATTACACGTTTTAGGGTAAAACGTCAATCAGAAATTCTACGCACAACGAAATTCGACCGCGTCAGGTGACCCCACATCAGAAAAATGTTTGACACACTCATGATTTATTTGAGAATTAATCGTGACTGAGAAAAACATGACCAAAGACTTCCCGGCAGGTCACCCAAGCCAGTACTACTCTCGCATGAGCACGCTTAACCGTATGGGCGATTAACCGTTAGACCACAAAACGCGTTTCTAAGACGATTTGAGTTTTCAACTTATTAGAAAAAGTCAACATATTTTTCCCTCCTCCATTGACCAAAAATCATCCCTTGATGTTATAAGTCATTTCGTGATTTTTAGGCTTACGGTTTGATGTCTAAAAGACATTTAATGCCAACCGACACTAGACTGAGCCCAGTCTAGACATTATAAGTCATTTTAAATCATTTTTATCACATTAGAAAAGTAACATTTTACTTTTCTCAATTTTACGCAATATTCGTACGTTTTACGTATTACGCGTTTTAGACCCGTGTTTCCAGTTTTTAGCAGGGTTTTAGCACCCGATAGAACCTACCACTCATTTTATATTTTATTATGGAGTATTATGACATGTTTAACCATTCTTCCAAGTTTCGTATTTTTACGATACCCGGTTTTAAGTTTCATGACTTAACGACTTACCGTTAGCGATTAACGGGACCAAAACTCACTCCGTAAACTAGATAATACCAAGTTTATCCATCTAGTCACTTCCCCCTCATATGGAACGACCAAGAGGTGATTCACCATGATCTTGGTGGCTTAGTGAGAACCATGGAACTATTAGATCACTCATGTGTATCATTTTAAGCCTTAGAAACACTTATGGCCTAAAAACATACATGTAGTTATCATGTGTTCCATTCTAAGCCATTCATTCTTATACACTAACCTCCTCAACACACTATAAAACCCTCCTCACCTCCTTTTAGTCGTTCATAACCTCACACACACAAACACACTCCTAATTTTCCCTCTACTTCAAGAATTATTCAAGAAATCAAGTACTATATCTCTAGTTTGGTTTTGATTCATCAAACTACTTCAAATCCTTTGAAACTTTGGTGATTTCTCTTGAGTTTTAATCCACTCAAGTCACCTCAACCTTCATCATCCATCTTTCAAGATTACAAGGGTAGAAAGATTGCATGAAGTGAAGTGGGTTGAAGCAAGTCTATCAAAGTCCTATCCTTACATGTTAACTTCCTTTCATCTTTGAAAGCCAAAAGTTGTGAGCCAAACCCTAACTTGATTCTTGTTAAATAATCATGTTCATGTTATTTACATATTATTCTTGCTATATTATGTCTTGTAGTTATGTCCATGATGTATAAAAATGACCAAAACAAGTTATTGTTATTGATTGTTAAAACAAGTTACTAAAACGAGCAAACTAATGAATTTCTTGGAAAACCACGACCAAAATGGTAAAATTATGATATTGGATCATTACAAATTACAGTAGAGGACTTAACAAGGAAACCATAGCAATTTGAACCACCTAAAACGAGTAAACGAGTCAAAAGTTATGGCGATTTGAAGTTACCAAAGATTTCCGGCAAAACTGCCAAATAGCTTCCTGATCAAATTTGGGTTTTGAAAGTCACACTTCTGGTCCGATTCATCAAAAAGTTAAAACACGAAAGTTGTCCGGAACGCCGTTTTCGTTCAGGAACAAAGAAGCTCGAGACCTAAAAACGCTTTCCGAGTGATAAAATTCTTCAAATTCTAAACAGCCCATTTTTAGGCGAAAGTCACTAGACTATGGTTATACTTTAAAAGGAACAAGAGGTCTTATGACCTATAATCAAGACCACAACCATGGCTAGAGCCAAGGTTGTGTCTCATGACCTTGGAACAAGGACCAAAGGTCATGGCTAGGCCATGACGAAATGACCATAACAACTTACATAGGCGTAGACATGAAACAATGAATTAGGCGATAACATGAACAAGCAATTTGGATCTACTTCACCTAAAAGGAAACCATGAGATATTACAAAGAGAAAATGGTCATTCAAGACTTATGAAACTACCCCTAATAACAATCTTCATGTACTAATAAACTTTCCTAAGTTTATTCAAATATCGGACATGTAACTTTTCGGATCAAAACTTATATCTATATATTTCATCAACTACTACAATAGTAGGGAGCCTCATGTGAGGAGTTCATTATGTAAGCCGTCGAGTTGAGTTGTGGATTTACGAATTAAAGTGTCCTGGCTCCTCGAACGTTTACTAACATGACTTCTGAATTATGTCGGCCCGAACGGTAGTGAACGATATACCAAAACATACATGTTTCATGAATCTTTCTTTCAAAGACTTACAATATACATCATACCACATCATGGACTAAATGCAAGATATATATATAGGCACTACTTCATATTCTTTACTCCGATCCTAAGTCGCAACATTCGATTATAGGTTGCTCGTAGAAACCTTCACGATTCAACCGTTACATTCATTACTTGCTATCTTAACTTAAGGTGAGTTCATAGCCCCACTTTCCATTACTTAATTGTTTTACAAATCCTTGGGGGGAATACATGCTATTTCTAAATCGAATACAATGCTTTCTAATGTATGCTTCACGACGATGTTTTATTATCACTAAGTACCAACCTTGCTAAACCGAAATCCTTTATTATGAACCATTTAGTCACTAGCAATAGTGAGCGCGAATATTAATAATAGGCCTATTGGGATTGACGAATCCCATTTGTATTGACTAAGTTCAAACAAATGCATTAATATTTGAGATTTAGGTATGTTAGCAAAGTACCTACCGGGATAAATCTGCCGATCGATATTGGTACACGTTAACGTTATGGTTTCATAAGCTTAGTGTATAATAACTGTTCCGGGCGTATAATAACGTAGCCTACCTGTTTTGTTTTCCAAACATTGGTGTGAGCCTATAACTCACACTACCATCATATTGTGTTCAAACGATTAAACAAACTCTATGAATATCACTCAACCTTTGTGTTGACCTCTCAAGCATGTATTTCAGGTTCATGACGATCAAGGATGGCACGGAAGGACACGGATACTCAAGAGGGCTATAAATTTTATTATCATTCAAAACTCATTTATTATACATTGTAAACATGGAACCAATTGGGACCTCATTTTGAAATCTCTGATATTTATATAATTTGAATGATACATCTTTTAAAACGACTCAATTGGAGTTCGTTTTCTATTATTGTGACTATTGTGCCGTCGAGTAACACCCAGTTCGAATTCCGCTCCAACCATGAATTGGGGGTGTTACAGATTGGTATCAGAGCCATGGTTATAGAGAAACGGGTCTAATTGAGACCTAAACTATAACTACAACTACAAGCAAAACCATTTTATAGCCTTCCGCTCTCCGTGTCTTCCATCCTCCAGATGATTATGGACTTTGTAAGCATGTTATGCTACACAAACATATAAGTATATTTATATATACATTCGAGTTATATTCAATCATTTTATCTAAACATATCTACACATGCCTATTCTATGACATTTCGACACAACCACATTCTCCCAACCATGTTACTACTCCAACATTTTATATCCAAGACATTGTAACTGATTACAATGGCCTTTTCTATTTCCCGAACATTGTATGACACAATGGTCTTAATCATTTCTCAAATGTTTTGAGTCACACAATGGTCTAATCTACTTCCGAGACATTGTGATTTGTACAATGGTCTCTGGAATTATTCCACCACCTCATCAATATCATTTCATATGATATCAAAAACCCATCACAATCTATCGATTTCCAAACAAGAAATATGAGATTTCTAAAGAACAAACTAATCCATCATCGACGAAAGCTGAACTTTCTCTACATTCATCAAAGTTTTCTTATGAAACCTTCATTATTAAAAGTTCGTGATCCTGGCCAAGTATGTTCTATTTTAGAACTACTTAAAACTTCCTTTCCATACGTACCTACCCTTACTATCTTCTATGCAATGGAATATGAAAACATACGTTACAAGTCTTGTATGGACGGGACTTGCAACTGAAGGGTTTGACATTGCCTTTGTTTAGTGGACAGTTTCCCGAAAGCAACGGACATATCACAAGTATACCTAATTTAGGTATTTGAAAATTTTATCGAACCTTGGCTAAATATAGACTAGTCACCTATATTTAACCTAGGGACAGTGGAATATAGTCTGACTAACTATATTCGACTTAAAATTTTCAAATACTGAGAGTAGTTGTACTAGGGTTATGTTTAGGTTGATTTCCTACTCGAACTCGATAATAAAACGATCTAGAGGCACGATAATGCCTTACCACTCAGCGAAATCTTAACACCTTATTTGTACTACCTAATTTCATTCTTGAAAGTTTTCATTTATGAGATAATCCGAACTACTATCTTGGGATAGTTATCAATTATTCTCTTCATCCTGTAGAAGTACTATCCTGTTTAGTTCCTAAGGATACCATCCCGTCATAAACCTTTAAAATTTCTTAAAATTTTAAAGCAAACTTGACATCTCTACCAATATTAACATTAAGCATACACTAAGCCCTTTTGTTCATCAACATATCACATCATTATCTTCACAACCGTTACAAACACAAGCTCATTAACAGATCTTGATGCACTTTTAAAGCTCAAATCATCCTTAGTTACATCACAAGTACCCCTAATCAGCTTTACAAGTTTGAATATTCATCTTGTACCTTTGCAACACCAGTATCATCTCGTAATACCCTACCTTGTAACTCACCGACTAAGTATGAATGTTGTGTAGGATGATTTGTAATTATTTGAATGGATTGGGATGCCTTTCCATTTAAATAAAGACATTGTAAATCACTAAACCATAAGTTTATATTTCCTTATCTACATTGTTTGGGATGCCTCTCTATGTAAATAAAGAATTATAAACAAGTGGGCTTATTTGTATCCGAAATAACATAAGTATGACGTCAATAAACACTAGGTACAACAACCGATTACTTACTAGGCTATAATTGCAACTACTATATCAATTCCTATTAATATTCGACTGCTATATCAATTTCCTTTGATATTCGACTATTACCACACCTGTTCATCGACACATGACGCAGACCCCTAGAATTCCAAGTCGGAGATAGGGTTATGCTAAAGGTATCGCCTTGGAAAGGCTTGATATGATTCGGTAAACGAGGAAAACTAAACCCAAGATACATCGGACCATTCAAAATCCTAGCCAGGGTTGGCCATGTGGCGTACAGACTTGAGCTTCCATCAGAACTCAGTAGTGTACACCCCACTTTCCATGTATCTAACCTAAAGAAATGCTTGTCGGATGAATCACTAGTGATTCCACTCGATGAAATTCAACTCAATGACGATCTTCAATTTATTGAGGAACCCGTAGAAATCATGGACCAAGAGGTCAAACAACTCAAGCAAAGCCGTATTCCAATTGTCAAAGTTCGTTGGAACTCACGACGTGGTCCTGAATACACATGGGAACGAGAGGACCAGATATGTAAGACATACCCACATCTTTTTACCAACAAAGTTTCTACTCCCAACGCAAATTGATCTCCGGGACGGAGCTCTCATATGGGGTGGAGACTGTAACAATTCACATTTTCAGGATAACTTCTATTTCCGGAAAATTCACTATTCACTTTTACTATTCATGTTACTATTCATTTTTACTATTCATTTTTCCCGAAACTTTCCCGAAAGTTGATTTTTATTTGATATTCTCGAGTGATAAATCATTTCCATGGCAAATTAAATGTTTGACATCCGTCAGATCATTTTCGTGAAAGTTATTAAGGAATTACATGGAATTACACGTTTTAGGGTAAAACGTCAATCAGAAATTCTACGCACAACGAAATTCGACCGCGTCAGGTGACCCCACATCAGAAAAATGTTTGACACACTCATGATTTATTTGAGAATTAATCGTGACTGAGAAAAACATGACCAAAGACTTCCCGGCAGGTCACCCAAGCCAGTACTACTCTCGCATGAGCACGCTTAACCGTATGGGCGATTAACCGTTAGACCACAAAACGCGTTTCTAAGACGATTTGAGTTTTCAACTTATTAGAAAAAGTCAACATATTTTTCCCTCCTCCATTGACCAAAAATCATCCCTTGATGTTATAAGTCATTTCGTGATTTTTAGGCTTACGGTTTGATGTCTAAAAGACATTTAATGCCAACCGACACTAGACTGAGCCCAGTCTAGACATTATAAGTCATTTTAAATCATTTTTATCACATTAGAAAAGTAACATTTTACTTTTCTCAATTTTACGCAATATTCGTACGTTTTACGTATTACGCGTTTTAGACCCGTGTTTCCAGTTTTTAGCAGGGTTTTAGCACCCGATAGAACCTACCACTCATTTTATATTTTATTATGGAGTATTATGACATGTTTAACCATTCTTCCAAGTTTCGTATTTTTACGATACCCGGTTTTAAGTTTCATGACTTAACGACTTACCGTTAGCGATTAACGGGACCAAAACTCACTCCGTAAACTAGATAATACCAAGTTTATCCATCTAGTCACTTCCCCCTCATATGGAACGACCAAGAGGTGATTCACCATGATCTTGGTGGCTTAGTGAGAACCATGGAACTATTAGATCACTCATGTGTATCATTTTAAGCCTTAGAAACACTTATGGCCTAAAAACATACATGTAGTTATCATGTGTTCCATTCTAAGCCATTCATTCTTATACACTAACCTCCTCAACACACTATAAAACCCTCCTCACCTCCTTTTAGTCGTTCATAACCTCACACACACAAACACACTCCTAATTTTCCCTCTACTTCAAGAATTATTCAAGAAATCAAGTACTATATCTCTAGTTTGGTTTTGATTCATCAAACTACTTCAAATCCTTTGAAACTTTGGTGATTTCTCTTGAGTTTTAATCCACTCAAGTCACCTCAACCTTCATCATCCATCTTTCAAGATTACAAGGGTAGAAAGATTGCATGAAGTGAAGTGGGTTGAAGCAAGTCTATCAAAGTCCTATCCTTACATGTTAACTTCCTTTCATCTTTGAAAGCCAAAAGTTGTGAGCCAAACCCTAACTTGATTCTTGTTAAATAATCATGTTCATGTTATTTACATATTATTCTTGCTATATTATGTCTTGTAGTTATGTCCATGATGTATAAAAATGACCAAAACAAGTTATTGTTATTGATTGTTAAAACAAGTTACTAAAACGAGCAAACTAATGAATTTCTTGGAAAACCACGACCAAAATGGTAAAATTATGATATTGGATCATTACAAATTACAGTAGAGGACTTAACAAGGAAACCATAGCAATTTGAACCACCTAAAACGAGTAAACGAGTCAAAAGTTATGGCGATTTGAAGTTACCAAAGATTTCCGGCAAAACTGCCAAATAGCTTCCTGATCAAATTTGGGTTTTGAAAGTCACACTTCTGGTCCGATTCATCAAAAAGTTAAAACACGAAAGTTGTCCGGAACGCCGTTTTCGTTCAGGAACAAAGAAGCTCGAGACCTAAAAACGCTTTCCGAGTGATAAAATTCTTCAAATTCTAAACAGCCCATTTTTAGGCGAAAGTCACTAGACTATGGTTATACTTTAAAAGGAACAAGAGGTCTTATGACCTATAATCAAGACCACAACCATGGCTAGAGCCAAGGTTGTGTCTCATGACCTTGGAACAAGGACCAAAGGTCATGGCTAGGCCATGACGAAATGACCATAACAACTTACATAGGCGTAGACATGAAACAATGAATTAGGCGATAACATGAACAAGCAATTTGGATCTACTTCACCTAAAAGGAAACCATGAGATATTACAAAGAGAAAATGGTCATTCAAGACTTATGAAACTACCCCTAATAACAATCTTCATGTACTAATAAACTTTCCTAAGTTTATTCAAATATCGGACATGTAACTTTTCGGATCAAAACTTATATCTATATATTTCATCAACTACTACAATAGTAGGGAGCCTCATGTGAGGAGTTCATTATGTAAGCCGTCGAGTTGAGTTGTGGATTTACGAATTAAAGTGTCCTGGCTCCTCGAACGTTTACTAACATGACTTCTGAATTATGTCGGCCCGAACGGTAGTGAACGATATACCAAAACATACATGTTTCATGAATCTTTCTTTCAAAGACTTACAATATACATCATACCACATCATGGACTAAATGCAAGATATATATATAGGCACTACTTCATATTCTTTACTCCGATCCTAAGTCGCAACATTCGATTATAGGTTGCTCGTAGAAACCTTCACGATTCAACCGTTACATTCATTACTTGCTATCTTAACTTAAGGTGAGTTCATAGCCCCACTTTCCATTACTTAATTGTTTTACAAATCCTTGGGGGGAATACATGCTATTTCTAAATCGAATACAATGCTTTCTAATGTATGCTTCACGACGATGTTTTATTATCACTAAGTACCAACCTTGCTAAACCGAAATCCTTTATTATGAACCATTTAGTCACTAGCAATAGTGAGCGCGAATATTAATAATAGGCCTATTGGGATTGACGAATCCCATTTGTATTGACTAAGTTCAAACAAATGCATTAATATTTGAGATTTAGGTATGTTAGCAAAGTACCTACCGGGATAAATCTGCCGATCGATATTGGTACACGTTAACGTTATGGTTTCATAAGCTTAGTGTATAATAACTGTTCCGGGCGTATAATAACGTAGCCTACCTGTTTTGTTTTCCAAACATTGGTGTGAGCCTATAACTCACACTACCATCATATTGTGTTCAAACGATTAAACAAACTCTATGAATATCACTCAACCTTTGTGTTGACCTCTCAAGCATGTATTTCAGGTTCATGACGATCAAGGATGGCACGGAAGGACACGGATACTCAAGAGGGCTATAAATTTTATTATCATTCAAAACTCATTTATTATACATTGTAAACATGGAACCAATTGGGACCTCATTTTGAAATCTCTGATATTTATATAATTTGAATGATACATCTTTTAAAACGACTCAATTGGAGTTCGTTTTCTATTATTGTGACTATTGTGCCGTCGAGTAACACCCAGTTCGAATTCCGCTCCAACCATGAATTGGGGGTGTTACAGATTGGTATCAGAGCCATGGTTATAGAGAAACGGGTCTAATTGAGACCTAAACTATAACTACAACTACAAGCAAAACCATTTTATAGCCTTCCGCTCTCCGTGTCTTCCATCCTCCAGATGATTATGGACTTTGTAAGCATGTTATGCTACACAAACATATAAGTATATTTATATATACATTCGAGTTATATTCAATCATTTTATCTAAACATATCTACACATGCCTATTCTATGACATTTCGACACAACCACATTCTCCCAACCATGTTACTACTCCAACATTTTATATCCAAGACATTGTAACTGATTACAATGGCCTTTTCTATTTCCCGAACATTGTATGACACAATGGTCTTAATCATTTCTCAAATGTTTTGAGTCACACAATGGTCTAATCTACTTCCGAGACATTGTGATTTGTACAATGGTCTCTGGAATTATTCCACCACCTCATCAATATCATTTCATATGATATCAAAAACCCATCACAATCTATCGATTTCCAAACAAGAAATATGAGATTTCTAAAGAACAAACTAATCCATCATCGACGAAAGCTGAACTTTCTCTACATTCATCAAAGTTTTCTTATGAAACCTTCATTATTAAAAGTTCGTGATCCTGGCCAAGTATGTTCTATTTTAGAACTACTTAAAACTTCCTTTCCATACGTACCTACCCTTACTATCTTCTATGCAATGGAATATGAAAACATACGTTACAAGTCTTGTATGGACGGGACTTGCAACTGAAGGGTTTGACATTGCCTTTGTTTAGTGGACAGTTTCCCGAAAGCAACGGACATATCACAAGTATACCTAATTTAGGTATTTGAAAATTTTATCGAACCTTGGCTAAATATAGACTAGTCACCTATATTTAACCTAGGGACAGTGGAATATAGTCTGACTAACTATATTCGACTTAAAATTTTCAAATACTGAGAGTAGTTGTACTAGGGTTATGTTTAGGTTGATTTCCTACTCGAACTCGATAATAAAACGATCTAGAGGCACGATAATGCCTTACCACTCAGCGAAATCTTAACACCTTATTTGTACTACCTAATTTCATTCTTGAAAGTTTTCATTTATGAGATAATCCGAACTACTATCTTGGGATAGTTATCAATTATTCTCTTCATCCTGTAGAAGTACTATCCTGTTTAGTTCCTAAGGATACCATCCCGTCATAAACCTTTAAAATTTCTTAAAATTTTAAAGCAAACTTGACATCTCTACCAATATTAACATTAAGCATACACTAAGCCCTTTTGTTCATCAACATATCACATCATTATCTTCACAACCGTTACAAACACAAGCTCATTAACAGATCTTGATGCACTTTTAAAGCTCAAATCATCCTTAGTTACATCACAAGTACCCCTAATCAGCTTTACAAGTTTGAATATTCATCTTGTACCTTTGCAACACCAGTATCATCTCGTAATACCCTACCTTGTAACTCACCGACTAAGTATGAATGTTGTGTAGGATGATTTGTAATTATTTGAATGGATTGGGATGCCTTTCCATTTAAATAAAGACATTGTAAATCACTAAACCATAAGTTTATATTTCCTTATCTACATTGTTTGGGATGCCTCTCTATGTAAATAAAGAATTATAAACAAGTGGGCTTATTTGTATCCGAAATAACATAAGTATGACGTCAATAAACACTAGGTACAACAACCGATTACTTACTAGGCTATAATTGCAACTACTATATCAATTCCTATTAATATTCGACTGCTATATCAATTTCCTTTGATATTCGACTATTACCACACCTGTTCATCGACACACGACGCAGACCCCTAGAATTCCAAGTCGGAGATAGGGTTATGCTAAAGGTATCGCCTTGGAAAGGCTTGATATGATTCGGTAAACGAGGAAAACTAAACCCAAGATACATCGGACCATTCAAAATCCTAGCCAGGGTTGGCCATGTGGCGTACAGACTTGAGCTTCCATCAGAACTCAGTAGTGTACACCCCACTTTCCATGTATCTAACCTAAAGAAATGCTTGTCGGATGAATCACTAGTGATTCCACTCGATGAAATTCAACTCAATGACGATCTTCAATTTATTGAGGAACCCGTAGAAATCATGGACCAAGAGGTCAAACAACTCAAGCAAAGCCGTATTCCAATTGTCAAAGTTCGTTGGAACTCACGACGTGGTCCTGAATACACATGGGAACGAGAGGACCAGATATGTAAGACATACCCACATCTTTTTACCAACAAAGTTTCTACTCCCAACGCAAATTGATCTCCGGGACGGAGCTCTCATATGGGGTGGAGACTGTAACAATTCACATTTTCAGGATAACTTCTATTTCCGGAAAATTCACTATTCACTTTTACTATTCATGTTACTATTCATTTTTACTATTCATTTTTCCCGAAACTTTCCCGAAAGTTGATTTTTATTTGATATTCTCGAGTGATAAATCATTTCCATGGCAAATTAAATGTTTGACATCCGTCAGATCATTTTCGTGAAAGTTATTAAGGAATTACATGGAATTACACGTTTTAGGGTAAAACGTCAATCAGAAATTCTACGCACAACGAAATTCGACCGCGTCAGGTGACCCCACATCAGAAAAATGTTTGACACACTCATGATTTATTTGAGAATTAATCGTGACTGAGAAAAACATGACCAAAGACTTCCCGGCAGGTCACCCAAGCCAGTACTACTCTCGCATGAGCACGCTTAACCGTATGGGCGATTAACCGTTAGACCACAAAACGCGTTTCTAAGACGATTTGAGTTTTCAACTTATTAGAAAAAGTCAACATATTTTTCCCTCCTCCATTGACCAAAAATCATCCCTTGATGTTATAAGTCATTTCGTGATTTTTAGGCTTACGGTTTGATGTCTAAAAGACATTTAATGCCAACCGACACTAGACTGAGCCCAGTCTAGACATTATAAGTCATTTTAAATCATTTTTATCACATTAGAAAAGTAACATTTTACTTTTCTCAATTTTACGCAATATTCGTACGTTTTACGTATTACGCGTTTTAGACCCGTGTTTCCAGTTTTTAGCAGGGTTTTAGCACCCGATAGAACCTACCACTCATTTTATATTTTATTATGGAGTATTATGACATGTTTAACCATTCTTCCAAGTTTCGTATTTTTACGATACCCGGTTTTAAGTTTCATGACTTAACGACTTACCGTTAGCGATTAACGGGACCAAAACTCACTCCGTAAACTAGATAATACCAAGTTTATCCATCTAGTCACTTCCCCCTCATATGGAACGACCAAGAGGTGATTCACCATGATCTTGGTGGCTTAGTGAGAACCATGGAACTATTAGATCACTCATGTGTATCATTTTAAGCCTTAGAAACACTTATGGCCTAAAAACATACATGTAGTTATCATGTGTTCCATTCTAAGCCATTCATTCTTATACACTAACCTCCTCAACACACTATAAAACCCTCCTCACCTCCTTTTAGTCGTTCATAACCTCACACACACAAACACACTCCTAATTTTCCCTCTACTTCAAGAATTATTCAAGAAATCAAGTACTATATCTCTAGTTTGGTTTTGATTCATCAAACTACTTCAAATCCTTTGAAACTTTGGTGATTTCTCTTGAGTTTTAATCCACTCAAGTCACCTCAACCTTCATCATCCATCTTTCAAGATTACAAGGGTAGAAAGATTGCATGAAGTGAAGTGGGTTGAAGCAAGTCTATCAAAGTCCTATCCTTACATGTTAACTTCCTTTCATCTTTGAAAGCCAAAAGTTGTGAGCCAAACCCTAACTTGATTCTTGTTAAATAATCATGTTCATGTTATTTACATATTATTCTTGCTATATTATGTCTTGTAGTTATGTCCATGATGTATAAAAATGACCAAAACAAGTTATTGTTATTGATTGTTAAAACAAGTTACTAAAACGAGCAAACTAATGAATTTCTTGGAAAACCACGACCAAAATGGTAAAATTATGATATTGGATCATTACAAATTACAGTAGAGGACTTAACAAGGAAACCATAGCAATTTGAACCACCTAAAACGAGTAAACGAGTCAAAAGTTATGGCGATTTGAAGTTACCAAAGATTTCCGGCAAAACTGCCAAATAGCTTCCTGATCAAATTTGGGTTTTGAAAGTCACACTTCTGGTCCGATTCATCAAAAAGTTAAAACACGAAAGTTGTCCGGAACGCCGTTTTCGTTCAGGAACAAAGAAGCTCGAGACCTAAAAACGCTTTCCGAGTGATAAAATTCTTCAAATTCTAAACAGCCCATTTTTAGGCGAAAGTCACTAGACTATGGTTATACTTTAAAAGGAACAAGAGGTCTTATGACCTATAATCAAGACCACAACCATGGCTAGAGCCAAGGTTGTGTCTCATGACCTTGGAACAAGGACCAAAGGTCATGGCTAGGCCATGACGAAATGACCATAACAACTTACATAGGCGTAGACATGAAACAATGAATTAGGCGATAACATGAACAAGCAATTTGGATCTACTTCACCTAAAAGGAAACCATGAGATATTACAAAGAGAAAATGGTCATTCAAGACTTATGAAACTACCCCTAATAACAATCTTCATGTACTAATAAACTTTCCTAAGTTTATTCAAATATCGGACATGTAACTTTTCGGATCAAAACTTATATCTATATATTTCATCAACTACTACAATAGTAGGGAGCCTCATGTGAGGAGTTCATTATGTAAGCCGTCGAGTTGAGTTGTGGATTTACGAATTAAAGTGTCCTGGCTCCTCGAACGTTTACTAACATGACTTCTGAATTATGTCGGCCCGAACGGTAGTGAACGATATACCAAAACATACATGTTTCATGAATCTTTCTTTCAAAGACTTACAATATACATCATACCACATCATGGACTAAATGCAAGATATATATATAGGCACTACTTCATATTCTTTACTCCGATCCTAAGTCGCAACATTCGATTATAGGTTGCTCGTAGAAACCTTCACGATTCAACCGTTACATTCATTACTTGCTATCTTAACTTAAGGTGAGTTCATAGCCCCACTTTCCATTACTTAATTGTTTTACAAATCCTTGGGGGGAATACATGCTATTTCTAAATCGAATACAATGCTTTCTAATGTATGCTTCACGACGATGTTTTATTATCACTAAGTACCAACCTTGCTAAACCGAAATCCTTTATTATGAACCATTTAGTCACTAGCAATAGTGAGCGCGAATATTAATAATAGGCCTATTGGGATTGACGAATCCCATTTGTATTGACTAAGTTCAAACAAATGCATTAATATTTGAGATTTAGGTATGTTAGCAAAGTACCTACCGGGATAAATCTGCCGATCGATATTGGTACACGTTAACGTTATGGTTTCATAAGCTTAGTGTATAATAACTGTTCCGGGCGTATAATAACATAGCCTACCTGTTTTGTTTTCCAAACATTGGTGTGAGCCTATAACTCACACTACCATCATATTGTGTTCAAACGATTAAACAAACTCTATGAATATCACTCAACCTTTGTGTTGACCTCTCAAGCATGTATTTCAGGTTCATGACGATCAAGGATGGCACGGAAGGACACGGATACTCAAGAGGGCTATAAATTTTATTATCATTCAAAACTCATTTATTATACATTGTAAACATGGAACCAATTGGGACCTCATTTTGAAATCTCTGATATTTATATAATTTGAATGATACATCTTTTAAAACGACTCAATTG
Organism: Artemisia argyi; assembly: GCA_030686995.1. Classification (NCBI taxonomy): domain Eukaryota; kingdom Viridiplantae; phylum Streptophyta; class Magnoliopsida; order Asterales; family Asteraceae; genus Artemisia; species Artemisia argyi. The sequence goes on from CM060700.1 coordinate 8,181,414, forward strand.
GAGTTCGTTTTCTATTATTGTGACTATTGTGCCGTCGAGTAACACCCAGTTCGAATTCCGCTGCAACCATGAATTGGGGGTGTTACAGTCACACCTATCTCTTGACGCCGTGAGGATACAAAATCTATATATAGTTTTCTAGTTTTCATTCACTGTGTGCAACTTTGAAGGGAGTAAACCCTAGACGAAATTTACAAATATTTTAAGGGTTTCAACCCTTTGTTTTATCCATGCTTAATTGAAGATAAGTCTTTCATCAAATCATTCAATATGTCTATGTGTTGTTTGATTATAACTTACGCTTATCTTCTCTTTAACATGCTAGGCTAGGTTTTCTTTGTGTTTGCTTAGATGTAATGAAACTTAGATATTGATTATGGGTTGATTGTTTGCTTATGATTATTGTGGATGAATGAATTCGATGTTAGGCTTAAGAAAACCAGCAGACTTCCAATTGGTAACTTGCTTGAACGTCTTAAGAAACATGATCGGAGGTGTACTACGATATTTTAGTTGTATTTAATGCGTAGGTAACTACTAATGAGGCCATGTTAGGAGCTAGTAGTCGGCTCGACATAGTAAGAGGTAGAAGCTTATAGAGTTAGGGAAGATCGTACACGGCCCTACGAATGGTATTAAGGGATAGGGGTGTAAATGAGTTGAGCTTTTAACGAGCTATTCGAGCTCGAGCTTGTTTAACTCGAGTCTAGCTTGATAATTTTCGAGCTCGAGTCGAGCTCAAACAAAATGTAGACCTCGAATAATTTCACGAGCCGAGCTTTTAAAACTTGTATTTAGCTCGGCTCGTTCGAAAGCTTGTTTAATTATTCGAGCCGAACGAGCTACTCGAGCTAAACGAGCCGAACGAGCTAATCGAAAATAATAAGAAAAGTGAAGAAAGATGCACTACAAGAAATCTGTCAAATACCCACGGACAAAAATTGTGGCTAACAGACCAAAATTCGTGGGTAACCTTCTAATACCCAGGGAAAACCCACGAACGCATATACATGGGTATAACCTCCGAGGGTAATTATGCACCCACAAAAGTTTCGAGTGGTGGGTAAGTTTACCCACAATATAGTTGGTGGGTGATTGTGCCAACTTCGTGGGAACAATTTCTGTGGGACTTCATATGCGACCACGAAAATACTCACAAATTTAGCCGTGTGTAATTCGTGTGTACATTATCTAGGAATATATTCTTGGGTAAAATACTAAATCGTGGTAATCTATAATTGAATTTGTGTTTCAGTTATATATGAGTTACCCATGAGAAGTAACGAAATGACAATTTTGTGTAATGTATCTAATAGATATGTACATGTATATAGATAACTACACAAAAAAAAACTTGTATACAAATAATATGACATTCATTGATCCATGTACAAATCTTTACATCAATTTTTCCATTATGCACTAAAAAAATAATAATAATAACCATACGAGTTACATAGCTAACATTTATTATTCCAAAAGTCTTAATGGATGAACTACATATCTAAGTCACATGATATATCATTTTGGAATCATCAATCCACCATAAATGTTTCTTAATTTGTAGAATCGGTTACGTCCTGAAGTGTCTTTTGCGTTGTTCACACATCGATCTTCACTCGAACCCAACATCTTACTCATGCCCTATATATCAAATATACAAATAATTACAATAAGGCTCATATGTTATAGAATAATCATGACATTATCATGTTATTTTATCTCGTAAACAAATGTAGCATCAATTGATCAAAAGATAGACAAGAGATTAGATATGACTTACGGGTCGAAGGATCACAAGCCTCAAGGCACAATAACTTCTATTATATTATGATGTTAGATTATTAACTTTGTTTTGATCAGTAGACACGTCCTTTGCTGATGACATCAACAATTGTCAAGAACAACCTATAACATAATCGAATGACAAAAGCATGAGTGCGCCCCTACTTTAGTATAAGACTTTTTATGACGAATTAATTAAAACTATAAAAGAAATTAATCACCTAAGCCGGTTCCAAAATCACAAGAAATCTAACCACTGTCATAGCTTGATATTGCCTGCAAGATTTAATAGTGTTGGATGGAGTTAAATATTGTAACTGAGAAAATTAATCTAGAAAACTTTATAAACAAAGAACCGTAAGATAATGAAATTGGGCGAGAAAATATGAGAGGAAGTTAAATACGTAAAATAATGATATTAGTCGACATTTTTATGGTTAGAGGGGTATTGGCAGTTAGTTGATTTCACTTTTTAAGGAGTCATGGAAACATGAGAGGGAAGTCAAAATTTTACTTAAATTTCATTTTGCATAGAAGCGGGAAGTTTCCCCTCCATTAATTTCTATTACTTCGATTTTATTTTTTTCTTTTTAGTCTAAGTATATATATCTTTTAAACTTAAAATGCTTAAAATTTAAGTTATATTGATTGTCTATAATATCCTTAAACATAAATGATTAAATTACAAGTTTTACAATTTTACTTTTCATTTCAAAACAAGTTTAAGTCACACGATTGCTCTACCAATATCAATCTATACTACTTTTAAAATGTTAACTTTTAAAATAATAAGTTTTTAATATTGGTCAATCTTTACGTGTTTAATATTAGTCCTTCGGGAGAAGTTGAGTTCTATATTCCCTTTGACTTCCATGCGAAGGGTATGTGTTAAAAAGTTGTACAAATATGATTCTTAGGTCCAAAAATTTTGGTGTGCGTTCAGATCCGAATCTGGATAGTTTTCATGTTTGATTTTTCAAAGAGTACTTGTGTGTGTTTTTAGTACATGGCCTTCTGGGAGATGCTTGTATGCTCATGAAGGACCATGGTGAATTTTTGGTGTGAGTTGTGGAGCTTATATTGTCGTGATTTTATGTGGGTAGAAGTACCCCAAAAATTTGCGTTTTCTGATAAATTGTTTACAAGGGATTTAGTGAGTGTTAGTGATTGGTAGCATTTAGTATGGAGTCTAGGTGATCCATAGTGGGTTACATGAACCTTAGATATCCATCATATGTGTGTTACATGGACTTTAGCTTTTAGCTTGGTCGCGTGTAATGTGATTCTATTTTGTTGTTTAGATTTGTGATTGTTAATTTGGAAGCTACAAAGTTTGAGGGGAGTTTCATAGTCCCATTTTTACTTTTTTTTAAACTTGGGATGAGAATGATGCTTGTGTTGTAATACTTTTTAAGTTACTGTGATTATGTGGTCTTATAAATGCATGGACTTGTAAGGGTTATTATACGTGTATTGCATGCTATGTTATTAATGTGTGGATATTCTGTCTGGCTTGTTTGGAGAGTAGCTATGTTTCCATTGTTCATTTGAGCAACTCCAATTAGAGGGAAGTAGCCCTACTTGCTATTATTATGTGTGGTCCGATTACCCATTATTGTTATTTGGATCGTGGGCACGTTCCGTCCCTTATGTTGGTTGATTGATTGAGATTGCATGCTAACTTGTATAATAACTAGTCCTACTGTCCTGCTATGTTTTATAATCACAACAAACTGGTTGCCTTAGATAATGTGTGACTTAAACCTATGAACCCCACCAACATTATGATGACGTTTTTAAGCATTATTTTCAGATGAGCATTCTAAGGCTAAGGTAGAAGGAAGCGACTAGACGAGACTTTAGTTGCATTGAGAATGATTTATCTTTATGTTTGGATTATGAATTTGTTTGATTTTGATTGTGATACTTTAATGTTTTTCGACTAGTACTTTATGTTTTATTGAAAATACCTTTGGGGTATTGTTACGACACTTTGTGTTTGTACTTTGCTCTATTTATGTGCATGTAGAAATTCTCTATTTAGACACCATGTGTTGTGACGATATCCATGAAGTTACACTCGCGTTTCCGCCTTGGCGAGGTGTGACAAGCGTTGTCGCTGATGCCGTGTTATCTTAGGACACACTAATGTACTTGAGCCTCTTTTACTGATCGATAAATGGCACTTTTATGCGCTTTCTCGCTAACAAGTAAGTTAATTCATATATTTACCCATCGCATGGTTGACAATGAGCTATTTTATAGCATTCGGGATTGGTTAACATTCTAGTGTCTGACATTGAAAATTGAAAGCTCGTTTGACAAGTAGCTTTTTGAAGCTTTTTTGGGCAATGAGCGGTGAACAATGAGCTTTTTAATTTGTAGTGTTCGTTTGGCATGGGAGCTGTGGGCTTTGCTATTTTTTAGGAAAGCTCATTTTTCCAATGCTTCTTTATAAAGCTGTGAGCTTTTTTGGCTACTACTCACAGCTCACTGCTACTGCTAATAGCTACTTTTGCCAAACATAGCCTATATGAATAGGTTTTCAGTGTTTCACTCATACAACTACATTGCAAAACTATTTTACAAAACAAACAACTACCGCTAACTGACACCTTCTGTTCTTACTACTAAACATACACGTTTTTTTTTTATAAGGAGAGTTGATTTGCACACTACATCTCATGTTGTAAATATTTGTACATATATCATGGTATATTTACTGCACTTTGACATTGAAGTATGCAAATAACCTCCATTTTTATAACTTGTTTCTAAAATAAAAATATTAGACCACCCACCTGTAACAAACAAGGTTCAAGACACATGCATTGCCAATGTGGCACCCCGAAGATGCGTCGATCCTTATCAGCCTCACCGTCACAAGAAAGTGTCTCAGGTGCGTTCGTCTAAACGACTGAGTCGTTGGAGTTTTGGTTGTGTGCGTTGTGTGTGATTTTGGTTTGATATGGTATATTTGTATTTAAATGAGGTAGATTTGGGTGATGAAATTGATTATTGTATTACACTAAATTGATGATGAAGTTGGTTGTAGAAAGGAAGTTTATGTGACGCTAAGATGAGTGAAGTTTTCTTTCAAGGTGGAATCTGATTCGTCGATTCAAGGCTGACAGAGCTTACATTTTGGGTATGTACTGTTGTAAGGGTGAGCAATCGGACCGTTTAGACCGGACCGACCGAAAGACCAACGGTCCGGTCTCGGTCCGGGGTTTTTTCCTTATTTCGGTCTTGGTCCGGATCGGTCCGGCTTACAAACCGGATATTTAGCCTATTTGGACCGGACCGGACCGACCACATTCGGTCCGGTCTCGGTCTCGGTCTATGGTTTTTCCCAAACTCGGTCTTTGGCCCGGTTTTGGACCGTGATCACCCTTATACTGTGAAATCGAATCACTAGTTATTATTTGAGATTGGCAGTGACTACCTTCTGTGTAAGTACTGTAAATACGAATAACTAACTTAATATAACTTGTACTAACTCGTCGTTGAAAGTCAAAAAAATAAAATAAAGAGTAAATTACATGGTTGGTCCCCGTGGTTTATCTGAAATAACAACTTTCGTCCCTCGAAGTTTAAAGTTGCATTGGTAGTCCCTAAGTATATAAACAAATAACACACCCGGTCCCTACAGGGACCATTCATGTTATTCTTTGGAGGCGAAAGTTTCACCTATAGGGACCATGTGTGTTATTTGTTTACATACTTAGGGACTATCAATGCAACTTTAAACTTTGAGGGACGAAAGTTGTTATTTTGGATAAACCACAGGGACCAACCATGTAATTTACTCTAAAATAAAAAGATAATGAAGTTTTAAAATAAAAATTGCATCCTTAAGTCGGTGGAGTTCACTCAACTTACCAAAACCACCCTCCCCCATCGCCTTATATAAATACCCACCTCACAACCTATAAAACGCTTCTTTCTTCTTCCCAATTACAAAATTAAAAAATCACACAAATCAATCAACGAATTCAACAACAAATTAGTAAAACCTTTAAATCCATTAATCAATTTCACACCTACCAGTTACCATCAGGTAATTATCCAAAACTCACCGTTTTTTTTTTTTTTTTTTTTTTTTTTTTTTTTTTTTTTTTTTTTTACCGTCGATTTTGTGTTAATTTGTTGTTAAATACTTAAATTAGTTATAACTGTGGTTTTAGTTGGTTGTTAGGACTGATTGTGATAGTTAGGGTTTCGAATTGTGTGTGTGTGAGTGGTTTTAGTAGTTTGTTAGGGCGAAAAGATCGTTACATTGCTGTTTGGATTCGATTCGAGTAGCCGAATCGACGCCTTACATTTATCTGTTGAAATCGCGAGATTTCGACAAACGGAGTGTTGTTGTAATGCCTTAGTTTATTGTTAGGACTGATTGTGATAATTAGGGTTTCGAATTGTGTGTATGAGTGGTTTTAGGGGGAAAGTATTGTTACATTGCGGTTTGAGTTCGATTCGAGTAAGTTTCGATAGCCGAATAGATGCCGTGTTTTTATTTGTTGTTGTCGCGCACTTTCGATTTGAGTAGTTGATTGTATGTGTGATTTTGATAATTAGGGTTTCGAGTGATTTTAGTACTTTCGATTCGGTAGCTGAATAGGTGCCATACATTTATTTGTCGAAATCGCGATATTTCGACAAACGGAGTGTAGTTGTAATGCCTTAGTTTATTGTTATGAGTGATTGTGATAATTAGGGATTCGAATTGTGTGTGTGAGTGGTTTTAGTAGTTTGTTAGGGGGAAAGTATTGTTACATTGCGGTTTGGATTCGATTCGAGTAAGTTTCGACAGCCGAGTAGATGCCTTATTTTTATTTGTTGTAGTCGCACACTTTAGATTGATAATTAGGGTTTTGAGTGAATTTAGTACTTTCGGTTTGATAGCCGAATAGAAGCGTTACATTTATCTGTCAAAATCGCGGCATTTCGACAAACGGAGAGTAGTTGTAACCGAATAAAGGCCTTAGTTTGTTACATTGCTGTTTGAATTCGGTTCGAGTAAGTTTTGATAGCCGAGTAGATGCCTTATTTTTATTGTTGTAGTCACGCACTTTAGATTGATTGTGTGATTTTGATAATTAGGGTTTCGAGTGAATTTAGTACTTTCAGTTCGATAGCCGAATAGATGCCTTACATTTATTTGTCGAAATCGCAATGTTTCGACAAACGGAGAGTAGTTGTAACCGAATAAAGGCCTTAGTTTGTTACATTGCTGTTTGAACTTGATTCGAGTAAGTTTTGACAGCCGAATAGATGCCTTACTTTTATTTGTTGTAGTCGCACCGCGCACTTTCGGTTGATTGTATGTGTGATTTTGATAATTAGGGTTTCGAGTGATTTTAGTACTTTCGATTCGATAGCCGAATAGATGCCTTACATTTATTTGTCGAAATCGCGATGTTTCGACAAACGGAGAGTAGCTGTAACCGAATAAGGGCCTTAGTTTGTTACATTGCTGTTTGAATTCGGTTGGAGTAAGTTTTGATAGCCGAATATATGCCTTATTTTTATTTGTTGTAGTCGAGCCGCGCACTTTCGATTGATTGTATGTGTGATTTTGATAATTAGGGTTTCGAGTGACGTCAGTGCTTTCGATTTGAGTAGTTTCCGATAGCTGATTAGATGCCTTACATTTATTTGTCGAAATCGCGATATTTCAACAAGCGGAGAGTAGTTGTAATGCCTTAGTTCATTTGTCGTAATTTTGCACACACCTAACTAAGTGCCATCAGGTAATTATAAAAAAATTACCATTTTATGATCCTCGTTGTGTTGAATAATTGTGGTTTTAGTTTATTATTATGAGTGATTTTTATAATTAGGCTTTCGGATTGTGTGATAATTAGGGGTTTAGGTGATTTCTGATGAAGTGAGATTAGTGTGCGAGTGATTTTGGAAGTTTGTGATGGTCACATTGTTGTTAGAATTTGATTCGTGTAGAGCTATGTTGTATTTCGCGATTTTGAAAGTTTGTGATGGGTACACGAATTACGATGACCGTGCGAGTGATTTTGGTACTTTTGTTGGTAAAAGAAGGTTTTGTTTGGATTTGATAAACATAATCTTTGATAGCGAGTTCATGACCTCATTGTATTTGCTATAATCACGATATTTTTGTAGTTAAATGATCAGATTTGTATGCATATGTATTAAATGGAAACTGGTTATTGTTACACGGGTGAGTAGACATTTTGTTTTTTAGAAGATAAGTGATCTTGCTGAATTATTATGGATGCTATAATATGGCAGGGAATGAGTAAGGGTTGGGGGAGAGGGGTCCTTTTAGAATTTCTGCCATCTGTTTGGAGACAAGAATGGTTGGTTTGGTTTGTTATTAGCGCTAAATATATATTTCTCGTGTTGCAGATTTTGTGATACGTGATGGATTCTAATGCTGATAATATGTCTGAAGATGGTAGGGGGACCGATGACCGTGATGAAGGTATTTATTTTTGAAATTTAATTATTTAGCTTCAGTTTGTAGGACGTAAATTTGAAAATGTATATGGAAAGACAGTGTGTGATCACGTGTTAGTTGTTTTTTAGAGGCGTGTTGTGTGTAAGCTTGTGAAAGCTAGATTAGGCATAACTTAGCGTTATATAGACTTGAAAGACACGTGCTAATCAAATCATGTTTCTGATCGCGACTTTTGTATACTGTTTATGGATTGTTGTTTTCTCTCTAATGTTATATGCAAGCATTGATTAGTTACTGACAGAAAATAGATAAAAGGAGAAGAAAGTGGAAGATATAATAATGTAAATAGTGATAAAATTTGGCATGCTAATATCGTAATGTAATACCTGGATAGATGTGAGAAATGACATCTATAGCGTTTAATGCTTTGTCGTTGATAACGATTAAGGGGGTGTTTGATTAAGCTTATGTTTTGGGCTTAGGCTTATATTTCATAAGCAGCTTATGGCTTATGAATAATAATCTCATAAGCCCATACTTAGTGTTCAGGTTACGTTGTTATAGTTAGAGTTAAAATTACCTAACAGTACATGAACATCCCAAGTTGTAATTGTTATATGAGAGTTTTGAAGTCTTTTGTTACAGCACCACTCTTTCAAATAAACTACAAAATTTGAGCTTTTAAAACCCCCTCATTTGCCTAAGGTTATAAGCTTACCCAAACACTTGTATGGGCTTATTTTGGCTATGTAATCTCATAAGCCCCTCAAAAAAGCTTAAATAACCCCAAGTTCAAAGTGTTTATTATGGCTTATAGATGATCTACATTGTGAACTGTCCATGCAAAATATCCCTAAGCCTACCAAGTGTCATGCATATCCCCAATGATTACATTTTGTTTCATATGTGGTTATCATGTAATAAAATGACAGTGACATGCATAATAGCTTAGCATATTTAAATGGTTAAACATAATGACTATGCTCTGTAGAAAATGTATACGGTACTGTTTTGTAGGAAGAAATGCTACATGAATTTAGCTGTACTATCTTTCATATGCTATCTAGGATTCTAAACTTTTCGATGGCAGATGATGATGATGAATATGAAGAGGGTCGTGATGGCAGCCGTCTTTTAGAATTTATGTTTGGGAATATTGATGGGTCTGGTGATCTTGATATTGATTACCTTGACGAGGTATCTATTCTTTCTCGGTATCTGTTGATACATCTAAATCTAATTATATATGGAAGGTGATTTGTGCACAACACATTTTGATGCCTGCACCAAATTAATTCCATTCTGTAAATTTACTATTGTCACAAGTGAAGTAAAAAAATATATAAATATAAGTTGTGAGGGTATCATTGCGAAATTGGTACCATACAAAAGAAAATCAGGGATCCTAACAGCCATAATTTATTTTTCAGGATGCAAAGGAGCATCTTGCTGCACTAGCGGACAAGCTTGGTTCATCTTTAACAGATATTGATGTACACAACTACTATCTGCTTTATAGTTATTATTTTGTGCACTATTTTGATACAATGCTCTAATATTCATCTTTTCTTTCCCAATGGCCAGCTGTCAGTAAAAAAGTCGCACAAATCTGGTTATGCTGTTGAACAAGGTGATGTTATATCTTTTCATACTCAAAGCTTCAGAGACTGACTTGGAACTTATAAGATAACAATTATGCAACATTATTGCAGATTATGACCTGAAGGCTGAAGATGCGGTGGATTATGAAGATATTGATGAACAGTATGAGGGGCCAGAAGTCCAAGCCTTGACCGAGGAGGACTATCTCTTACCGAAATCTGATTATGTTTCTGCTACAGTTCCCCCAGTTGCATCATCATCATTGTTTGATGATGATAATTACGATGAAGACGAGGAGGAAGAACCACAGAAAGAACCTGAGCGGGTGGATACCAATAACGAACCACAAACCATGTCTTTATCAGGTTCAAGGATTTGCATAATTGTGTCTTACCTTTGTTCAACTTTATTTATGTTCAAGTGTAAGCTTGTTTGGATATTACATAACATGTTATGTAATAATGGAAGTTTCTTGATTTTTTTATGCTTTGTTATTATCATAACTTGGTTTTCTCTTGCTTTTAGGTGAGGTTGTAAATGACCAGCCAGTGGTTTCTCAAGGGAAATGCTCACCAGAAGATGGTAGTGGTGCCCTTGAGATAGAAAACTCGGAACCTGATGTAATGGAAATTCAGAAGGTTCGTACATTACACATATAATTTGTGTATGCAAACTATGTTGACTCTGAAAATCATGTCCTCTTTCTTTCCCAAAGCTTTGTTTCCCTTGTTTATGCACTTTCAGCTAATTGTGTATTGGTTTGTAGATTTATCGCCATTGTATTGCTTTTACTTCTGTTTTCAGGAGGAGACCCATATTTTTGAAGAGCCAATTGAGCCTAAAAGTTCAACACCGCTTCCTGTTCTCTGTGTAGAAGATGGAAATGTGATCCTACGATTTTCAGAAATTTTTGCTATTCAAGAGCCTTTAAAGAAAGCTGCAAAGAGGGAACAGCGGTTTTCTGTTCCAAAAGGTATCAAGTTCAGGTGTTAAATTTTTTGAAGAAGCAAGTTGATTATCATTGATAAATGTATGCGTATAGAACGCACACATGTTTAAATTTTTATATGTACCTTGCTGAACTTTTTTTTACAGTGTTGATGGATCAAGTTTATTTTTGTACATGGTGTCAGTAGATAAATCGCTTACCGTTTGTGCACTAGATGACCTATATACTTGTAAATAGTGTGCTATTAAGGCTTTATCTCTAATGGGTCAAATGTATATAGTCGCCCAGACTGTACCTCTAATGCAATCATAAATATATGATGTTTGCAATCATATTTGACTAGCGAGTTATTAATTAAAAAAAAAGTCAATTTATTTAACAGAAGATCTTTCGACTCTTACCAAAAACTACTGTTAGACGCGAACCTGTTACTAAATCAGTAAACCCACACATACCATCTAATTTATCAAACTTTTGTTAAGTGAACTTTTTGCGTTTTGTAACCTGTTGCTCTATGAACATTTGTGTATATAATACAGAAAAATACAAGGCCATGGATGTCTCTGATATCGTAGAGGATGATGAAGAGGCATTTTTGAAGGGCTCCACAGAAGGTTTTTCTTATATGAGACATGGGCGTGCTTTTCAAGATGAGGTATCAACATTACATGAGGATAAAGCAGAGTTTCCAAAATCTGAGGTTGTTGATGAGGATGAGATAGCGGCTTCAGACGTTGATGATCAAAGTAAAGACTATTGTGACGATGTCATGCGGTTCACTAAAAGCACATCATTAGATTCTTCTTTAGACGATGATTATTTCCCTCTTGATCAACAAGACTGGGAAAGTAGAATTATTTATGATAATTCTCCTGATGTTAGTGAAACTTCTGGTGGAAATGAAGTCTCGGGACCCAAACTGGATGAGGAAAATCATGGTTTTCTTTCTCATACCCTTCATGGTTCTGTAGAACCGTTTGGCTCAAAAAAATCTCCAGAGTCATACAGTTCCTGTGAAGAAACCATTTATCATCCCCAACTATTGAGGTTAGAATCCCGAGTGGAAACAGATAATACAGTTGAAAGTGATACCATTAAACGGTTTAACAAGCTTACCTTAAGAAATAAAGATTTGCTGGACGGGACGTGGATGGATAGAATAGTTTGGGACCCACAACAATCTGTTCCAAAGCCAAAATTACTTCTTGATCTTCAAGATGAACAGATGCTTTTTGAAGTTCTAGATAACAAGGATGGCGAGCATCTCCAACTTCATGCTGGAGCCATGATCACAACTCGTTCTGCTGATTCTGCTGGTGGTGAATTATTGGAGCCACATGGTTATGGAGGTCAATCTGGGGGGAAATTCAATATATCTAATGATAAGTTCTATTCGAATAGGAAATCCTCGCAGCAGCAGCTGAAATCGCATTCTAAGAAACGCGCAGGACATGGCGTCAAAGTCTTGCATTCAATACCCGCACTTAAGCTACAGACAATGAAAGTCAAACTTAGCAAGTAAGAACCAAACCTTTAGTTAAAAATGATTCCTATCAGTTTGTGTTCTTGATCTAATTGAATCTGTAGGGACCAAATTATTTTCGAATTTGTTTCATTATTAGTGTCATTTTAACTGATTAGAGACGTTAGTGTCGTGTGGTATGTGAAATGTATTTCTTTAAGGTGGTAAAAAATGGGCTGGTTGGCGGGTTGGGTAATGAGTGAATGGGTTCAGGTTAGAACACAAGTTAGCCAACTTTTGTCCAGTTAAAGACAAACAGTAACCTGATTTGGTACAATCACACAAGTGTTTTTTTTTTGGTTGATATACATATCAGCTATAATTTGTTTTATTTTTTTCATTGTACGGTTGGGCTGAAGATTGTCAACTAATGATTGTGTATTGTATTTGCAGTAAAGATTTAGCGTATTTTCATCGACCGAAAGCTTTATGGCATCCCCATGAAAATGTAGTGGCACTTAAGGAACAAGGGACACTGCTTGAAAGAGGATCAATGAAAGTTGTATTAAAAAGCTTGGGAGGGAAAGGCAGCAAGCTTCATGTAAATGCTGAGGAGACTGTTTTATCTGTCAAAGGAAAGGCTACTAAGAAGCTTGGTTGGTCTTTTTCTTTTTAACTTGTTTGTGCCCGTTCTTCTATAATTATGATTAAAAAAGATACTAAAACTGTCTTCTTTTTCATTTCTTTGGTAGATTTTAAACCATCCGAGCCTGTCAAAATAATATACTCGGGAAAAGAGCTTGAAGATGAAAAATCTCTTGCAGAGCAAGATGTTAGACCGAATTCTTTACTGCATCTTGTTCGTACAAGAATACATTTGTTGCCGAAGGCACAAAAGCTTCCTGGTGAGAACAAGTCCTTGAGGCCTCCCGGGGCTTTTAAGAAGAAATCAGATCTTTCAGCCAGAGATGGCCATGTATTTCTTATGGAGTAAGTACTGCATAATGATTGTTTAATAAAATGATACATACTGTTCTATACTTAAGGCATCGAACATTTCAGGTATTGTGAGGAAAGGCCTTTACTTCTTGGAAATCCTGGGATGGGTGCTCGTTTGTGCACTTATTACCAAAAAGTCAGTCCTGGTGATCAAGCTGGGACCCACTTGCGTAGTGGACCTAACAATTTGGGGAATGTCCTTACACTTGATCCAGCTGATAAATCCCCTTTCTTAGGTGATATAAAGCCTGGTTCAACTCAATCATGTCTTGAAACAAATATGTATAGAGCTCCAGTTTATCCACATAAGGTCTCATCCACCGACTATTTACTAATTCGCTCTGCTAAGGGAAAGCTCTCTTTAAGACGGATTGACCGTATTTATGCTGTTGGACAACAGGTATATATCTATATGTTTTTTTCTACAGCTTGTTCTTGTTAACATTAGATATTCTATGTAGATTGCTGAAAAAAATTTAACCAAATTTTGTGTAGGAGCCTCACATGGAGGTAATGTCCCCTGCGTCAAAAGTGCTTCAGACATATAATATGAATAGACTTTTGGTGTTTATGTATCGTGAGTTTCGTGCTTGTCAAAAGCGAAGCTTGGCGCCTGCCATCCGTGCCAATGAGCTATCAGCACTGTTTGCAAATGTAGCTGAAATTCCTCTAAGGAAGAGGTTAAAGGTGTTTTGTGATTTTCAGGTCAGTGGGGATGCATAACTTAATGGTGGTAGCATCCACTTTGAGTAATCGAAAGTTATGAATTCTTGCAACCACTAATCTGTTATTGTTTAACATTGATGTTGATGCATGTGTATTGAACCACCAGAGGGGTTCATGGGTTATGAAGCGAAATTTCCGTATTCCATTGGAAGAGGAGCTTAGAAGGCTTGTTACACCCGAACATGTATGTTTTACTTTTCTTTATACTCCTAAAATCGATGGAGGTTTTGTTGCTTGGTCGTATGGATAATGAAAGGTTTTTTTTTAAGTAGAATACCGACCTACTTTTTATTTGTCCCTTTTTTGTCGTTGTACTCTTTGTTGTAGAGTCTTTAAAAGATGGTGGCCTTGCGTCCCATTTTGGGTCATTTTGTAAGCAAAATTCCATAAAAATTGACTTTTAGAAAAAATGATAGTTTACATACAAAAATGTATGACAATACAAAGAGTATGGGTTACAAAATGACCAAAACATGACACAAAACCATCTGTTGATGACTCAGATGTACAAACAGTAGTACAATGACCAAAGCAGAAAAAACTTGAAAGTCGGGACTTCTTCCATGTTAAGATAATTACAATAATTATTTTGATAGGATCTTAGGCTTTCTTTTATTTCGCTCATGGCCTTTATGTAAACTATATGTGCTGTATTGTCTTAACTATGAAGCGAACTTTTTGAAAATACATTGCATTGATTCACTCGACGTCTGAATTATGTTTTTTTGTTCTTTCTCTCTTTGTTAGGTATGCGCCTTCGAAAGCATGCTAGCTGGCATGTATAGGCTGAAACGTCTGGGAATTAGCATGACTCATCCAGCTGGTCTTTCTGCTGCGATGAATCAGCTGCCTGATGAAGCAATTGCTTTAGCTGCTGCGTCCCACATTGAGAGAGAATTACAAATAACTCCCTGGAACTTGAGTAGCAACTTCGTTGCATGTACAAATCAGGTAAATTTCATTTTTGCTCATGAAATCAGCAGTACACTTAATGCAGGTTATAGACAACAGCATACCGATTTATCTTAGTGCATTTAAGATACCAATTAACTTGAAAAAATTGTCAGAATGGTTGATAGGTATAATATGGGAAATTAGTAAATTATAACTATCCATTTCAGAAAGTTGGCAGTTACATTGGGGCAAATTAACAGTGATGATGGAGCACTACTTTGTATTTAAGTATGTTGATTCATAAATTTAGTTAAAGCCTTGCATTTTTACATTGATGTTCAGGATAGAGGCAATCTTGAGCGGTTGGAGATTACTGGCGTTGGTGATCCGTCTGGTCGAGGGTTGGGATTTAGTTATGTTCGCACTGCTCCCAAGGCACCAGTGTCGAATGCGGTAGCAAAGAAAAAAGCGCCAATAAATCGAGGCGGCCTTACAGTGACAGGAACAGATGCTGATCTTCGTAGATTAAGCATGAAAGCAGCACGCGAGGTTTGTTACTTATTTTGGGAGCTAATAGCTCACTATTTTTTATAATTATGTGATATTGAATATTTAATATAAGATATTCAATGTTCTATAGTTTGCCGGAGGTCTTTATGGAAGCAGTCTCTCTACCCTCGGGTTGGGCAATGACTGTGTAAATCCTACCTCCCCATACAATAATAGATAATATAAGGGTAATAACACAGTGTTTGGCATCTTATTTTGGAAATGATTATGTGATGGAATAATCAGCCATACCAAACAGATGCAGGATGTAGTATTTGGATTTGCTTTTGTTGTTTAAAGTTGTGATAGTCAGCTTTGACTCTTAGTGTTTTGGGGGGGGGGGAAGTTTTGATTATTAAAGAATTCACATGTAATACGACCTAAATAATCAGATAATCAGAAGCAGTTATGTTTCTCGTAATTCTAAACTTATTATCAATAATCAGATAATCTGAATCAGTTTCACTATATCCGAACACTAGAAACTGATTTTCTGCAACTCGAAAATGAAATAATTGGATAATTACTTACAAAATGAAATGCCAAACGCTCTTAAGTATTTAATCCAATACAAAATGTTAAGTGTTGCGTATTCTTTCAACAGGTTCTTATGAAATTCAATGTTCCAGAGGACCAGATAGCGAAACTTACTAGGTGGCACCGGATTGCAATGATCCGAAAGCTTTCTAGTGAACAGGCTGCATCTGGTGTACAGGTTGATTCATCAACCATCAGCAAGTATGCTCGTGGCCAGAGAATGTCATTTTTGCAGCTTCAACAACAAACCAGAGAAAAGTGCCAGGAAATTTGGGACCGACAAGTCCAAAATCTTTCTGCCATTGATGGTGAAGAAAACGAAAGTGACGTTGAAGCAAATAGTGACCTGGATTCATTTGCAGGGGATCTTGAGAATCTATTAGACGCAGAAGAAGGCGATGACGAAGAAGAGGGAAATTATGAGTCAAATCATGACAATCTAGTGGGTGTTAAGGGGCTTAAAATGAGACGATTGCCTTCCCAAGCTCAGGCAGAAGTGGAAAATGAAGATGAAGCTGCTGAAGCGGCAGAGTTATGCAGAATGCTCATGGACGGTAAATATTCCATCTTTTTAGGTTTTCTATTGGGCAACGTGTCAAAATGGATTGCTGTTGAAATTGGTTGCTTTTAGTAGGGTTTCCAAGTGGGCTAAATCAGGTTGAAATTGCCATTTTTAGTTTAAGAAAATACATATAGGTGAGCTGTATACGTTAAAATAGACTTTGGGTGATCTTCAACCTGTTTGGCCTTTTCTCTTTTAGCTAAGTTTTGCGTTTGAGCCATTTGAGATAAAACACAACCAAAATCGGGCCATCCGTAAGTAAAGGGGTCAAATTGCCACCTCTAACGTGTCTTCTACTTGATTTTTGAGATAAAAACTTTATCTTACCTCTATTTTAGAACACTAAAGAGTTATAATATCTACGAATAGAATTATGCTCAGCGACTAATACTATATCAATTTCTCAATTGAAAATTGCTGGGTTTACTTTCAAAGTCAATTCTATGTAAACCTTCTTTTTGTTTACAAAATGGTTGACACTGGATTGTTTTGCAGATGATGAGGCTGAACGGAAGAAGAAAAAGGTTAAATCAGGAGATATGGGATTGGTTCCTATGCAGCAGTTAAATCATAATTTCAAAAACAAGGAGAAGTTGAAAGCAATCAACACAGGTGTGAAACCTATGTCTTCTATCGCCCAACCTGATGGATCATTCTCTATAAACGAGAATGCAGTGAGATCGTCAAAAGATGTACGTATCTGTATCTGTTTTTAGTTATGCATATAATTTGTATGGATATCTATGTGGAGTGAAATTATCTGTATCTAACACAATTACCCATCTACCGTGTAACCCATTCTAAGCAAAAACGGACGATTCGGTTGTGAGAGAATAAAAGACTACTGTTTTCAGTTCGGATTCGGTTTTCGCCGAATAACCAAACCGAACCAAACAATCTCGTTTAACTATAAATTCTTTATCAAGTAAACCCACTAATATCATATACATTAGTATATTAAAATAATTAGGTAATATAAGATACTACATAATGCTTTATTTTATTATTGTTTTTGCTACTTGAGTGTTTTATTTCTCGTAAAAGAAGAGAAAATAATGTAAGCGTTCTTGGTCGAGTAATTGTGCCTAATTGCTTTCAAAATTCGTTGGCTTACTTATTACATGACTATCTTTATATGATTTTTTCTTTGATTAATAATCAATTTCCATTTGAAGTTTTTTAGTGTAAATATCAAGGAAATAATTTGGTTAACCAAAAAAATCAATACCGATCAAAAGCAAAATCAAAATAATGGATCGATTTCAGCTTCTTCTTTTGTAAAAACCGAAAATTGGTTTTCAGTTTCGTTTTAGCCGAAAACCTAACCGATCCGCACCATGCTCACCCCTATATAACACTGCTATAAACTCTAATTCCATCAATTTTTGTAATTGGCTTATGTAGTTTTCTCCATGAAATTTAATTAATGTAACAATGTGGTGGCAGGATGAATTGTTTAATTACAGAAAGAACTTCTCTGGAAAGATGAAATCGAAAAAGAAAGATGATCTAGAGCAAGGCTTACTGAATAAGAAGCTTAAAATTTTGAATGATGGGATGAATATTGTGAAGGTTAGTGAGTTGTTCCTTTCTATTGATATCAGAGACAATAGCATTTAGTAAAAGTTTCTTCGTCTGTTTTCAACCTGATATTCTTCTGTGCGGCTGCAGGTTGGAAATACAAAGAAAAATGCAAGAGAGAGTTTTGCGTGTGGAGCTTGTGGTCAGGTATGTTATATTATGCTTTCTTTGCCAAATATTTACATTCATAATCATAAAAAGACAAACGTATCATCAGCCATTCACCGATTCTCCAATTTGGAAAAAAGAAAAAAAAAGAAAAAATGGATGGACTTGGTGATGAGTCAGAAGGGGTAGTTTTTCTTCGATTCTGGTTGGGTTCACCAAACTGTTTTTGTCGAGATTTTTTTTTTTTTTTTTTTTTTTTTTTTTTTTTTTTTTTCAAATTAATAAGTAGATAGTGTCTTAAAGATGGTTATGTAAAATAGAACTAGGAGGTTTATGCAATAAGAGTTTATTTTGGATTACTCTTTATGGTTAATTTTAAATGGTTGGTAATGATTTATTTTCGGATTTGTCAGTTCGGTCACATGAAGACTAACAAGTACTGTCCCAAGTATAGAGAAAATTCCAACATGCCAATTGAAATTAAAGATCTCGAAAAGATGCCTAGCAAATCTGTTCCTCCTTTGGATACCGTCACCAAACCACAACAGAAAAACACTGTAAAGAAGCTCATACAGAAAAGCGGGACAAAACTCGCTGTAGTAGAAGCACCTCCTGAGGAGGAAAGAAGCTCATTAAAAGCTAAAGTTTTGAAAGTAAGATGTGGTCCAGCAAGTAGTATAATCCCCGAAAAGGCTACTCCAAGCACCTCACTGGTTTCCGACAGACCAGCAACTTCAGATACGGAAACAGTTAATAGATCTTCAGTTAAAGTGAATAAAATTATATTCTCCAACAAGTCTAGAACTGAAGATATGCAAGTGGAATCTCACAAACCCTCGTCTCTTGTGATACGCCCACCCGCTGAGAGCAATATCAATAGAAATCCTCCACCTAGGAAAACGATTGTTATTAGAAGACCTAAGGAAATCATTGATCTTGACCAAATTAGTCAAGAAGTAAGCCCAGTAACCGAACCTCGAAAGACTAAAAGAATGACCGAATTATCTGGGTTTCAAAATCATAGAGATCATGGAAGTGGAGATTTTTGGCCTAATAGTGCTCAGAACAATAATCAGTTTTGGGAAGAAGAAGATGAAGAACTAACACCGAGAGATAACATGGTTCAGTCATATTATGAAGAAGAGCGGGTAAGAAGAGAAGAACAAGAGAAAGTTGCTGAGCTTAGACGGTTTGAAGAGGCTATCAAGCGGGAAAGGTTGGAAGAACTGCGACAACGAGAGAGAAAGAAGAAAAAAAAGAATATGATGTTTGAGGCAAGAAATGATTTTTACGAGGATGTTCGTCCGAGAAGAGATGATAGGCGGATCCCTGAAAGAAACCGGTCTGCTAAGAGGAAACCTGTTTTAGAATTGGGCGGGAGGTCAAGTGCTGACTTCACTCCAACTGTTAAGCGCCGCAGAGGAGGAGGAGGAGAGGTAATTTTTATTCATATTTTATTTTTCTTTTTAGTTACTCTTTTCTAACACATTTTGCGTTTTTGATCTTTTGAATATAAAACATAATCCCATTGTTTCAAGTAAATTGCCCAAAAATATTGCTTCTATTCTAAGATGCGAATTGTAAAATTGATTACGAATATTATCTTTTGTTGACCACAGGTTGAGTTGGCAAATATTTTTGAGAGCATTATCGACAGATTAAAGTCAAATCAGGTGTCGTATCTTTTTCTAAAACCCGTAACCAAGAAAGAAGCTCCAGACTACTTGCGGTTCATAGACCGACCAATGGACCTATCAACAATAAAGGAAAAAGCAAGAAAACTGGAATATAAACATCGAGATGAGTTCAGGCACGATATGTGCCAGATTACAATTAACGCTCATATATACAACGATGGAAGAAACCCTGGCATCCCTCCTCTTGCCGACCAGCTGTTGGAGTTGTGTGATAGTTTGTTAATCACTTTTGATGAACAGTTGACCGAAGCTGAAGACAATATAGAAACTGATTATTAAAACATGTATTTAGAAGTGTAAATTTACCCTGTATTTAACTGAAGGGTAAAAACGTAACTTGTCCCTACTTGGCGGTGACGGTGGATGATGGGTAACGTTTTTCTATTTAATGAGTTGTATATATGTAGAGTATAAAGTAGTTTATATGTATGTTTGTAAAACATTTTGTTATGTATTTCGTGCATTGTGGTGGTGGTGAAGGGAATGACAACAAAAATTAGATCATAAACTAACAGAAATTCGGTTCTGCTGTTACTTTGCATGAAAAATAACTTTTAACTTTTACCTTTTACCTTTGAATGCACATTCTTCTTTTTCTTTTTACCAGGTTACTGATCACAGTATAAACTAGTATAATTTGAACGGTTTCTTTAAAGGCTATGTTTAAAAATTAAGATCATTCAAATGTAGTTGTGTATAAAGCTTGTAAAACTTTTATTTGTGGCCTACTCTTTCCACTTGCTTTGTGTTTACTTATAAGAAAACCGCCTGTTTGACCTACCAGTGAACCAACTACAAATAAACTACTATTAGTTATGGGTTGCAACCATCATGAGACCGCAAAGTCGCTTACTACTTATGGGTTTTAACCATCATGAGACCACTTACTAGTTATGGGTTGTAACCAACTACTAAGTACAAATAATTACTAGTCATCGTGGGTTGTAACCTATCATGAGATCATTAAGTGTTGTTTGTTTATTAAGAGGTTCTGAGTCTGAATCTGATTTATACATTTGAATATGAATGTGATTAAAAAGTCTGAATTTCATTTCCTCCGTAATTTAAATAAGTGGTTGAGAAACCTTAATCTAACTCAAATAAAACTTTTTTTTAAATGTCTAAATGTGTTAAAACTATCAATTTTACGATTTAAATATGAAACGATTCGCACGAGAAATTAACTTTATTAAATACATAAAAGATGTACATATAATATAATCAATTAAAAGTTAAAAGTATTTTAAATAAAACATGCTAACTCATGTTTATTTGACAAAATAAATGTGTCAGAGTTTAAATTGAACTTTTTAAAACAATTAACTAAATGTCTCTCGTTAATGTTGAGATATATGAGTCTGATAACGAACCCTTCAAGTTGAACAAAATACAAATTGTCACATATCGTCTTTTACATCATTTATCTAACAAACCATATGCAATGATTATATTTAATACGAAAAATAAAGGTGAAACAAACAAACAAACAAAAAGCAATCAAATAAAAAAATAATAACAAAAGATTTTTATTTATTTTTTTTTTATTTTTTTTTTTATATTTTTTTTAAATACACAAAAATAGATACATTTTGATGTGTTACGACACCCCTTCCCATCTAGTTTAATAAGAAGTTTATGCCTCTTACATCTCTTACCGCCTCTTTATGATATAGAAAACTCTTTTTCGGCCAAACCTCTCCACATTAAGAGGCTCTTGAGGTATTTCTAAAAAAACAAACACAACCTAGGTTTGCAATCATCATTTACACACGTGCATTCATTATCAAACTTCAACCACACTACTACTAGCTCATCTTTTAGCAAATGCAATCGACTAGCTTAGTAGCCAGCCCAAAAAGATTAAAACCCTCCTTTTGTAAATAATCATTTAATCAGCTGAAAGTGCTTATGATCAAGCATTTATGCTTAATAAAGTTCTGCTTAAGAGAAACCACTACAGTACTACAAGACAGACTAATTGTCATGGATAACCCAAATCGACCCGTTGGAAAATATAACCCAAATCGACCCATGGATAAACAAGAGTAAATATTACCACCTGTTAACAAATACTGTAACAAAGATAGAACTTAACAAAACAGTCTAATTCAAGCACTTCATTAGAGAACAGAACACTTCATTATGAACAAACCACCACCACCCCAATTAGCCAAAAGTCCACAACTATGTGGTCAACACGACACCAACATAATAAATAGTAAAAAGGTTCAAAAGTAAGCAATTACACCAACGCAATGCTGCTATCACCGCCAGGTGGCTTGCGAGCACCTAAGTAGTCCCGAGACTCAACTTTCCCATCTGCAAAAATATTGCTGCCACTCATTTCCCGAAGCTTTGCTGAGCTCAACGGCTTCTCTACAGATGGCGGGGCTTCGTCTCCTTTGAAGATGTTATTTCCTGACAGTTCTGACAATTTCTTCTCGGGTATCTTCTTTGCTGTCTTGATCACACATTCTTCACCCTAACCAACACAACACATAACCAGCAAAGAGTTGAAAACTCTGGTACGGGTAGTTATTTTAGATTTTGTTATGGGCGAGTTGAAAGTGATTATGCATAAAATTTTAAAGGTAAAACATTTTGCTATATGCTCGCTGAAAAGAGTTTGATTAGCAAGTCTCTCGTATTAAGTTTAAAAATGGGCAGATGGCCACATAGATCCTTTCGATTTTAAAAAATGAGAGCATATACATAATGTATGTAAAAGATAACATCTGGATATGCTTCTGCATTTTAAAATTATATAACCGGACATTTGGATTTCTATTTGGGCGGAAAAAAAATTATGAGACCAAGTCTCTCGAATGAAGTTAAAGAAATGACCACACAGATCCTCTGATTTAAGTGATGAGAGCATATATTACGTATGATAAATACGACTATATAAGAGATTTTAGTGGAAATACATACATTATGTGGAGCGGGTTCACCAATAAGGGTTATGTTTTCTCTAAGAGCCAATGCACGTGCAGCCAATGGGCGGGGTTGAATTTCAGGAGGAGGTGCAAATATATTATGTCCACTGAGTTCCCTGTTCTTTGCATCCGATATTTGCTTCTTCAACCTTGCTTCTGATTCACTGTCCAATGTGCCACTTAGCTCCCGTTGCTTAGCTTCAGAGATTGACTTCTTAGGAGACACTGTTTCTTCTTCACCAAACGAGATGTGACTGATTCCAGCAACCGCTTGCTGTTTGACACATAATTAGAATTAGACGAATGTAAACATTCCCTTTATATGGTGGCTTCCTTATGGTAACGTTTGTACATTAGATATGATCAAACAGTCAAATGGTTACCTGGTACATACGGATGCCAGTTGGGTTAGATGGGGTGTGGTTTGCAGCATCAGTCTCCTCTACACCGTTCTCTCCACCAGGCGCAAAGATACCGCTTCCAGTTATCTCCTTTAACTTGTATCCCGAAACAGGTTTCCTGGAATAATTGCACAAAGTCACGTTAAAAAATATAATATCAAGAAATTACATTAGAGGAAAGGGCCACGTGATTCATATAAACACTAAATCGTCACATTAAGAAAGAATCCATATGATATAGAAGTTTTACCAAGAAAAAAAGACGGGGGTAGATAGAAATCCAACTATAAAGCAAAACAAATAAAGAACTAATATAAAGTATAAACCACAACCGCCCGAAAAATTTGTTACTTTTGATTTCGAAAATTCAACCTAGAATATACCATAAACAAATGTTCGCTTTATTAAGTTGATCTTACACTAATCTCAAATCATCAAATTAAAATTTTGGATATCCTAATCTAATCATAATTTAAATTCATTCATATAATTTACCAACTAGAGATGATATAAAAAAAAAAAGAAAAAAAAAAAAAAAAAAACGTAACACTTTCTAAGAAAACATTACTCAAACCGAGCTTATCTTAACTCACACACAAGAAAGCGATCACAATATCTTTCATTTATGCCAACTACATATCTATAATCTCAAACTAGTAATTAAAAACAACTTATTTCACCTAAAATAAAAACACATGTATAAATACTTCTCTTCACCGAATTTTAAAAAAAGACTCAAAACTTAAACATAACTTTTCTAAAATAGATCAAACTTTTCTATCAAATCAACATGTTGACTCTTGTAGATCCAAATTTCTTTCTTCAAAAATTCAACTCCAAAATGAAAAAAAATGTCATTATCTATCAATCCTAATTCAACAATATGTCACTTTTTTGTCAATTTCACAAATTCTAATAACATATTAACATCAATCAATCAATCAATCAACAAAACATAACTTGAAATAGGCAGATAAGCATAAATATTTGTTTATTAAATTTCATAATTTGGAGACTATTTTGTTTTAAAAAACCAAACATAAAATTTTCAAATTTTCAAAATTTAAAAAATTCAAAAAATAATTTTATGTTATTGGGTTAGGGCCTGTTTGTTTAATTTTTTCATTAAGTCATGTTAATTAAAAGATGACTTAATGCAGACAACCTCAATTAGTTTTATTACTTAATATTTTCAGTCATCTTTTTTTATTAAGTCACAAACAAACAGTTTTCATATGACTTAATTAATTCAGTTTTTTTCATATTAAGTCGAAATCAAACACCCCTTACTCTTATTATAGATCCAAATTTATTTCCATATCAAAACCCAAAAAAATGTCATTATCTATTACCATTTACCAAAAAAAACATATCTAAAAAAAATAACCACTACTAATAAACAACAAAACAAAATAGATCTAATAAAAATAAATATAAATAAAAATAAAATAAATAAATACCTTTTATTCAAACTCTCAACTTCTTCATCAGTCACTTGTCCTCCAAAAACAACTTTACTTATCCCATCTGATGGCTGTCATTCATTTACAAAATTATTTTTATAAAAAATATAAAAAACCCAAAAACTTTATAAAATTTTTTTTATAAAAAAGAATATATATATTAGTACCTGATGAGACCTGACAGAAGATGATCCAGTAACAGGAGATTGAGCTGGAGGTGTTTCAGACCAAGTCAATAGATCTGCTGTTGATGTGTTTGGTTTTCTGTTCTGAGACATTTTTTTTTGGGTTTTTTTTTTTTGAATGTGATGAGTAGTGATGAATGAGCTTTAAGAACACAACAGGAGAGTTATTAATGACTTTTGTTGTTAAGGTTTTTTTTCTACTCTCTTTCCTTTGGTTTTATTTATATTGTTGTTTGCTTACATTTTTAGTCCTTTCACTATATCTAACTTGTTTTTTCTTTTCTTTTTTTGGCATCTGCGGTTTATATTTTTTATGTTTCGTGTTTTTGACAGTTTTAAGTATTGTTGTTGTTGTTTGTATAGCTTATTGATTTGCATTAAGTGTTCGTTCATTTAATAAAAAAGTTGCGTTTAGATTAGCGTTATGTAAGTATCAAGTTACGATAGTTTGTAAATGTAACAAAAACTTTACCAAATTGTTTCTGTGTTTTATAGACTGTAATTTTATATTGTTATGTGCTTACATTTTTTGTCCTTTTAATATATAGCTAAGTTTATTTATTATTTTTTTTGAGCATCTACTGTTTATCTCTTTTATGTTTCGCTTTAACAGTTTTAAGTATCGTTGTCATCATCGTTTGTATAACTTATCGATCCACATTAAATGTTCATTCATTTAATAAAAAGTTGTATTTAGATTAGCGTTATGTAAGTATCAAGTTACGATTAGTTGGTAAATGTAACAAAAACTTTACAAAATTGTTACTGTGTTTTGTAAACTGTAATTTTATACCTTTTGTTGTAGCGAAATTTTATTTCGTTGTCAATATATGAATATGATATTTTATATTTGGTAAAATGATGATGTGGCGTGCCGCCACATCACTGGTTTATAGTTTATATGATGACCTTACATATATTGATAATGAAACAAAATTTTGTTACATCAAAAGGTATAAAATGTTAGTTTAAAAAAACACATTAATAATTTGGTAAATGTTTTGTTGCATTTAGAAACTATGATAACTTGATACTTACATAACGCTAATCTAAATGCAACTTTTTCTATTGAATGAATGAATAATTAATGTGGATCAATAAGTTATAACAAAGTGATTATGTGAGTAAACATGTACCATCAATAACAATTAACATCTCATAATATGTATTTATTGTAAGCAAATTTCTTTATGACACTAAATTTTCATTTATAAATTATAATCCCTCTGTCATAATATATAAGTCTACTTTGGTATTTTTCATTGTCCCAAATTTAAAGTCCACTGTCAATAACAACTAATCAAAATGCATCAAAGTGGGTGATAATAAAATTTTATTGGTTAACATTGTAAGTGCCTCACCTTTTTTTAAACTTTGTAAAATTTGAAAATTGACATATAGTTTGAGATGGAGAGAGTACAAAACAGAGATTACACGAAGCTAGATATACAGTGGTTAAACGTTTTCTTTCTCCTTTATGTCATGATAATATCATACAAGTGTTTACATTTTGAAGCAATTGGCTTGGTGATATATAAGTATGTCATAAAACAGGGTTCAAGTATCACTAGATGTGTAGAACTCTAGATACAATATTGGACAAAGTGTGGATGAAATAAAACTCTAGTGACCAAACTTGCCAAAAGGTAATTTGCGATGAAAATAAGTATAGGTGGCAGTGGAGAACTTAAATTTTGAAATTTTATTCCGCCTCTGATGGGGCTTTTTGGGAAGCATGTGCATCTTGATGGATTGGCACGTGCCGGTGCCAGATTTGTGTCCCCATACTTTTTCTCTTTTTCATTATCTTCCTCCATTCCTTTACACTTTACTCAATTGGTCCTTTTATTTTCTACTCAAATTTTATTTAGCATTGTGTTCTCGAGTATTAGTTAATGAAAAAAAAAAATAATAATAACAGAAAATGTTGTGTTCTCGAAAATCACTTAAAGAGAGAAAGAAAAATAAAGATGTTTTGATTGATTTTAAAGTATAATATTTCCTCACAAATTTGGCTGAAAATATTTAGTTCATATTATTTTTTTTTCCTTACTCAGAAAACTTGAGAACTAAGCATAAGCATAATGGAAGGTTGGAGACACGAAAACACGTGTTGTCCATTACCATGCCCGCTCCCTGACGTGTCCTCAAGCAACTTTCGAGAAATGTCGATCTTGGTGGTGACTGACTTGTATGTTGGTCATGTGTGTGAGTTGTGATGTGGGTATTTGTGCACGAGTGAGGTATATTAGAGTGCGTCTAACTTTTAAAAGTTGGATAGCAATATTTTAATTGGTTTCGGTAAAATAAATAAATAAATAAACTCATTGATGCACAAATCAATAACTACTCTCACATAGTTTTAAGCACAAAACTATCTCTACTAATTATAAAGAGTGTATGTTTATTCCTGAAGTGTAATGAATGGTCGTAGACGCGAAGACGCGTGCTGCCCAGTACCATGCCCGCTCCCTAACGCGTCCTCAAGCAACTTTAGGGAAAAGTCGGTCTTGGTGGTGACCGACTTGTATGTTGGTCGTGTGTGTGCCAGTTGTGATGTGAGTATATTTGCGTATGAGTATATTAGGGTGCGTCTAACTTTTAAAAGTTAGATAGCAATATTTTTATTGGTTGCAATGAAAAGATACTTTTACATGGTTTTAAGCACAAAACTATATACATTATGTACGTTGATCTGTCAATCATTTTTCAAAAACACTAGTTAACGTAACATATGGGACGCGTCTTTTAACTCAGATACAAATTGATCTAACTGAAGTATTCTCGTGATTGTTTTTGACCTTTCCACAATGCATATACTACTTAAACGAGCAAAAATCAATTGAATCCATACAAAACAAATTGATATACGTTTCTAAATTTAGTAACTACAATTGTAAATGAGTTAAAGGTAGAACTAGAACATGAATGGGAGAAAAAGAAAGAAAGAAGGATTGCACAAAAAGAACTAGAACACAAAATTTCGTTAATTGTTTTATTTTATTTATTATTTATTTTATTTTATTTTTGTAATCATGATTTTCAACCTTATGGCCGACTAATCCACGGGGTTTGAACCCACCGCCACATGTTGAGGTAAAAGTTTGCTTCTACTTCGAACAAGCGAGACGAATCCTTTGGACTAGAGTAGGTCCTCTGGATTCAAGGTGATCCCTGCTTACAGTATGTTGCTTCGGATATCTGCAAAACAAATACGTCCGTTAGACTCGCCCCGGGAATGTATCCCAGGACCAACCTCCGGCGTGAGAGTAAGTATATGTTCTTAGTGAGAGAAAGTATGAATAAAACTAGAGAGTAGGGGAGAATTAGTTAACCTTAAATGAATATTTTCTCTCTATTTATAGGCTCTCCACATGAAGTGCCAGGCTGGTTTGTACTTAGCCCTTAATGTTCGCTAGTTTAGACTCCATTATCATATACTTTGGCGTACTTGTTTGTACTTTGGTCTAGGTACTTGGTGGTTTATCCGAAGGGTTTGTGATATCCGGACGACTGAGATCATGCAGACATTTCGTAACCCTTCGGATATTGGTCCGTATTGACTGAACACATCTGAATACATTTTACCTGATACAGGTCCGGAAGGGTATATCCTTGTACGGCATGTATCCGGAGGATACATACGTCAACATGTCCCCCCCAGTATCATAGTATTGGTTGTGCCAATGGTGTGATACTAAGTTTATTTTTGCGATTTTCCGAAGGGTAAGTCATAGCTTTGTTCTTTTGCTAGAGTCACGCAAAATGCCAAAAGTAATTAAGGTGTCGTTTAAGGTGCGCCGTCGTTTTTTACCGCGTCGTTTGGATTGGAACACGTATGCATTTTCTGAGAGACACGGTGTGGATGGCTGACACGTTAGCCCTACGGGTGACGTGTCCCTTTCCCGCCTATTTTGACTGCCTATAAATAGTCCCATTTCTTTTTATTTACAGCACCGTAATTTTATTTCACACACATACCTCTGACTCATCTCATCTTCTCCGTATTCCGAACGATTATTCGCGTCGTCTTTGAGGTACGTCTCAGCCCGTTTAGTTTTTTTTTTTTTTTTTTGTTGCTTGGCTATTCTCCTCTCCTTTTCGTCCATTATGTCGGAATCTACAGCATCGTTTGAGTATGAAGATGTGTCCAATCCGGACGGTTCGCATGTTAAGAAAGACATGCATTTAAGAGTGTATGCGATGGACGAGTCTGATGTGATCGCTGTGGTGAAAGCGTTCGGAATACCGGAGGATTTACATCCAAGGATACCTCCATCGGGTATGACGATGAACCGGCTGCCGGAGGATGCCATTGGTTTGTATGCGGAGTACTTTTTTGAGGGTGGTCTCGTTGTCCCTTTTTCCACTTTTCTTTTAGAGGTCGTTAGATATTTTAAAGTTCACATTTCTCAGCTAGTTCTGTTGGGTATGCACCGTGCTACCCTTTTTGAGGTGTATTGCCGTAGCATGCACATTCCTCCTACCACTCCTCTATTCCGTGTCTTCTATAAGCTTAACAAGCAGGGTGATTGGTTTTCCTTCGAAAAACGCATTCATAGGGATAGGAAGGTTTGCTTTGGGGAATTTCCCTCTTGTCTGAAGGGTTGGAAGTATAATTTTTTCTTGATCGATAGGCGAGCTATTCCGTTTGCCATGCCGTGGAGGCATTCGGATTCGGACGTATCGGATCCGTTTCCAAAGGCAAGTGAGTATGATGTTACTCATGCCGAAAGGCTTTCCGAGACGATCATTGAACCCTGTCAAATTCCGCAAGCGTTCTTGTATGCCCTGGGTTTATCGGATCACTGGGAGTTTCCTGGTTATCGCCCGGCGTTGAGGGATGAGCAGGGGAGGGGTATAGCCTTTGTTATAATGTGTGTTTTTATATTGTGCATCTCTTTTCGTTTTTAACGCTGGGTTTTGCTTGTCCGCAGGTATAACCATGTCAAGTTATCTAAAGAAGCCTCCGCTACGAAAGACTACACAGATTGTTCAAGGCGCCCCATTTCCGGAAGGGCATGTTCGTGAGGTGCATGTTACTCCTCCCTTGGCCTCCAATACCGAGGTACCGGAAAAGACGGAGGAGTTGAAGAGTGTTGAGGTTGCTGATGATAAGGTGATAGCTGCTAAAGAGAGGAAGAAGGAGCAGGCTGGGAAGGCGGGTTTGAAAAAGCCTCCGTTGAAGAGAACAGAGCGGGGAGTGGCTCTTCCCGCCTTCATAAGAGAAGTAAGATTTCTGCTGGTGATACCGTCATTGACTTGGATACTGGAGAGACCGTGGAGAGGCCAGAACCCATCCGTTCCGTTCATCCGGAGGATTTGGCGTCTGGTACGTTCGGATGATTTTTTATGGTTTCTCCTTCCATTTTTTTTTATTTGTTATTATTATTATTATTTTTTGACGGAGGTTCTTTTGCTGTCAGGGGGTTCGGAGGGTGCATCTCGGCGTCCGGGGAAGGAAGCTCTTGTGGATGAGGAGGATGTTGATATAGAGGGGGACGGTGAGGATGATGCCCCCTACGTGCCTGCGTGGACTGTGACGAAAGGGACACGTCTGAACACCGCCACTGTTTGTCGAGACATGTTGATAAATTTTGCCACTCCCAAGGAGGAAAAATATCTGGATGATCAGGTTGATGAAGAGGCTGTCCGTAGGTCGTGGTTATTGTTGGGTAAATGCGTCACGGCTCAAACGGATATGATTTTCCGTTTCGAGTCTCTCTCCAAGGAGTACAAAAAATTGTTTGATGCCCACAAGACCTGTGATAAGACCCTTGATGACAACTGGAAGACGTTCCAGCAGATGTCCGGAGAGTTTCATGAATTGAAGAAGGTTCATGCAGAGTGTTCTGAGGTGAATCCGGAGGGTCTGAGAAAGCTTCGTGCAGAAAATGTGAGTCTGGAGGAGAGGGTTGGTAATCTTGAGTTGGAGAAGAATGAGTGGAGGAAAGTTTCCGGAGAACAGGCCGAGAAGATCAGGTTGTTGGAGGGGCAGTTGTCTGATGCCAAGCAGAAGCTAAGTGATGAAGAGAAAGCTTACAGGGAGCTTTGTCAGGAGAAGGTGGATATTGCTGTGGCTGCTGGTAATGCCGAGGTGGAGAGGAATCGCATTGTAAATGAGTTTATCCCGGAAGCTATCCATCGTTTTCTCGGGAGTCATGAATTCTGAACGGCATTGGCTGAGCCCTTTAATTTGTTTTATCTTTCTGGGTTGATTGACGGGGCAGGTTTATTTGATGAGCCGGAGAAGGCGGAGAAGTTGTTGGGGGAGGTAGAGGGGATGGATATGGATGCCGGAGCCAAATATGGTCCGTTGTATGATAAGGCCCTTTCTCAGGACTATCCCTTCATCCAGAAGATTCGTCAAACTGTCTACCGGAAGTTTGATGAGCTAAATGCCTTGGTTCCTGACCCTGCTCCAGCTGAAGAACCGGTAATTGAAGGACCGGAGGTCGAATCTCATGTCGAGAATCCTTCCGGGAACCAGTCTTCGGATCAGAATGCCTCGGTCTTTGCCTGAAGCTTTTTATCTCTCCTTTGGTTTTTGTATGTTGGGATCCGGATACCTCCATTTTGACTATGGATTCAGGTATTCCGGATTCCTCGTGAAGCTTTTTATCAATTAACGTAGTAGGTTTTTGATGTTCCGTTATTTTGTAGAATGGGTCTATCGGAACAACCATGTAATATAATAGGTTTGAAGTTTCATCTTTTATTATTCCGTTATTCCAGAACATTTGATGTAATCGATTTTTGATCATATGAATATATCACTCTTTTGTTATTTGTATCGTCTTTAAGCTACATGTATTTTTCCGAGGAGTACGTAATTTATGGAACTTACGGCTTTTAATTATATACTCGTGAGGTTTTGTTTCATCGGACAATATATGCCTTACGGCTCTTGGCCATGGTTTATTCCTTATCTTTATTTGATGGGGTAACCTGTACCTTTCGGCGTTTGGCCTAGAATTATACCCACTTGGCGTTATATTTGACGGGATAATTTGTACCGTTCGGCTCTTGGCCTTGGTAATACCCACTTGGGGTTTTCTTTGACGGGGTAATCTGTACCCTTCGGCTCTTGGCCTTAGTAATACCCACTTGGGGTTTTCTTTGACGGGGTAACCTGTACCCTTCGGCTCTTGGCCTTAGTAATACCCACTTGGGGTTTTCTTTGACGGGGTAACCTGTACCCTTCGGCTCTTGGCCTTAGTAATACCCACTTGGGGTTTTCTTTGACGGGGTAACCTGTACCCTTCGGCTCTTGGCCTTAGTAATACCCACTTGGGGTTTTCTTTGACGGGGTAACCTGTACCCTTCGGCTCTTGGCCTTAGTAATACCCACTTGGGGTTTTTCTTCGTTGGACTACTTGTGTCTTGCGGAAAATAACTCTATGTATGGTCAAAATGCATCGGGTTTTTCATTGATGTGAAAATGGCTCATGCCTTACGATAGATCCTGGAAAATCAAAGTACATAATAGGTTACATAAAACATTTCTTTAAGTTAGTTGCATGCCAGGTGCGAGGTACTTCCACGTCTTCCATGGTTTGGAGCTTGTATGTGCCGTGCTGATAAGCCTCCGTTATCCGATAGGGGCCTTCCCAATTAGGTCCCAATTTTCCTTAATCTTCCACTCTGCTGGCTTCATTTTTTCGGTACACGAAATCTCCCACTTTGAAGGCTTCGGGTCTAACCCTTCGGTTGTAATATTGCTTCACCTTCTTTTTGTACTTCGCCTCCCTTATGGCTGCCATTTCCCTCCGTTCTTCTAATAAGTTTAGGTTTAGATTTATCTCATCGTCATTGTTTTCAACGTTTGCCATCATGGTCCGGAAGGTAGGCATACCGATCTCGGCCGGAATGACTGCCTCACTCCCATAAGTTAGACTGAAATGGGTTTCTCCGTTGCTAGTTTTCAGAGTGGTTCAGAAAGCCCATAGTACGTTTGGTAATTCGTCTACCCATCCTGCTCTTTCTCTTCCTAGCCGAGACTTAAATCCCTTCATTAGGCTTTTGTTGGCTCTTTCGACCAATCCGTTGGCTTGAGGGTGAGCCACGGCCGTGTTGATTTGTGTGATATTTAACCTCTCGCACCAACTTTTGAACGGGTCTCCCACAAAGTTGCTTCCGTTGTCCGTGACAATTATCTTGGGTAGTCCGAACCTGCAGACGATGTTGTCCCATACAAACTTTTTGACCTCTTTTCCGGTTGTCTTGGCCAACGGTTTTGCTTCCATCCATTTGGTGAAATAGTCTATTGCCACAATAACATACTTAACCTTTCCTGGAGCTTCGGGCAAAGGTCCCAAAATGTCAATTGCCCATTGGAAGAAGGGCCATGGTGCCATGACGGAAGTTAGTACCGTTTTTGGCAACTTTGGGACCGGAGCATGTATCTGACAGGCATCGCATTTTCGGATGACTTCCCTAGCGTCCCGGTGCATGGTTGGCCAGTAGTAGCCTTGTCGCATGAGTTTAGCTACCACCGTCCGGGGTCCGGAGTGCATGCCACAGGCTCCTTCATGCACCTCTCGGATTATGTAATTGGCTTGGAGAGGTCCGACACATCGTAACATCGGTCCTAGGTAGGATTTTTTGAATAACACGTTGTCAATTAATGTGTAGTGGCTTATTTTCATACGGAGGTTTCGAGCTTCATTTTGATCTTCCGGCCATATACCTTCGTTTAAACATCGGAATATGGGGGACATCCAATTTTCCTCCTCTTCTTCCACTATCGCGTTGACTGTTTCTTCTTCGGTGGACGACTTCTCCAATACTTCTACCAGGACTTCTTTCGTTAAGTGGTCAAATGCTACGGATGCTAGCTTGCTGAGCACATCTGCTTTTTGGTTCTGAGCTCTTGGGATGTTCTTTATTCTGAAGCGTTTGAAACAGGTGATGTATTCTTTGGCTTTCGCGAGGTATTTTGCCATGCTCTCCTTGTATGCAGTAAACTCTCCATTGATTTGGCTTGCCACTAAGTTAGAGTCCACTCGTACGTCCAACGCCTCTATATGCATCCCTTTTGCAATTCTCAATCCGGCCAGGAGTGCTTCGTATTCTGCTCCGTTATTGGTAGCTTCGAAATTTAACCGGAGAGCATATGTGTATTCTTCTTTTTCCGGACTAATTAACACTAATCCTGCTCCGGCACCTTTCCTGCTGGAGGCCCCATCAGTATATAAGATCCACTCTTCTGGTTGAGAAACGTTGCATATCTCTTTGCTTTTCCTCTTCGGATCCGGGGAGGCTGTGCCGATGGGTATTTCATTAATAAAGTCAGCAAGCACTTGTCCTTTGACAGCATTTCTGGGTACGTAGGTGATGTTGTAGGCCCCCAATTCCACTGTGTATTTGGCTAATCGTCCGGACGATTCTGCCCGGTTCAGCACTTGTTTGATGGGATGATCCGTTATGACCTTGATGGGATGGGCTTCGAAATACCGCCTCAATCTTCTTGATAAATGCAGGAGGGTTAGAGCCAACTTTTTGACCGGAGCATATCTCTTTTCGGCTTCGTGCAAGGTTCGGCTTACATAATGAATTGGTATCTGCCGCCCTTCTCTTTCGACCATCAGCACTCCACTTATTGCTTCTGCTGCGGCAGACAGGTATAGATACAAATCTTCTTTAGATTTCGGAGTCGTTAGGCAGGGAAGCTCCAGAATCATTTTCTTCATATCTTGGAAGGCTTTTTCAGCCGCTTCCGTCCATTGATATTTTTCCTTGTTGTCCTTAGTGATGTTTTTTAAAGTTTCAAAGAAAGGGAGAGACCTTTCGGCTGATTTTGATAAGAAACGATTGAGTGCCGCGAGTTTGCCACTTAAGCTTTGCATTTCCTTTAGTGATTTTGGTGATTGCATATCGGCGATTGCTCTGGTTTTCTTGGGGTTAGCCCTAATCCCCTCGGACGTCACCATATATCCGAGGAATTTTCCTTCTTCCACTCCGAAAGAACATTTTTTAGGGTTTAGCTTCATGTTTATTCTCCGGAGATTGTCGAACGTTTCAGCAATATCGGCCAATAGCTCTTTTTCCGTTTGACTCTTTATCACCATATCGTCTACATACACTTCCAAGTTTCGACCGATTTGCTTCCGGAAAGCAGAGTCTACCAACTTCTGATAGGTTGCCCTGGCATTCTTCAAACCAAACGGCATTTTTACATAACAGTATGTTCCCCGATCCGTATAGAAGGCCGTTTTCTCTTCGTCTTCTTTTGCCATTTGTACTTGATGATATCCTTTGTAAGCGTCCAAGAAACACTTGTATCGGAATCCTATTACCGACTCGATCTTCCAGTCTATTTCGGGCAACGGATAGTAGTCCTTGCGGCACGATGAGTTCAGGTTCTTGAAATCAATGCACATCCTCCAGGTACCGTCTGGCTTATTCACCAGTACCGGATTAGAGATCCAGGTCGGATACCGGACAGGTCTGATTATTCCGGCCTTTAGCCATTCTTCTACGTCTTGATTTATGGCTTGGTTCTTTTCTTCCGAGAAGAATCTCTTTTTCTGCGCTACCGGTTTGTCCTGGACGTTTACGTTAAGCTTATGTTCAGCTGCCCATCGGGGAACGCCGGTCATATCCGAGGGTTCCCATGCAAAAATGTCTCGGCTATTTTTGAGTAAAGTTATCAATTGCCTTCGCCCCTCTTTTGAGAAATTCCTTCCTATTGTCACTAGTTGTTTCGGATAAGCCGGATGAACCAGCACATCTTCGGTTCCAGCAGTTTCTTCAATGGGTGTTTCCGAGGAAGTCTCTGTTTGAGTCTCCCTTTCCATTAAGAATTTTTCTTCGAGCTTTCGGCACTCTGAGATGATGACCGATCGGGTTACTAGAGTGGCGATGCCTATCGGCGTCGGAAATTTCATCATGGAGTGTATAGTTGACGGGATGGCTTTTAGTTTTTTGATTCCGGATCGACCAAGTATTACGTTATATGGAGAGGGAGATCTAACCACTGCGAACTTCATGATGGTTCGGCGATATAGCCCTTCGCTCCCGAAGCATACTTCTAGTTCTATTTTCCCCAATGGATTTATGCTTTCTCCTGAGAATCCCACCAGCGGTGTGTTTGTCTTGGATAGACGTTACCGGATGGAAGAGTCCAGATTTAGGAAGCAGTGCTCGTACATTACTTCCACCGATGCGCCTTGATCGACATATACTCTCCGTACAGTATATCCCTCAATCTCTGCTTCCACTATAAGTGGCTCATCGGAAGCATCCCCCGGGAGGATCGGAGGAAAGCTTATGGGGGCTCTCATCCACTCTTCTTCCTGATCTATCGTCTTTCGCTTCGGATTTCTTTCTTGATGCCGGACCATATTGATAATTCGACCTTGGTTGTTCTGATGGTTATTTCTGGGTGGTGCTCTGTCTCTTTGTCGGACGTCTCTGATCAGGTGGTCAAGCTTGCCGGTATCCAGGGCTATCTTGAGTTGCTCTTTCAGATTGTGACAGTCATTGGTGAGATGGCCTTTCTCTCCATGATAATCACAGTATTTATCCATGTTTTCTCTTGACGGCCTTCCTCTTAGTGGCGGGGGTGCCGGTAGCCTGAGCTGATGCTCCGTTGACAAGATCTCTTTAGGGGCCTTTGTGAGCATGTTCAAGTCTAGTGGTCTGGTATCTCTTCTGTTCCCGTCGTCACGCCGATAATCCCTTCGGTAGTCTATCCGATACGTATTATTGTCATTTCGTCTGGGCACGTATGGTGCGAAATTTTCATTTCGTCTAGGTTTGAAGTCTTGAACATCTTTCCTGTGGTTTCCTCTAAAGGAGGACCGTTGTGTGTTATGGTCATTTCGGCTGTATGGATTAAGTTGATAATCTCTACGAGAATTATCCACCCTTTCTCCCTTTGGTACTTCCGTCAGTCGATACACTCTTTCGGAACGGACGAAATCATCAACCCGTATCATCATTTCGGTTACGCTCTGGGGAACCTTCTCGGAGAATCTCTTCGCTAGCTCCGGACTTTTACAACCATCAATAAAAGAGGATATCTGCATCAGCTCTGGTACTCCCGAAATGCGACTAGCCTCGTCCGTCCATCGTTCCTTGAATTCCGAGAGGGCCTCGTTAGCTCTACGGATGATCTTGGTAATTTCCATCGGATCTCTGATGCACTTTCAACGAAGGGCGAACCTCTGAACGAATTGCTCACTCAATTCATCCCAATTATCAATACTACCTCGCGGAAGGTGATCAAACCACGCTCTAGCAGCGTCATCCAGGGTCTGTTGGAACATCATGCACCAAATGGGCATGGGCCACGCACCTTGATTGGCCGCCCCTTCAAATCTGGTGATATGATCGTCAGGATCTGTAGATCCGTTGTATAACTTCAAGTGAGAAGGCATCAGATACTTTGAACCCTTCGGACCGGAGAAATCGATGATCCTCCGGGTAAAAGGACTCTTGGACGCCGCCTTGAAAGGTTTGGATAAGTCGTCCGTTCTCTCCTCTTCGGTTTTTTGGGCTTCGACATCATGAGATCCGGCAACCTCAAAGTCGAGTTGGATGGGGTCAATCGGTGTTTCTCCTGAGACATTGTATTGTTGGATGAGAGATTTTAGAGCAGCGAAGTGACTTTGGATTTGTTCGAGGTTAACAGGATTGGTATTGTTATCCGGACGACTTCCGGATCCTTCGGGTGTGGTTGGGGAAGGACCTGTCATCTCTTAGCTTCGGTAGAGTGAATGACGGGTCCCACGGATGGCGCCAATTTGTTGAGGTAAAAGTTTGCTTCTACTTCGAACAAGCGAGACGAATCCTTCGGACTAGAGTAGGTCCTCTGGATTCAAGGTGATCCCTGCTTACAGTATGTTGCTTCGGATATCTGCAAAACAAATACGTCCGTTAGACTCGCCCCGGGAATGTATCCCAGGACCAACCTCCGGCGTGAGAGTAAGTATATGTTCTTAGTGAGAGAAAGTATGAATAAAACTAGAGAGTAGGGGAGAATTAGTTAAGCTTAAATAAAGATTTCCTCTCTATTTATAGGCTCTCCACATGAAGTGCCAGGCTGGTTCGTACTTAGCCCTTAATGTTCGCTAGTTTAGACTCCATTATCATATACTTTGGCGTACTTGTTTGTACTTTGGTCTAGGTACTTGGTGGTTTATCCGAAGGGTTTGTGATATCCGGACGACTGAGATCATGCGGACATTTCGTAACCCTTCGGATATTGGTCCGTATTGACTGAACACATCTGAATACATTTTACTTGATACAGGTCCGGAAGGGTATATCCTTGTACGGCATGTATCCGGAGGGTACATACGTCAACACCACACAGACTCAAACTTTCAGGAGGTTGGCTTTACCTGGTTTGAGTCTGTGTGGCGGTGGGTTCAAACCCCGTGGATTAGTCGGCCATAAGGTCGGAAATCATGGTTAACAAAAAATAATAATAATAATAAATAAATAAATAAAATTAACGAATGTGAAATGAGATTATGGTAGGTAGGACCAGACACGAAATTAACAAGCTTGACATAGACCGACTTAGTACAATTCATTGAAAATGTTGGTCCTATGTTTTTGAAAACACAAACCTTTTTACTCAAGTACTTGTTTTTTCTTGGTTTTAATCATTCTTTTGCGATATTGGTTCACGAGATTGTTTTATTTTTTCAATCACTGTGTATGAAACTATCAACAGAAATGAACTACTGTTGGTCAAGAATCATTTTTATACTACAACACCCACGAATAAGAGTTAAAGAATACCAACGTTTATCTACCCATGCATGCGAGTAGAGGCAAATATGTACATGTAGACTACTAAATTACCTATATAACTTGGAATAAACTACATTGTAACAGGAAAATCACCTAAATACATGACTCATTCTAACGTGTTTTTATCAGAAGAAATGTCGTCGGACTAGAGCTTCTTTATGTTAAGTTTCTGTCTATCTTTCTACCTAAGTTTTGGTCTACCTCTTCTTCCCAATTCGTCGACTGTAGAAGCTTTCACTCTTCTAATTGGTGTTTTTTGTGGTTTCCTCATGACATGTCCAAATCACTAGTCCATTCGGGGTCATGTCAAACATTATACTACGACAAGTCCACCTTAGCATTATCATTTTCTACCACTTTCACTTATTTGCTTGAGACTTCGTTATTGACTAGCTCATAGACTCGTACTACATAATTGGTCTAATTCGCACCTTGTAAAAATTTTCTTTTTCGCTATGGATGTACTTTCCTCAAACACATGATTCATATAGACGGCCTTTGCTTTCTCTTTCTGGTTGTCTTTTTTCTGCTTAAATTGTAAGCTTCTATCTTCTAGCGCGTTTCTCCATGCCCAGACATACTATTTACTCCATAATCATTTTTTAGCATTGATTGACATGCCTAATCTATGTGGCAGCATACTACTGTTAACTGGAGAGGAACCCGTTTTTACATAAACCAATAAACCATTACCACGTGAATTTAGACGCAAAATTAGTCATACTTTTATGTTTCCAAATTATTTTTCTATCATTTTCATAATTTATATGTTATAAACTAACATATTAGGTGCGCACTTTTTATTTGCAACATGTAAAGCAAAATGCGCAAATTAAACATAATTTGTTCAATCTTGATTGAGAGATATTTGTTTTATGTAACAAAAAAACATATTGCCAATTTCATGAACTTAGGGACTTATGTATTTGTATTATTGTATATAAACTTTATACTTGATTTTAGGTTATACCAATAGAAAGAACAACATATTTGTTTTCTCTTTTTAAGAGACATATATAACAACTTATTTGTACCAAAGTCTTTAAAAGATACTAGTAGTACTTAGTAGAACTTTGAAGGTAAGGTCTTATTAGGTACTAATATTATTAGATTAGATTAATTAGAAAAGCTATGTTGTTATTTTATGAGATTTCTTCCGACAAAAAAGGTTGATTTTAAGAATTACGAGTTTTTTTTTATTGCTATATTTAGAAAGTGTTGTTTAAACGTAAAGAAATTTGGAAAGTTTAGAAGGCAAATCAAAGGAGAAGTATATAAAGTAAAAGGGCAGTTAGGTAAATTTAAGAATGTAAAGTTAGCTTATACGGTACCTAACGTATGAATAAAGGTTTGTATTATCTCCTTGCCGTTACGCCTCGTCAAATATATAACGGATATATTCCTATTTTAAAAGTTGTTGAGTTTATTTATTTATTTTATTTATTTTTCAAAAGCATAACATATTTCATTTTGCAAAAAGATATCCTTTTATTATTAGACTAATACTAGTGATGATTACAAATCTGACCAAACAACCCGGCACATCAGCCCAACTCAGCTATACTAAATGATCGTAATAAAACGATTGCAATCACAACAAAAAATATACCACACAAAATAAATTAAAAAAAAAAAAAGAAAAAAAAAAAAGAAAAAGCTCATTCACACAAATCTTTCTAATTCATTTGGTTGCCTGGCGAACCCAACCTTTCAACTTTTTGATTAGGGGGACGCGTTTATAGTCGAGATTGGGGGACACAGTCAAAATTAAAGACCAGCCGAACCAGTTTGTCATTGACACGGGTGGTTTTAGGGTCAATCTCATATCCCATCTACTAACTAAATCACATCGTTTCAATATTAATATCGAAGTGACTTGAATCAAGTTGAATCAACTTGTTATTCGTTTAACGATTTTAGTATAATCTTTTACTAATTAAAATGTAATTTGAATTTTACTCTGTTCGTTTTCTTTTAACTTTACCTGATTCGATCTAGGTCTAATCAAATGCAACTACCGCAATATTTTAGATGTGCAAAGTGTAAACAAAAACGTATGAAAAGCTAGCAATTGCTTGGTTCTAGCAATTGATTAGATTGAAATATAAAAATCCTATCAGTCATATAGCTTAAAGGTAAGTTAATTGACCTTCTTATA
Source organism: Artemisia argyi (assembly GCA_030686995.1). Taxonomy (NCBI): domain Eukaryota; kingdom Viridiplantae; phylum Streptophyta; class Magnoliopsida; order Asterales; family Asteraceae; genus Artemisia; species Artemisia argyi. The sequence goes on from CM060700.1 coordinate 8,222,214, forward strand.
AAAGGTAAATAATTCAAACATAGCTAGGTAGACATTTCATGATGGCAAAGGAAAGCTCGAAAACAATCACGGAGACACTTTAACTAGAAGGCATACATCTGAGTTAAATATTTGCGTTTTACGGGTAACCTTAACAGAAAATCCACATTCATTTACCAGTATTAAGATTGTTTTTATTTGATTTTTAAGATTGTATTTACTATTAGTGACTAAATGTCAACATCATTAATGATTAAAGATGTCCAATAACATATATACCCGTGTGTCACAACCTAGCAAACCAAATATCAGGGCCGATGTGGATATGTTGTTGAAGGTTTTTTTGGTCACATCAGTTTTACATCACCTTTTTTTCTTTGCTAAACTTTTTTATTTAAACTTTTTCTCAATCATTTATCACACTATTTTTCTTTTATTAATTGTTTTCTGTTTTTTATCATTTAAAATACATCCAAAATAGAAATTCTCACTCACAACATAATAATTGTATTTTCTTTCTCTTAAAATCATTCTCTTTCTCTTATTTGTCTTTGAGACTATATTTCCGAAAAGGATATCTTTTAGATACTTTCCTGTTCATTTCCCGCAAGAGAGGGGAAGAAAAAAGTATCTTTTGTTGATTTCCTTTGCTTGTTTATATTCCTTGAAAAGTTAATATTATAACTTCGATAATTTCTTGATGATAGAAATATACGGACTTGAATCATAACCTCTTTTGTTAAAAATAAAATAAAAATCATAACCTCTTGGTTGGTTGACATACTCACGTACCAGACTACCAATATATTAGAAGCTTTGAAATATCGGTAATTGTTATTTAAATTTCTTGCTTTTATAAATATTTTTTTTTTTTCTTTTTTTTAAGAATGACTAGTTAGTAGTTAGTGGTTCGAGTCATGCAATGACATCCAAGCGGGCAGTATGCCTTCTTCAAACCTTTGCTTTTGAGGAATAAACCTCGCTTCTTTTTTCTGCTTCACCTTAAAAAAACCCATTAGCAAGCCTCAAATCCAGTTGACGCATCTTGATTGAGAATAAAGGATTCCCTCGAGGTGCCCTAGGCACCCCATTTAAAAAGAAAGGTCGAAGTTTTTGGGCGGTTACACTATAGTTTTTACTAAAGATGCAACAATATATTAATACACTATATGGATGTGTAAAATATTCACGACACTTTTGACATGTTTAACCATAAGGGATGATACTTTTTTTTTAAGTCTTAGCTTAAACTTTTATCGATTTGGTTATGCATTATCGCAAAACAAGTAGTCGTTAAAGACAACACATGAGATTAATAATGCTGGTTTAGTAAATATTTAAATGTTAATATCATAATTATACATTAATGAAGGGCAAGTCTCGTATGCACAATTTAGTGGTGCATACAGTACAGTACAACACCGCTATGCACAATTAAGTGGTGAATGGCAAAAAAATATGGTGTACAAATCACCCCCGTCTGGTAAATCAAATAGTGGTTCTTTGACCATTTCAATCGATTTCATTCATATTATCATATAATTAATTGCCTTTTATGACATTTATGGTGAGACACACGTACAAGTTTACTTTCTTTTATGACACATTAATTAATATTGATACATCTTTACGCATATTGGCACACTTGATGAACATATTTTAAGAGAAATGCTAAATCCTCTTACTCACAGGATGTTGACAAGTGTCAGAATGGACGGTTTACATGCAGAGAGAGAATGAGTGAAAAAAAAGTATATATATATATATATATATATATATATATATATATATATATATATATATATATATATATATATATATATATATATATATATATATAATATTGTTGTGTGTGTAGGAGGATATAGCAATGCTCTTTAAGATATTGGCACATCATTTAACGAGAGTATTATTACATCCTTTTAAACATATTGGCACATCATTTTTAAACATATTGACACATCATTTTACGAGAATGATACATCCTTATACACATTGAAATAATTGACACACATTTATTAATACTTTCTATTTGATCCGACCTCGACAATACATAACCAAATCAATAGAAGTTTATGACCATTACTTATAAAGAGTTAAAAGGCACCTCAGTACTACTTTTTTTCCCATTTTATCATATGTAAAATAATTTGGATGGACATCTCTTTCACTATCATATGTCAATAGGATTCTTGACATTCCTGCCATTGCATGACTTTTTGCTAATTGAAATGGCACATGATAGATAAAGCACACCACTCATCAACATCCATTATGAGTGTATACTGACAATGCAGAGGTTTATATACCTACCGTGAATCGAATCACTAACTACTAACTTACCGTTAAAAAAATAATAATAATGTAAAGAAGGATGAATGTATGGATTTCTCAAATTCTTGTTGTTTGGAGGACGAATTTGTTCATATAAAAACTGTGATTACATTTACGATACCATCTTAAGTAAAGGAGGTCGATACGAGTTCTTAAGAAAGTGAACCCACTTACCCACAGGATAGCGACTCCCCGACAACACCAAATGATTGTGTTACAAGAGGGGCCGATCAACTACGAGTTGCACATCGACACATTGATATAACATGGCTTTTTATATGAGCTGATAATGGAAAAAGAATCTGAAAAAAGAGAGTAAAAATATAGTTATGGAAATGAAATTGTTTGAAAAAAAGTAATCGCCCACCGTGGGGCTCGAACCCACGACCACAAGGTTAAGAGCCTTGCGCTCTACCAACTGAGCTAGACGGGCTTTTTGTTAAGGCTTCTGATAATATGTACAAACTTATTAGAAAAGCTTAAAATGTTTGAAAAGAGCATAAGTTTAGATAAATTTTAACCTTGGGATCATACTCGAATAGCTGCTTATGTTTTTACTTTTGTTCATAAAAGATCCTTATACGTATAAAAACCGTAAAAACCAAAGGCCTCTTGGTCCAGCGGTATGTGAGTGGTCCATCAACTTAGAGATAGGTTCAAGTCTCGTTGGAGACATGTGAAATAGAATTTGTGAGATATATGTAAAAGAAAATTATCTGTCTCACAATTTATACACAATAAAAAATCAATTACATGTCTTACACATGACATGAACATATTTACCCAAAAAAAACATACAACCATTTGTTTGATAAGCATCTTCATATACTGAGGTATCGTTGAGCTTCATTACTAGATATTAACAACAATAGACTTTCCATAATAACTTATTAATTGGATTGATACTCACAATTTTTTTGCATCGCATTTGAAAAGTCATGAGTCAAGATTCATTATGTACATCATGTCATTTGCAATCAATTTATTTTAATGAATCCATAACTACAAGCATTTATACTGCATTAAAGTTACATAAAAAAAGAGTTAATGTCAAAAAACTTTGTACGTTAGTTAATATCGACTGTTACTTTATTAAACTTCTTTACTACTGCAACACATCCGTATTTGACCATTAACTTCTTTTTCTTACTTTATCTCTAAATACAGACTCATGGCTTTTACGAGTATAACTTAACAACAAAATGATATATGTAGTAACACAATTAGGCTAGAAGTAGTGATCGTGAGCCTTCACTAAGTGAGGAGCACTTCACGAGCGAACACCACTACACCTTAGCCAACTCACACGTAACCAAAAGAAAAGACATACACGAAATGTGAATGGCTCACCTTTGGTGAGGTTGAAAATTTGCGGGCCCATCTTTTTGTTTTAATATATTTGATTTGATTTGTGAGTGTGTGCTTGGTATTTAGCGAATGTATATTTGTATAAAGTGAAGTATTTTAATGAAAGGTGGGGAAAGTGACAACTATGGGTGTAAGGTGAGAGGAGTGAGAGGAAGTGAGAAGAGAAAAAAAAAATTGAGGTGACGTGATGTGAAAGTTGAGGGGTACCCACTTCATCTTAACCACCACTTCTGGTCTTAAGTAAATTAAGATAAGAGTTTAAGATCATGTAGCACAAAGATATCTATCATTTTTACTTAGGTATTTGTTAAGTGTTAACCATCACCAAGTGCCTTAGAAGTCAAGTACATTTACGGTGCATCCAGACCTTTTTAGTCTTGGTTCTGTCTCTGGTTAAGTATCCTGACACACAAAAGGTATCAGGTAAAAGCGTCACCAGTTCACATACATATAGTCAAATACCTATCCTTTCGAATCATCCGATTAGAAAAGAAAAAAAAAAAAAAAAATCTGATTCATTTACTGCTGTTTATACTTGGCTAGTTGTTATAGGAGTGGGCAAAACTCAATATAGACCAATAAAGTCATATTAGTAACCTAAAAATCAAATACCTGCTAGTTCCTGTTTCTGAAAATTTAATAACCTTAACCAGATTTATTACTTCTAATAACCATATTAATTAAACGGTAGCCTAACTTTTCAGAAATATTTTAACGTTAAGTGACGATATGAGAGCAATAACACAGATTAATGGCAAGCGAAGTCGACTAATCATAAGTAGTTAAGGCAACATGACCAAAAGATTTTAAGAAAAAATAATTAATTCACCAAATAGCCTAATTGATACTTTAACACAAAGTATGTTATACTGTTATAGTATCCTCGTTAGGAAAAATGCGCTAATACTAGCGAGAAAGAAATAAACAATCATGAAAAAAAACATAGATTTACGTGGTTTAGCCGATCATTAGAAGATTCACATGCGTTCACGAGCAAGAAGCTAGTTTTATAACTGAATGGAAAAACGACAGTCGTGAATTATTTGGTAGAATATGTATACCCTAGCTATACCTAATTCGGTCAGATCTTATACAAAGTTATATTATGATATTCACACGTACGAGTTAATCCGTCTACTTATCACATCTAACCAATTACGTCTTTTCCAATTGTCCGGGCTAGGACTTAGGTCCGTAAATCCCTTCTCACAACTTCATGCTGCATGAGTACATTCTAACAATCCCGAATAAAGCTTTTTGTACTCTTTGTTCTTGTTGATTTTCAAATTTAAGTTGCCAATCCATCATGTGAATCTCTCATCATCCCATTATGGCTATTTAAGGCCATTTAGTTACTTTACTTTGGGTCACTAAAGCCCATGTAGTCTCATAATTGCTCACGAGTTTTTTATATTAAGCCCAAAGGAGCCTAAATTGGCGATTAGCTACTTGTATTGACTGATGTTTTAGATTTATTCGAAGCCTAACTAGTAACATAACTAACATTTAGTAGTTTTTTATAATCATCATATGCATAACACTTGGATTCAAACTAGATTGGCGATAATCCGCCGCGTTGCGGGCAGGCCTTTTTTTTTGCCGAGAAAAAACGAATACTCAATCAGCAAAAACGATCATAGGCTGCACGTGTACAAAAATTCTAAACTACAAAAAAATCAAAAATTAAGCCTGCAAAACAACGAACCTCCAGTAAACGGTTGTGTATTATAACGGTTGACTGATGCCTGTGGCGGTTCGCTGGTCATTTGCGCATTTATATCTACATAGGCGAGAAAAAAATGAATATTGTATCAGCAAAATTGATCACGCTCTGCACATATACAGAAACCACAGTGCCACCAATCTCTTACCTTTCTGCATAGAACAGTTATCCATGTGTTGCTTCCTATTGCCTAAACAGAAAAACATGAAGGCGAAAAAAGACATTATACAAATATCAAGAATACGAATAATAGTGAGAGCATAATCCAAGAAAACCAATTGCAAATTCTGAAAGGATATATGTAACTGTAATGCGACCTGTAAACTAAATATACGAAACACATCAAACGTGTAGTCCTTTATAGCAGCACGTAGCCTTAGCCTGCATCAAAACCTCCTCAAATTAGGCTACCGTATTAGCCTAGTTTATGAAAAAGCTTATTAGACTTTTTTTTTTTTTTTAATATATATATATATATATATATATATATATATATATATATATATATATATATATATATATATATATATATATATATATATATATATATATATATATATATATATATATATATATATATATATATATTTTAATTATGACCTTAGTATCTTGAACTTATATCTTATGAATAAGGCATAAGTTACAAAGCAGTCGCATAAGACGGGAAAAGTAATCTCATGAGGTTTAAAATTGGCGGCATACCTACATTAGGAAATCAGTAATGCTACCTCGCTATGTGCAACATTAGCATGGCTAACGGCTTTCCTAATACGTTACTAACCCGAAGGACAAACACAATTAAAAGATACCTGGGTTGTTAACAAATAACAGTACGCAAACAACGTTCTCGAAGGAGTGTATCAACAATAGTAGGTGATTGTATGGCGGCTATGGATCAGGGCCAATTCTCGAGCAACGTATCCGCGTTAAGAACATCACATCTAACATCCCTCAACATGGATACGTTGCTTGAGAAATTGCAGAATCCTGGTTGACTCCTTCAGATGGTGGCCAACTTACACAATGCGCATGAGCACGAAAAACATAAATTAAGGTACCCTTCTGTTGCATTGTTTTCTGCAATAAAAGAACGCGTCTGATTAGTATATAATCTTGACTCTTCAGTATCCGTAAACATGGCATGAAAAGACGGGCAGGTATGATTTTACCGTAAACATGCCACGTCTACCTATAAATACCTTGGATCACAATTTATAAGCTATGCTTTTCGTTACATATGCTGGTATTAAAAGAATATTGGACTAAACCATAACATATAATTCTATGTTTACCACAATTCACACAATCTTGTCCATACCTATAAGCTTCAGGTTTGCAAATACAGAAGCTAAACGAAACACCATTCTTGGCTGCAACCGTAATCTGTATCAAGTTACCTCGCCAAGACATCGGCATTGTTGGCTGCAACAATAATAACGTTATAATTTATTCATTTATTTAAAAGCATTTGGTGTTTATCTGCTCAGACAATGTAACTTAGTTCAAAAGCATAATCTCGTCCATACCTATAAGCTTCAGGTTTGCAAATACAGAAGCTAAACGAAACACCATTCTTGGCTGCAACCGTAATTTGTATCAAGTTACCTCGCCAAGACAGCGGCATTGTTGGCTGCAACAATAATAACGTTATAAATTATTCACTTAATTAAAAGCATTTGGTGTTTATCTGCTCAAACAATGTAACTTAGTTCAAAGTACATGTCAAAGATCAGTGTTTATCACTTGCCTTGTGTTACAGATTACATGAATGACGCAACGCGGCCACCGCAGTTTCGACATGCACCTTTCACTTATTTAAAATGCACAATTACATATATACTCCTAGTCTCCTACCATTAATTTGACCAACATGAGAATGAGAATGAGGTACCAAGATGAGAATACTGCTTGCGCTAAAACCAAGTGGTCCTCAACCGTGCATCGCTTCCTACAATCAACCTACCTAATAAAAAAAAATTAAAGCTTACATCTACCGCACTCTATAAACATCTCACATTATACATTTTTCATTTAAGCATTTCATCAAACAGTTTGTGAGCAACCAATTTCTTTCATATAAATTGATACCTAATCAAAGATGGGCGGATCATTAGGTGCTGCCACCAATTTAATAAAAGAAAAGAAAAGGAAAATATCCTTGCAAACCTGAAACCGAAGACGACCATGAAGCATACCATGACCAAATAACCAACAACACCAAAAATGAATCAACAACGAAACCCTAAGTTTTTCAAAGAATCACACAATTTCAAACCGCCGCCAACCCCTTATGCATCCACCTCCACCATCTCATACCGCCTTGATGGCTTCACGCCACCACATCACCATTGGCTTCGATTATCAGTCCATATGAAGTGATTATGCTGTGGAGTCTTCTGGAAGTGTGAAGATGGAATCAATAAAAACGCTCAAAAATCTTATACAATTGAAATGGGCCACGTCGGGCTGAGGAAAAAGGCCAGAAAAAAGAGCGAAGTGGGCTAAGCGCTGGCCCAGCGTTTTTGGCGGGAAATCAGCACCCAAAACGGCGACGTTTCGCATATGGTTTAATAATATGTATAATGATGCATTAACCATTATAGTCAGAAAAATCCAACATACTAAAATCAAGTATATCTCGAACAATTATATAAGTCGATTATTAATCCAGGTCCGTGATACATATAACTATAAAACAAATATTATTCACAACTTGGTTAAATTATTCGTTCCATGGTTAAATTGTTCATAATCATCATATGTGGCGTGTGTAACACTGGATTAAAGCACACGAAGTGCAATAAACAATGTTGTTTTGAGATCGTGCTGCCGGGGTTCTTAGGCGTTCTTAAACTCCCGCTCCAAGGTCACGATTATTTTGTGCTACGCATACTAGACAATCAAGACAATGTTTGCTATATAACCATCCAAACATCTTAAATAGACAACAGTTAAAATTTATGTTTCAAACTGTCCAACTATTGTCTTTAGTTTCACAACTACTCATGACTCAATCAATGTTCTTTAATGCCACAAAACTCTATTAATGAATTACTTATTAATGCCAGGTGTAATGGCGACGACCGAAGAGATCGAAAACACCACCTATCACTTTTTTTTTTTTTTTTTTTTTTTTTTTTTTTTTTTTGCAAGGTGAATTATATTAATCACTTCAAAATATGTATAATGCTTGACATAAAACATATTGTTTTGGACATGTCCCAAAACAGAGAAAACAAAAAGATATACAACTATCCGATATCAGACAAAGAAAGAACCTATATCTGATAGGACTAAAAACTAGCATTCTTGCAGGTCTGTCACAATCCTGCATATTCTTCACTTGAATAAGCAAGCATTCCATTTCACCCATTCAATTCACCTTAGTATGCACCTTAACCATCAACTTTTTATTTCAAAACAATTTCATGACCGACTTAGTGTAAGAAAGAGACTGAAGACACCACAAATAATATACCCCACAAAAACAATTAAATAAACACACTTCACATACAAACAACACGATCGCATAAACGACCGAGTTTCTTTTTTTCCCTTGACTAAGACGCGTCCCCTTAGACTATCTTTATTGGTGTGGGTTGTGGGTTGGGGTCACGACCGATTCTCCCCTTTCAACCAATCACAAATTGACATGTGGCAATCGGTTGTTACTTTAGGTCACCAAGTGACCACAAGTTGGCAATCTCTTGTGACCGGTTGTGACTTTAGGTCACCAATAAACATAGTCTTAAGAGTGTAATTGCCCCAAAGGGGTCCACCATTACACATAATCTCATTAATTTACTATAAATGTTTATACTTGGCTAGTTGTTATAGGAGTAGGCAAAACTCAATATAGACCAATAAAGTCAAATTAGCAAGTTAAACATCAAATACCTACTAGTTCCTGTTTCTGAAAATTTAATAACCTTAACTAGATTTATTACTTCTAATAACCCTGTTAAGTAAACGGTAGTCTAACTTTTCAGAAATATTTTAAAGGCTAGTAACGTTAAGTGTCGATATGAGAGCAATAACATGGATTAATTGGCAAGCGAAGTCGACTAATCATAAGTAGTTAAGGCAACATGACCAAACGATTTTAAGAAAAAAACAATTAATCCACCTAATAGTCTAACTGATACTTTTAAGGGAAAAATCTTTAATAATGTACCATACTTGTCACAAAAATTACTTTCGTGTAGCGAACAAAAAAAATAGCTTTTTGATGTACTGAACTTTCATTTTTCGACCTTTTTTATGTACTATTGACATTTTTGCCCCTCAAAATATTGAAAATCCAAGGACATTTTTGTCACGAAAATACATCAAAAAGGACAAAAATGAAAGTTCAGTACATCAAAAAGCTATTTTTTTTGTACGCTACACGAAAGTAATTTTTGTTACAAGTATGGTACATTATTAAATATTTTTCCCTACTTTTAACACAAAGTATGTTATACTATCCTCGTTAGGCAAAATGCACTAATACTAGCGAGAAAGAAATAAACAATCACAAAAAAACATAGAGTTACGTGGTTTAGCCAATCGTTAGACGATTAACATGCATCCACGAGCAAGAAGCTAGTTTTATAACTGAATGGAAAAACGACAGTCGTGAATTCTTTGGTAGAATATGTATAACCTAGTATACCTAATTCGGTCGGATCTTATACAAAGTTATATTATGATAACGTACGACTTAAATCTACTTATCACATCTAACGAATTTTTGTGTCTTTTCCAATTGTCCGATAAATCCTTTCTCGCAACTTCATGCTACATGTGTTGGATTCTTATAATCAATCCCAAAGAAGCTTTTTGAACAATATAAGTCTTGTACTCTTGTTCTTGTTGATTTTCAAATTTAAGTATCATAATCCAATCCATCATGGCTTTTAAGGCCCATTAGTCACTTTATTTTGGATTACTTAAGCTTCTTTAGGCTCATATTAACAAGATGGCATTGCTCACAAGTTTTAGATTAATTGGTGATTAGCTACTTGTATTGATTGATGTTTTAGATTTATTCGAAGCCTAACTAGTAACATAACTAACATTTTCCTAGTTTTTATAATCATCATATGCATAACACTTGGATTCAAATGATGGTGGAGTTAAGAAGGTATCGGGTTAGAGGTGAGGAAGGTGTATCAAGGAATGCGTATGATGGTGGAGAGGTAGGTGTCACGGAGCCATAAGGAAATTAAAGTTCATCAAAGGTAACATGTCTAGATAAAATGATTTTATTTGTGGAAAGATCTAGACAACGATACCCCTGATGGTAGGCGGGAAAGCCTAAAAAGATACAAGGTGTGGCACGAGGAGCGAGCTTGTGGTGTGAGTGAAGGTGTGGGTAACAAAGGCACAACCGAGTGTAATCAACCTCCTTGTTAAACAACTTCTTGCATGGGATGCCATTTTGGATGGTGGATGAAGGGAGGAGGTTTCATAAATACGTGGCCATATGTAACGCCTCTACCCTGACTACCAAAGTGGAAGGTGTGCTTGAACAAGCAAGGTTCGTATCAGATTGTTAATGGTACAAATCTTCGCTCCGATTTACTATTTTGTTGCGAAGGTTTTGGGCAATGGAAACAAATTTCAATATAATGTGTTGCAAATAGGGTAAAAAGGTTCGTGTTATCGAACTCACCACCATGGTCACATTGCAAGGCACTAATATCGCAATCGAATTGATTATTAACATATGAACAAAAATGCAAAACAGATTTATTACATAAATGGTAAATCCACAAATAAACCCACTAGAGCTAACAATAGGAGATATCCAAATATCCGAATGAACAATTTCAAAACAACGGGATACAATAGAATTTGAACTAGAAACGGAAGTCTTACATGTTTACCAGGTTGAAAACTTAGCCAGTCTCATATGCTCATGAAATCGGTTCTTTGGCCGCTTGGGGACCTACTTCTTCTCTCTTTTCAAAGCTTCAAAGTGCGAAATCATGTACCTTTATGAAACTTGTTTTTGAGACTGTTCATTAGTTGCAACAAATTTCCATGTATTGGGCATGTATTGCTTGGAAGAATATTTGCTTCCTTAAAAGTTGCGGGAGTCTTGGGATGAGTGGTCTTCATGCCATTAATGTTGCTATGTTGAACAAGTGGTGGTTGCGCTTACACAATGAAAATAACTCTCTCTAGAGGCTCGTGATCACGTCTATTCAAGGTGCGCACTTTGGTAGGGTAATTGTGTGTCACTGCAACATTCAGTCATTAATTAGCTCATTAAATAATCTCGTGTCACAACTCGCAAACACACTTAAATCTCTATGAATTTTTTGGCAAGAATGTTGGAGATGGTTATTCTACTGAGTTGTGAGTTCTGATATGATGTTTGACATGTCCGAACTTTTAGAGCTGGACCAACAATGTAAGGTTATAGATAGACACGCACAACCTTTAAAGGGCCAAAAAGTAAAATTTGGGTTTGAGTAGGCTATAAGGGATCGGATGGGCTAAGATTTGCTTAGTTTAATTATATGCTCAACGTAAGTAATGATTTGGGTTTGAGTAGGCTATAAGGGATCGGATGGGCTAAAATTTGGCGTGGTATAGATTCTTTAGAAGTTTAGAAATCGATTTTGTTTCGACTTACAACCTCTTAGAACGGATACACTCATGGAAGATATTACGATTTATTCCCTTATTCGATAGGCAATATATGGATATAAGTTTATACATTCAGTAGGATATTGATGCAACACATGACTTATAAGCTTGCAGCTCAAAGTTTTATCTAGTTAGTAATGGATCAGAGTCTCTATTTTAATTACGTAATTTTTACTTCCCTTTTATCAACTTATAGGACCAAAGTAGTTTTCCTTTTAAATAAGGGCCATAGTTTTTGCATTCTGATGTACGTTTTGATCATGGAGTTACAATAGAAGTCAGTCATGAATTGTTTATCTCAATCTTAAATCCCACACTCAAAAATGCGTATCACAAATTGCCTAATCTTCATGCTAGTTGCATGGCATTTGGTTAATATGGTTTACGTGACCAGGCCAGAAGATTGAGAAGAATTATTCTCGGTTCTTTTCTATAAAAAAATGAATGATCAAACATACATCATAATGCATAAACTAACCCCTATATGAAGAAGAAAATAGGCCGGTCCTTTAAGCTATAAAAGGACACTAAAATCCTTAATAAATTAAATAAAGACTCCATAAATGAAACTTGCATGCGTTGCAAGCTTAAAAGTCATCTGCCGCATCATGTATTCATCGTATTATAAAGATTACGGTATCGATTGATGTATACATACAATCTCATAGATAAATGGGAAAAGGCATGACCGCATGGGAGCGTGAAGGATTGGAGACAATAAGACTGGGTGTAACCATGACTAATTCCGCCATCTCAACTTCAAATCTTTCGCTCCTTCACCAAATCAACCGTCAAACATGCGTAGTAGTGACCACTAAACTAATCACACAAACATATTCTACCTAAACACAAACACATCCACAACATGCTCACACACACATACACATAAAGTGGTTGGGTCATCTAGATGACCTAATGTTGTGTAGAAATTGGGCAAGGGTTATGATTATAATCTTGGATAATGTGTATGTTCACTTTTCGAATGAAGTATTTCGACCCTACAATGCATGGGTGTCACGAAATCTTTATTGAGATAATTCAAGAAGAACAATTTGTTTATAGACACAAGAGAATACAACAAAATAAAGATATTTGTGAAATTTGTATGTTACAAATGAGATTAATGCTTCTTATATTTGCAGGTGGAGGTTGACAGTTATTTTCGGTAATAATCGAGCGGTTGTATACCAACATACACAAGTATTGACAAGCAATTATGTTCATTTAGTTTGCGGGGAAAAAGTGTGAAGCCATTCATGCTGATCCATGGAAAGCTTTGAGGTTTTGGAGCGCAGCCCCAAAACACGGGAGGGGCGACTCCCCCTCAACCCCCACCCGCTCCGTTGGGAGCGGGACTCCAACTAAGGGCGCTGCCCTCCAAACCTTGCAAGGAGGCGCAACCTATTAGCCCACACATCTTTGTCGTGGTCAGAAACACATTAGCTCAAACGAGTGTGCACTCCACACTTCGCTAACTCACATAATATGAAATCTGATTGGACTCTAGTAAATTACAATCACGTAAAATAGTTGTTGATACTAAAATCATTGGTGTAGTCCACAAATCAGGTTCTTCAAGTGTTGTGAGTTGGCTGTAATAGCTTATATGTAAAGATGGTCCTTATTACGCTTAGTAGTTCAAGAGGCTCTTGTAAGTTGTAACCTAACCCTATTTTTTTCGTTCTTTCTTCGTCCGCTGTTTACTTCTCATCGACGGCCAGTTCATCCACCAAATTAAAACATCAAATTGCCTCTACCTTTCTTTATTCTTTGTAATTGTTTGTGATTCTTACTTTGTTCCCACCGTCCCACGTGCTTGTTTGCAAAAACAAGTTTAGATAACATTAAATAATTGCCAACATAAGTCAACAATCCTTCACAAGCATTTTAAAACAAAGACAATTGGTTTCTGCTGTCTACTTTATTTGACCACGATGGTAGATGCAGTTGGGAACGCAGAATTGAAGGCTTAGATATTTTTGACAGAAGGATTCCAAGGAACAGCCTCCGGATGGAAGACAAAATACGTGAGCCATTGGGCCCTTGAACCACTAAGGTTTTGATGTTTATTTAAGAAGTGGATCTTTATATTTTTCTATAGAAAAATACGCCCCGTTTGTTCGGAAGGTTCTTTGGGGGTTGAAGTTTTAGAACCAACTTTCGTTTCTTATCTTTTCTTTTGATGTTAGTGCATGAGTCTTAGTTAGCATTTTATTTTGTTTTCGTTGTAGGGATACTTTGGTTTATTTTCTTTTTTAAGTGGTTGGCCGTTGGTTCTGTGATAACCAGTCACCATCTATTTTCGTTTAGTAGTTGGCCGTTGGTTCTGTGATAACCAGTCATCACCTGTTTAGTGGTTGGCCATTGGTTCTGTGATAACCAGTCACCACATTTATATTTTCTTTTTCTTTTCCTTTTTAGTTTATTACTCCAGTTCGAGCTTTCGCGATTTCGTCGCTCGAACTGCGGGAGAGTGTTAGTCGATATTATAAGAGTCCATGTAATCTTAGTACGGGCTTAGGCCCGAGGTCTAGAATATTCATGTATTGGGTATTTATATACCGGCTTATTATTATGAATAAACACACGATTCATTCCAATATCCAACACATACATAGTGACACCTTTTTTTTTTTAATTCTTCCATCATTATACTTTAGAATTTTTGTGTTCTTACACTAATCGTGACATAATTCTTGAAGAAACATTCAAAAGCGCCACAAGTTTTGATCCGAAAAATACCTATTTGACAGTAAGAATGAATATTTTGGTGCACAACAACATCCCTTACCATTTGGCATTACCATTTTGCCTAGTCAAATAATTTGCCAACTACAACAAGAAGATCAGTATCAACACATGATATCTTATAGACAAGAAACTCCGTCTTGTAGTAAAGGGATCATGGAACAGACCGGATCACCAGATTCTGCACTTTTAGTGACAGATGGATACTTGGGCTCTTTGCGAAATAGCGTGGATCAATCTTTTAATGAAGATATGGATTTTTCTTCTCAACCCCAGATAATATTAGATAATTGTGTGTGTCATGAAAATGGGTACCTCAGTTCGTACAATAGATCCGTCAAGAATGGTATCCCGTCGGAAAGGGATCAGATGAGGAATCTAAAGAGAAAATCACGGGATAAATCTGATGTTTCCGGATGTAGAGGTTCACAACCCTCTATTTGTTACAATGGAAATCATTATAGTGGTGTAAGTTTTTTTTCGTGATCTTGTGGTTTATCTTTATTTTTTGGGAAAATTGTCTAACATTCAACTTGTCACCTTTTACTATTGTATACACGTAACTTTTTTTCCCCTATTAAATACACGATATTTCTTAATCTTTCCTATTATATACATGAACTTTCTTAATCTTCCTATTGTATACATGAATCTGACGTGGCATGGAGTTAATTACATAAATTTACATGAATCGTCCCTGTGGCTCAAAACAATTACACCATTCGTCCACATAAATTTACATCATTCCTTTAATAAAATCTATCTTCTTACTGCCATTCCCCCTCTCTCTAGCACCACCACACCGACACCACATCCACCTCAACCACCTTGCCACGCCACCATCATCAAAAAGATGCAAGGTAGATCAACGTTAAGGGATCGAAACGCCTTGCCACGCCACGTTTGTATATTTTCTTTTCGTTCTAAATCAATTGTAAACAAAGATTAAATGTGGCTCATTTAGGATTTGGTTCTGATTTGTATGTGAATAATGTCGTGATTCATTTTTTGGTGTCGTGTGATGAATTGGATTGTGCACGCAAGGTGTTTGATGAAAGTTGTGTGAGAGATTTGGTGTCGTGGAATTCGATGATTAATGGGTATGTTAAGAGTGGGAAGGCGTGTGAGGCGTTGAGATTGTATGGAAAGATGGAGGGAGATGGGGTTAAGCCGGATGAGATTATATGGATAAATCTTTTTACTTAGTATAAGGCATTTGTCCATTTGGTATTTTGGTACTTGTTAGCTCTTGATTGCATTTGTTAAGTTTGCTATGCTATTCTTACATTTGAAGTTGTTCTAGGCATTTGTTAGAGGAACCACATCTGTACCGGAAATTCATCAAGGTATGCTTACTCCAAGATAAAAGTTTCTCTGTTCCATACACTTAAAAATGATGTATGTGCTTAACATAGTGCTATATGATGTATGACTTGTTCAATGACAGGTGCTTACGTTTATTCAAAATCCTCAAGGTAAATAGATTCTCATCATAATAGTGAAATATATAGTGCTTTCATTGTTCGTTTAGTTTGTTGAACAAGTCCTCAAACTTGATAATTATGGCACAGGGATGTATCATCACTTAAAACAGATTTCTCGACCCAGAAGTGGATTAGATCTTTTTCTACATACATTGGTACTGCTCTTTTGATTCTCTCCAGCTAAACTTATTATAATCTGTTCAAAGTTTAAAGTATTTAGTTCATGTTGGATGTAATTTTGTTGGGTTGTTGGTTACATTCTTGGCAAATTTTATTTTTAAGAGCTAGTGCTTTTACAATGATTTTTTTATTAGTTTCAAACCTTGAAATTTTTAGGGATTAAAGACCCTCAGTTAAGCTTTAGAAATCAGTTGTTGGATTATTTTACAAAATTTTTATGAAGCTTGTGTGGTGGCTTAAAGTGAGCTGCAGGGAATGCAATCTCCCCTGCACCTCAGTTTTACCCATTCTGTCTAAGGCCACACATTGCTCACTTGTTGATCATTTGGCTTGATTTTAGTTGTTTTGGATAGCTAGTATCCATTTGTTGTTGCATATACCATTCTCTTGTCCTGTATTGCTTATTTCTTAGCTTATTTGGTACCATAGAGTTGCCTTTGGTCATTGCATTGTCTGTTAGTATAAGCACTCCACCAAGCTTGTTGATTTCTTGTTCCCATTTGATCTAGTGGAGATTGGTAGTTGTTTTCTAGTTGTTGTTAGTTGTTTGAGTTGTATTTGTCCATATTTACTTTTAGTTTGTGCCTAAGTGCTGAATTGTTGCAACTGCTTATTTCAATATATCACTTTGTACATTAGCCTACTGAACCAGTTTCCCAAGACCACAACAAGCTCAAACCTTGAGCTTAATCCTTGGTCTTGGACAATTTGGAAAGCCTTTCTAGTAGACTTTTAGGTTCCACATTCATTTTGTACCCTGGGTTGCCCCTGTGGGCCCCACCAAGGGCTGCAATTAAGCCATTTAGCCTGTTTGGTCTGAGTGCATTGTGGAATTGCTTATTTGGTCTGTGTGGCTTATTGAACATTTGAACATGAATTCCTTTGATCTTTAGAATAGTTATGGTGTATTTCATCTGTCTTAAGCTTCTTCCAAGCTTGTGAGACCCTGGGCAGCTTCTTGTGAGCTATTTCAAGCCTTAAGCTCTTTAAACCCCCAACTATTTGGCTTATTTTTATGCACAGTGGTGGGTGGTGGCTGTGGTGGAGGTGGGTGGTGGTGGAGGTGGGTGGTGGCAGTGATGGGTGGTGGTGGTGGTAGGTGGTGGTGGCTGTGGTGGGTGGTGGTGGCTGTGGTGGGTGGAGGTGGGTGGTCTTCAGTTACAGGGACTTTTTATGTAATTGTTTTAAGGACGAATGGTGTAATTGTTTTGAGCCACAGGGACGATTCATGTAAATTTATGTAATTAACTCCATGCCACGTCAGATTCATGTATACAATAGGAAGATTAAGAAAGTTCATGTATATAATAGGAAAGATTAAGAAATATCGTGTATTTAATAGGAAAAAAAAGTTACGTGCATACAATAGTAAAAGGTGGCAAGTTGGATGTATTTTTGAACAATTTTCCCTTATTTTTTCTACTCTTTTTGACAGAACTGATGTTTTTGATTGTGGACATAAGAGCGATTTTGGTCATTCTAGACCAACCTCAGGGCAAGTTTCTGTCAGCTATAAAAATTCTGGAACTGCTGTGTCAAGTAAAACATGACTCAAATGGACTCAAGATTTACATGACCGGTTTGAGGATTGTGTGAATAGCTTAGGTGGTGCTGAAAGTACGTCTTTTGGTGTAAAGAATTTTACCATATAGCCTTTACAATCTAACCTTTACACTTTTTCTGAATTTCGATCCATTAAGCTGTTTTATTTCCTGAAAACTTTCTAGAGGTGACACCAAAGGCAATACTAAAACTGATGGGCTCTGACGGGTTAACAATCTTTCAAGTGAAAAGTCATTACAGGTATGGATTAACAGATCCAGCTTCATAGCGAACAAGTTTATTAATTAGATATTAAATCAGAATATTTTTTTCTTTCTTTCAGAAATACAGAATGGCCAAATACTTGCCATTACAATAAATAAATTAAATCATTATTTTTTTAAATGCGTTTTACTATTTAAAATGCATCATGATCGCATTTGTGTTGTTTACAGGAAATTTGGAAGAGAGCACTAGTATCCATACCACATCTCAAATTGAAAATTCAATGTATGTTTACAGTTTCTCTCTTAAACAAGGGATTCAATCTGTTTTCTTGTCATTCAACATTGAAATTCTTATTTCAAGAATCGACATAAACTTACTGCTGTTGTCTGAAACTTTGACGTTTGCATTAGCGGTATGCAATTTAAGGACGCTCTTCAAATGCAACTGTTGGGTGTACAAACCCAACCCCACATCGGTAGAACTATAATCTCAAAATTAACATATAAGCTTGGTGGGCTACTCCTTCTATCACCAATTGGTTTTAGAATTGAACCTCAGTTGGGCTTATATGTTGGACTTGGTGAGATGCTGGGCCTTAGAAATCTCTACAAGTGGTATTAGAGACAGGTTGGGCCCAGTGATGATGTGGATGGTGTTCCCTCGATTATACCTTGATTCGATGGTATTAGTGGATCCCGGTAAACCTTGTACCGAAAGGAAGCCGGTAAAAGGTGGTGTGTTCCGATGGTAAAGGTCAGCGGTATGAAAAAGGTAGGATCGTGGCTATAGTCGAAGGGGCGGCCCATGGTGGTTTGGGTTTAACATATAAGCTTGGTGGGCTACTCCTTATATCACCAATTGGTTTTAGAATGGAACCTCAGTTTGGCTTATATGTTGGACTTGGTGAGATGTTGGGCCTTAGAAATATCTACAGCAACTTGCTGTACAGAGGCAACTTCATGAGCAACTAGAGGTAAAACTTTAGTTTAGTTTTCAAGTTTTTTTAGATTTTAATTTCAAAGTAAAAAATTGAACCATTGATCTCAAAAGTCAAAGTTTGACTACCTGAAAACAATTTTGGTTCTTATTTTCAGATTCAAAGGAACTTACAATTGAGGATAGAAGAACAAACAAAGCAACTAAAGAAGACGTTTGATCAAAATAAACAACAGAAAGCTAATAAGTCGGGGAATTGAGATATCACATTTTCACAGGACGATCACCACTCAACGAATTTTGACAATGAAGAGATTTTAGATTTTTAAGACGGTTCTGAACCCTTTTCCTATCCAAGATAAGTTAGATTTACATCAAGATAGCTCGAGCTTTTTTGACCAAAGATCCATGCGCGCTTCAGAATTAGGGAAGTGCATGATTTCTGCTTTACATGATCACGAAACAAAAGTTGCAGATGATCTAGACAAGAGCTTTTTATGAACAAAAAGTTGAAGTCTTGAATGCCAAATACGAGTGTTTATGCTTGATATCCATGCAGTTATCTTGTGTACTAATATTGATTTGATAATCAATAACAATTACGGAAGTTATTACAAAAAAGTAAAAAGTTTGAAAGTGTCAAAATGAAAAGACAAGGCACAAAACAAAGGGGCAATTGCATATATACCTACTACAACACTTGGTGTTAAAAGAAAATGTACTTATCAAAAGAGAGTTGCAATAAAGAAGAAGAAAGTAGTTGTGCAGAGTAGCTCAAAATCTGAGGAGAAAGATGATAATGGATCTGATGATGATAGAAAGAGAGTGATGGCTCTCACAGTCCTTTCAACACACAAAGAACCAGAAATCATAAATGTTATTCCTTTAGAAGTCAAACATCCTATATTATCATATACTATGGGAATTAGAGAAGGAAATAAGCTTATGTGGGCATTCAAAAGAACAAATGGCTTATGGTATCACTTCTTTAGTTTTTCACAGATGCTATACTTTATGGATATGGATGATGTGTGTACTCTCTGGAAGCTGTACAAGGAGAAATATGGTGATGTTAGACCAGAGGAGGCATATGAAAGAGTGAACTATTACTACTTGAAAGTTATGTTTGAACCAAGTGATGCTGACCTAGAGTGGAGAACACTGAAGGCAGGAAAAGTTCAAAGGTGATACTTGTATCAGTCTTGTGGTGTCCATGCTTTAACTGTTGGAGGGTCAACCATCTATATGTTGGTTGAAAAGGATTATCCAGTTCTAAACTTTCATAGAGAAATTATTCATCAGATGGTGCAAAATGGTAAGTTACAATTGCAAAAACATTTCTTATATGATATTCAAGCATACAAATTATTGACTAAGTATGAGAAGATACTTGATCCAAGTTTGTCAAAGAAGAGGTAAGTGTGTTCGGAAGCATCCTCCTGGTGATTGTTCATGCTTTGAAGAAACTTGATGATTTTGGGAGAAAATATCAAGTTTAGGGGAGGATTATTGGGTTTAGAGATGCTACTGCGAAGGATAATACAACTGCTCAAGGTGCTAATCGGAAAATACTCTAAGTGTCATACTACTGCTAGTGTATTCGATACTACTACTAGTATTGAAGATTCTACTGCTGAAGTTACATGATACTGCTGCTAAAGTAATATATTCTGTTGCTCAAGTGATAAGATTGTATACGATTATAAATAAATATAGAATAGATACAAAAAGATTTGTCTTGTATAGAAAGTCATTGTAAACCGTGTAGGACTCCTTAGTATATAAAAGGGGATCCTACGGTTAGAGTTATGTACGTATCAAAGTTAGAGTCGATTCACTTTAAGGTTGTAAACCCTAGCATTGTTGAGTGCTTGTATATTTTATATATTGAAGTGTTGAGTGTGAAAGCAATTGTTTTACTGTTCTTCTTAAGTTAAAAATTACATTCCGCATTCTGTTTAAATCATTGTTATTCTAAGTCAGTTTATATACGATCTATTGCTCAACTGGGATCAACAGCGATTAACATTGGTTAAGTCGGTTCTAGGAAGCTTACCTTTGTGTTTCTTTTCTATATTTTGTGTGCCTTTGAGTGTGATTAAACAACTAGAGAGAGTGAGAAAAAACTTCTTTTGGGGAGGGGGAATGCAAAAAATTAGCATGGGTCAAATGAGATATGTTACTAGCCTCACATGGGGAAGGGTGTTAAATATTGGGTCATTACAGGGGAAAAATTAGCTCTTTTGGGAAAATGGTGGTGGAGATTCAAAAGGGAATGGGATCATTGTCGGTTAGGGTCATTAAAAGTATCCATGGAGAGAGTGGTGGCCTTGGTTACGTTAGGGGGTGGGGGGTTCGGATGGGAAGGAAGGGGGTGGGGGTGGCGTGATATCAAAGGGGTAGGGGAGGAGTTGGAGGGGTTAGGGTTAGAGTTTGTTTCTTCGTTTGTTGGGGAGGTAGGGAATGGTGTGATATTAGATTTTGGATTGATAGATGGGTGTGCGAGGTTAGGCTATATGATAGATTTTCGAGACTTTACCACTTAGATAGGCGAAATGAGGGTAGGGTGGCAGATTAAGGGAAATGGGTAGATAGTGTTTAGGTTTGGGAATGGGAATCGGTTAGAAATCTTAGAGGGAGGGTATGCAGGGATTTTGAAGACTAACAAGTTTTATTGCAAAACGTTGTTATCAATTTCGATTGTAGGGATCATTGGAGGTGGGCGTTTCAAGAGAGGGGTGACTTCACTGTTAGAGAGCTAACAAAGTTGGTTGAAGAAAAGACTCTAAATGTTGTTAATAGGAGCGAGGCGACGATATGGAACAAATTGGTTCCAAAAAAGTGAATATTTTCGTGTGGAGGGCTTTAAAAGGTAGGCTCCCGGTTTGTGAGGGATTAGACAAGATGGGCCTTGATTTGGATTTCGTTTTATGCCCTTCTTGTGGCGACATGGTGGAATCATGTTCTCATTGTTTGGTCTTGTGTAATTTCTCGAAAAGCGTATGGGGAAAATATATAGTTGGTGGATGATTGAGAATGTTAATGCGTTTTCCATTGAGGAGTTTTTCGCCTCTAATGGAAATACTAACATCCCTAGTCATTCATCTAAAGTGTGGCAAGCGGTTATTTGGACATCCGGGTACTTCATTTGGAAAGAAAGGAATTCACGTGTGTTTAAAGGTAAAGCTTCAAGTTTAATTAAAATAGTCCAAGACATTCAACTTAAAAGTTTCGAGTGGATTGAGAGAAGGTAAGGAAGAAAAGCAAGATAAAGTGGCAACAATGGATTTTTGATCCAGTTAAATATCGAATCTGTTGAGGGCTTCTGGTTTAACTGTCATGCGATCTAAGTGTTGGGACTGGGAACTGATTTGCTGGTTAAGAGTGTTTGGCACAGGCTGGCAATTGTTCTGCAGGTTTTAAGGGTGTTTGGCACAGTGAGTTTTAAAAGTTTGCATTATATATGCAATTAATTGATGGTCTGTTCTCTTTTATATTGTGTTGATTGACATTATAATGTGAGTGGGTCCGATTTAGCTTTACACACTTTAGATAGTGGTGTGTCAGCATTTGCGTTTTTGCTTGTTATATATATTTCTAGTTTGTATTTTGTTCTCTTTGTAATTTTTTTTCATGAATCCACTATACTTAATCAACTTGTTAATATAGTGGATGACTTTGTTTGTATTTGGTTGTGTTTTTTGGAACAGATTGCCTTTAGGAGAGAGAGAAGAGAGAAAAAAAACCGTGTCTTTCAAATTACTATATATATCATTTCTCCAAGGCACGGACTACCAGTATTAATAAAATAGTGTTTTCCCACAAATGTTATAATAGTACACATTCAGTGTGTTACGGTTATCGGGTTATGTATGTCTTATGTTTGGGCTTCCCTTCTATTCGGGTTTCTTATATGTTTGGGCCTCGCTTCTGTTCTTTTGGACCATTTACTTAGCCTGGGCCGGTTATTGTACAAACACTATTAGTTTGTATACAAACAAGGTAGTAGCCCCGCCGCGTTGCGGCAGGTCGAGGTAATTTTTTTCCTGAGAAGCTGCAATTGGCTGTTTCCGAATAGGCGTAACATAAGCAATTATCAAAATGTGTGCTCTTAGGCACTTTACTATCGTCATTGATTTTACTGCAGCTGTGCTGCAAAAATTGCCCAAAATGGGTGCCTTAACTGTATAATTCGGCCACTTAAACCTTCTAAGATTTCTATACAACATTCCTACCGATACTATGTCGTTAAGTTTTTTTACAACGATCATACAGATATAGCATTGCTAGTTTTTTTAACAACCTTTACATGGTTGTGATACAAAAGCTTGTAAACCATCTTCTGTTGCTAATCATCAGCATGTTCACCATCTGTTTTGGGTTTCTTAGGATGTAGCGCTTCTTCTTCCTGTGCTGAACCTTGGAATAGTTGTTTTCTGACAGACGACGATGGGATGTCTTTTGTTGCTTCCTTTTTTGACGAAAGCATTCCTTATATGGCCTTTGCCGAAGCGTCGCTAACCTGTTTGTCAGTCATTATTCTGCACCACAATTGCATTTATAAAACAAAAAGTCAGACTCTATATTACGTAACACATTGACCAGTATATTATTAAAGCGTTAAGATGTAATGTATCTAATAACTGTTTTGCACAAAGTATGATATGTAGGTTATGTGTAAAACACCTAAACATGAAAGTATGAATGAAAACATGCAAGCGGTATAACAAACAAATGAAAACAACGAATGCATTAGGTGTTTAAAACACAGAGGCAAAAAAATTATTCTGAAAACCTGACGGAGACTGATTTTTTAAAGAAGTCTGTAGACTATGTTTTTCGTTGTGTTAGGTGGTTGGCCCGGCTGAGTTCCTACAATAATTTTTAGCCCAGGTGATGAAGTTGCCCTCGATAAGGCTACATATAACTGCGCATGTCTAAATATTGGTTCGGGCAAGTAGATCCCAATTTTCCTCAACGACTGGCCTTGACTTTTGTTAACAGTCATTGCATAACACAATTTGACAGGAAATTATTTGCGCTTGAAAATGAATGGCATCTTTTGTTCTCTGACTGTCAAGACTCCTTGGAAGAAACACCTTCTCGCCAATTCTTGTGCCAGTAATTATCTTTGCCTCGATTACTCTCGATAACAATTGAGTAACTATCATACGCGTTCCATTACCAATCGTATGTGAATGACAACCGACAGCTTTCCTTTTTAACTGAGGTTGCAACAAATGAGCATCTTGTGATGGCACACTCTGTGACACACATCGATCCACCACGTGATGACTGGCCATCAAACCTCATCTTTTTCAACGCAGAATTTGTATCAACACTGTGCCTTCTTTTTAGCCCACCCTCAACCACTACAGTCTCATTTATTTCGCCAGCTTCCATACATGGAATTCTAACCTCTAACTCTCGTTCATTAGCTATACTACCCTCACCTAAATGAGGCCGTAACTGATTTGGCAAAGATGTCTCACTTCAAAGATCTATATCGTGGCGTTTTTTGCACGACCTACTTTTAGTTTTCATAACTTAAATATCAATGCCAGCAACCAAAATTATTGGCAAGAAACTAAAAGTAGCTAATTTTTTCAGATCTGGGAAAGTTTTTTTTGGATATTCATACATGAAGAAACAAAACAGTCAGCAACTTTTAACAAAAAAAAAAAGCAACGTGTAATACACCGTAAAATCCTAGGTCATTTATTAATGCTAATTACCAACATTATTCTATACTAAGCCATTTTTGCGGGCTAATTTGAAACTTTTTACATGAAACACTGTTTGTTTGAACACCCGATTGTTTTGTTCACTGTTTATTTGACACCCAAATGTTATGAACACCGTTTGTTTAACACCCGAGCATGTTTTGCCACTCGATATCACCCAAATGTCACTCTTGGATATCACCCAATGAGGTTAAACACCGGTAACTCCACTTGCGACCCGACACTTGATTTTAACACCGGTATATTAATATTAATTATATATATAATAAAGTATATATAATTAAGACAATTATTGTTACTCTATATATATATATATATATATATATATATATATATATATATATATATATATATATATATATATATATATATATATATATATATGACGACACCGTTTGAATAATTGAGGTTTTCACAAACCGACACCGACACCGAAATATATTTCACAGTTTTACGGAACACGACACCCCGATATCTTTTGGGCCGAACACAAGTCCACTTCATTTCTTTTCTACTTGGGCCGAACCACCACCACCAAGCCCACACGGCTCATAATTCTTTTCACATTGGGCCGAGGGATGACACAAGCCCACCACCCATGTTCTTCACGTATTGGACCGGACCCTAACACAAGCCCACTGGCCATTTGCTTTGCCCTTTCTTCGTTGCTACAACGCATGGGATACAAGGAGTATACATGCATGTTTCCTTTTGTTTCCTCACATTCGACACATCAAGTTTTCCTATAAGGAGTTGACTTGCAACCTAAGCCGGCCTAGCACCTAAACTTTAAACATACGAACCTTGGGATAAAGTCATTACACGACTAAACCATACTAAACACTCACTAATCACTTGTGACCAATGGATTCAATGTTTCTAAATCCCCTTACATATCAAATAAACTAATCACAAAAGTACCTTCTAAGGCCTAATCTCTACCAATTTTATATCGATTTAGCTTCATGCTTGGCGACACGACTTGACTACTCAAGGGACGCTTGAAACATTCTTGTCTCACCACAAGAGACACTCGTATGGAGAGTAAGGGTAGCTAACCAAACATTTCACCCTATATAAACAACATTAAATGCACATATGTCTCACATTTGCAAGAACTCTCAAACTTCAAACACTTTCTTTTCTTCCTTTCTTGGCTGCTAACGAGAAGAAACAAGGAGGACACAAGCAAGGATTGGGCAAGAGACGGGTTGGATAACTAAGTTTCGGGTACAAGGATCACTCCACGAAGAGGGCATCATTTGGTTTGCTCTCGTTGCTCGTACACACGACCTCTTCCCCACCCCTTTGGTGTTGTAAGTTATTCACCACCCTTTCAAATTGTATATCATTTCAATCATGCATATTACGTTGAGTTTTATCACACGACACGCGTATAAGATTTCTAAATATAAGTTTTCATTACACTATAACGTCATCACTTGCCTCAACACCCCTAGAAAAGCCCTCGCCATTTTATTTCTACACGTACAACTATGATATTTTCTTCGACCCTCCCTTTATTCGGCTCGAACTTAACCAATATCACTAAACATGCAAGGCTCGTACGTTTTAAACCACGAATACTAGACCAAAACCAAATGCTAGTCGAACGAGTTTTAAAAACAAACCACCCCCACTTTGGGCCTTACCGGGCTAACGAGCCCAAAACAACACCCTTATAACATTTTTTTTTCGAATTAGAAACTTAGTGAATTTTCGAATGGAAACTGGTCCCTAAAACCGAGTTTTACAAATAAAAAGGGGTAAAAAATGGTAACTTTTATAAGGATAAAAGTTAATTTTTCGAAAACTAGATTTTGGACTAATTTTGCAAAAGCCTCACGTTAGGGACTAAATGTGACAAAACTGCCAAACTTGCGGGTAAGGACTAAAACAGTAACTTTTAACGAAACTTAAGGGTAGAAACTGCCATTTCTCAAAAATTAAGGTGTATTGTGTAAAAGCTTACAAAGGGACTAAAATTATAATTATTTTTAACCAAGGGTAAAAAGTGTAACTTTTCCTAAAGTTAAGGGTTAAATTGTGACAAGTTATACTTTTATAACTAATTATATAATTCTTATAAAAACATATATAAATGTTTTTCTTTAACTATATATATATATATATATATATATATATATATATATATATATATATATATATATATATATATATATATATATATATATATATATATATAACTTTATTAAAAATATATAATCACAAATATTTTTAAAACAATATTATTTTCATAACAAGTTAATATTTATCACCCACCGGTTCATAACAACAATGCAAATAACTACGTAAAGATATTTGAAATACATTTAAGACACCCGAAACGGATATCACCTTACACGTGATACATCACACGTCATTTATGACACGAATCTAAAACACCGATTACAATATATTTATAGGTCGCAAGTCGGAGGAATTTCATTGCTAGTAGTAGCAGTACACCGTCACTCTTGAGCACCGTTGTGACTACACACCTTTCAGGTGAGTTCATGGTCCCACATTTTTAATTGTTTTTAAACCCCGTGGGGAGATACATGCTATAAATCGAACACAAGTATTTTTCTGTATGCTGTTATCACCTGATATTGCCTAAGTTGACACCTGTGCTACAAGTCCCTCATATCACGAACCTTAATCACTTGCGAGTGAGCGCGAATATAGTTGATAGATCTATTGGAATGGCAGCCCACCTCTGTCAAGGTGATCACTTGGCAGGAGGTGTGCTATATTCGAGGTATTATGGAAATTTGGCACATTTCCTGTCACCGAGGGCCCCTTGTCATTTACATCCGCTGTGGTGTAGATGATTATTATTATCTTTACGATATGTCAAATCAATGTTAAGGCTTGCGTTTCGTGAGGCTTAGGAGCAATATTACACCCGATTTAGTCAAGACCTGTCTATCTTGGCTTGTTATTTCAAATGCTTGACTTGTGTTCACACTATTATTATTTAAACTACTATGGATTCACTCAACCTTTGTGTTGACTTTTTAAGCATGTTTATCTCAGGAAATTAGCAAGCATGGCGGCACGGAGCTGGCAAAGGGCACATGACCTCCATTGTGATTTCAATAATTATATCATTCCTTACAAACTCATCACCTCTTTTGTGAAACAATTATCATTTTGGAAAAATGTTTGTAACTCTGAATATTTGAGTTTTCATGGAATGATATTGCAAATCTTTTGAATTGTTTTCTATGAGTATGTCTGTGTACTAAATTGTAATGACCCCGATTAGACTTCCGCTGCTTAATCAAATTTCGGGGTGTTACACAACATTACACAAAAGGACGGGCGAGATCTACCTACTAAAACCCTTGCAAGTACTAAAACGTTTAGTTATTTCTAACATAAAAAACAATAACAGTTTTGCGTTGTACTAAAAAAACATGAGAATCCGAAATCACTTTTTTTTTTGCAATACCTACTTTTGCATCATGAAGTTAAAGATCCTAAGGGAGATTTGGAAACATGGAGAGGTAGTGTACCTGTGTGGATAAATCTTAGAAGTGGATAAATCTTAGAAGTCAGCAAACTTTATCCACATCCTAAAAATTCCTTCGTCTGGGCTAAAAACTTTAGCAGACCAAAATAATGGGCTAACAACGCTGGACCAAATTTTACTATTTTATATTCAGCAACGATGTCGGGAGTTAGTATAGATACAAGGAGTAGTGATACGTGGGAATCGCACCAGGCTTTACCTCTCAAGGGATCTTGAGAAGATTACAACCCCCACCAGGCAGTGTACCTGATCGTTGTAGTATAGTATAGTGACAAGTACCGGGGGATTGATCGTTCAGCTAGGAATAGTGTCGCTAGGATTAGAAAACCTAAATACTAGTTCTAAAGGTGAGGGATGATTCTTTTTGTATTTTTATATTTTTTAGAAAGCAAGTAAAAATCTCGGGTTTGAAGGATTTGGGCGGAATTAGTTGCTAGTCAACTAACCCAATACTAAAGATGCAATCAAAATAAAATACTAGAAATTAAAATAAACTAAATTATACTAAGGTTGTGAGCAATAAGTGGAGAAAATGTGTTTACTTAGATTTCACTACTCCCTAGACATCTTTTACACGTTAATTACTTGTTATAGTTGCGTGGATGACGGATTGTATTCCTTAATACCATTCATGGGGTGGCGCACTTAATTCCCCAATCCTATGAGTGCCTACTTCACTCCTATGTCGAGCCGGCTAAGAAGCTCCTAACATGAGATCATTAGAATTTACTCATGCATTAAATACAACCAATAAAACCTAGTGCACGTCAGTTCATGTTTTCTAAGACGTTCAAGCATGTTACCATTTGGAAGTCTGCCAGTTTTCTTAAGCCTAACATCGAATTCATTCATCCAATACAACTATAAACAAGTAATCAACACATAATTAACATCTAGGTTTCATTAGATCCAAGCAAGCACAAGATAGATCTAGCCTAGCATGATGGAATTAAGACAAGAACAAGATATAGACAACCAACACATAGACATATTGATTGAATTAAAAGAATACTTATCTCAATTACACATGAAAGGGATCAAGGGCTTAGAACCCTTGAAAAACCTGTAAAATTCGTACCAAGTTCGTACTTAGGGTTTCTCCAAAACTTCTCTCTTTTTAATGTGAAAATTAGAAAACTATATATAGGAAATAGGGTCTGACGGCGTCAAGACAAATTTTGTGACGCCGTCATCTCGCCGCCAAAATACTTCTCGGACTGCCTTGATCTACTTTTGACGCCGTCATGTGTTAGCATTTTCCAGGCCGTCATGCATTTTACTCTTGACGCCCTACTTCGTGACGTCGTCAATTCTGTACTGGGTCGTCATGGAATTTACTCTTGACGCCGTCAGAAATTTCTTCTTGACGCCGTCACCTACTGTTCCCAGCAAGGAAAATTAAGACTTTGGCGTTTTCTTCACTTTTATGCTCCAAAAACGTCCGAATTGCTTCCTTTTCCAGATTTCACTCCCAATGTACCTAAAATCACAAAAGGAACGATTTAGGGCAATATTTGATCAAATAAATTCAATTCCGGGCTTAAATGACCCCCTAAAAGTGGTTCATTTTTCGCCTCATCATATACCCTTACACTTGAGATTTGCTTGTTCTCAAGCAAATGTGCTTTTATTCTACTCAAAATACAAGTTAGGGGTCATTTAACACTAATATAAAAGTAATTACAACAAATAATCGTTCCACTAAAGACCAATAGACAAGCACGGAGGTCATACACAAGCACCTCACAAATAGTGTTTAGATACTCACATCTCTCGGGTGTAATAAAGTATAAATTACAATATGGAAACGGAAGATATCTCTCACTACCTGTCATAGCAAAATAGATTACCATAGGCTTGGGAAAGGATCAAACCTCCACCACATGGCGTAAGCACCTAGGATAAACTATCAAAGAGGTCTTTTAAAGGGTTGTAACTTTAGGTGTAGGGATATGAAATACACGGTTTTGTTGGATAAAAGAAGTTTTTACTGGTGGCGAGTTAACAATCTTGGTTAATTACATGTACAAAATGGCGTTGCTAAGCCAAGACTAGACTCGACTTAAGCTAATAAATGAAAAATAACAAAAACATAAAATGAACATAGAATAAAAAGGGATGGTAGTCCGTATGTTTTTTCTCTTTTCTTTTTCTATTTTTTTTTTCTTTTCTTCTTGATTTTTCGATTTTTTTTTTTTTTTTTTTTTTTTTTTTTGCATACACTTTTACCCTACCATCCGAAATAATACATCATATGGAATGAACATTTCCCTTACACTTGAATCTTTATATACTTTACAATAAACTAATCTAATGACTCGAATTAAGAAAATCAAAACACTTGGAGTACTTTTAAGATTAACGTACATATGGGGGTAATATATGATGTTCTTCCCCATTACTCCATAAACAAGTACTTTACCCATGAGTCCCAATCGTCCCAAAACAATATGTACAATGATATGACTCGACTTAGCAACCATGTAATCAATTAGATAGTTAACTTAGGGTTTAACAAATAACAATAATGCACTAAAAATGAGTGCATACACGGAAGGCTAAGGCGATTTGGTTGTACATTTAAGTGGGGTGTACCAAATTCTTCCTTTAAGTAAAATGCTTAAAGTTAGAAAAGAAAAGATAGGCTCGGAGGGGTGTACTAGGGGTTTCGTGTACTAAAAATGAGTACAACGCTAAGGTTGTGAGAAAAATTAGTTGACTTAACTAGCCAAGTAATATGACTTAAATGGTCAAGTAATTATGATACGGGTTTAACACAAGGGTGATCCTAATGCCTCTTATCATGTAGTAAATCCTACTACACGAATGTAGTCTCACTAGCGGTCTCGGGATGCATCACTAACGCAAGTTCTAGAATCTAAATGCTACCGGTACACTCATAAGCACTAATAGTAAATGCTTTTCCTATCAAATCTAAAGGCGAACCTCACATATTTGGGTGGAAAATTTTTCTGAATATACGGTTTTGTGCTAGTCATACAATCTCCTATCCATGAGACGTTTGCTATGGCTAAAGTTTCACTCCTAAATGTTGTAAAAAATTTTAAATTTGGCGCTAAAATTGCACTAACAAGTATTTCTCATAGTTTTATTACACATCTACTATCAAACAAAACAAACTCAAGCGAAAGTGCATATGTAAGGTATCATCTTTTTACCCTCCCCTTACACATAAGATGAACATTGTCCCCAATGTTCAAGTAAAGAATGTAAAAGTTAAAAAGTAAAAAGAATGAAATCAAATACTCCCCTGATTCGCTCGGTATGGATAATAAGGTAGCCAGGTTAGATCTTCCTCCAAGAAAATGAACAATCAAAGCTTCCCTTCCAGAATATAAATCATCTTCTTGTCAAACATAACCTGTAAATCCTGAGAAAATAGACAAAACAACCTCGTGTAAAATCGGCGGCATCCTATATAAGTTACTAAATCCTAGAAAACAAGATAAGATATAATGCTTGTTGAATGAAGTTTGCAGATCTCCTGGAGATTATAAAACTTAATAATTCACAAAAACCATAAGACTCCGTTAGAAAAACAAAACCGGTAAAATTTCCAGATTTTTACACGTGACGCCGTCAAGAGTTAACTCGTGACGCCGTCAGAAGTGACCTGCAGAAATTCTTATGTTAAGTTTCCGGAAAATTTCTGGAAAAACTTGGTCCTACTTCCTGGAAAATCCTGCAAAACTTCATTATGACTCAATACAAGCATTTGACTCTAACAAATACGAATACACATGTTCATTTAATATTGTGGAGAATCATGATCGGTTTGTTTCTTAAAAACATATTTGGGGTTTCCCCTTACACTTATCTTTTGCAAAAATACTTTTAGGTGGAGTTAAGACTAGGCCAAAACAACAAAGTAAAGTATTTCCACTATTTAGTTTAGAAACATGATCAACCAACAATAAAAATAAAGCATGCATATGGAAGAAAATAACAAACAAACAAAAATAAAATCACACGAAACATGGGTTGCCTCCCAAGAAGCGCTTTTCTTTATTTACGAGTCTTGTAGCTAGACTCAAGGCCATGGGTTAACGTGTATCGCTTATGCTCACATAACCAAGTGTGAGCCATCTAATAGTCGCCTCATCTTTCTTATAATCATCTCCTAACTCTAAGCATCCGCGATAGTATCTTTTATTCTTTTCATGGGTATACTTAAGTCCTTTTCTCTTATCATTCTCACTTAACATTTCCATGGGCGGATACCTACTACACTTTTCCATGGAAAAATCTTTGAACCTAGGGTGTGTGCGGGGCATTTGATAGACAAAATCTTCATCCCCATCCGAGAATGTAATTAACCCTTCTATGAGTTTTTCATCGAGGTTGGTCAACCGTTTGAAATGTTTTCCAAACACAACTTGGGTCAACTTATCATCAATAAACTCTCCTAGATTCTCCATAACCATGAACTCAACAAGATAAACTAAGCTTCCTACAAACACGTGCAATGGTATTGCCCTAGCAATAATGTTTTCTCCTTTGTATTCTAACTCATCTACCATGATTTTATTATATTCATTACGCGAGATTATGTTCATTGGGAGAGATGAGTTAAGATAGGCGTTAAAGCTCTTAAATCCGATCTTACAAGGAAATTGCATGTTAAATGAACTATCACACTCAATCCTGGTTCTAGGGTCGACATACCTAAGAGGATTTATTTCTTCTTCCATCCTATTCTCATTAATCACATCACCATCATCAAGATCCTCATCGGAGTCTGAATAGTAAAAAGGACTAGCCCTACGGTCATCATCATGATCAGACTCTTCTAACTCAGAATTATTGTCAAAGTGGTGGTTGGGTGAGAGGTTAGGTGGGTTCTCATTCTCCACTAGAGGGAGTGGGGCTGGCATTTGGAAAATCCAACGATGAAAAACACGAATAACAGGAATCAAACGATCAATGTTATTGTTATCCATCGAAATAGTTTACGAACAGAGGACACGAAGAAATAAGATAGACTAAAGAAACCTAAAAATAAAAATAAAATCTCACTAGAAAGGAATCTAGCAAGTAGACCTAATAAAAAGAGATTCTAACCTAGACAATAACTATTCCCCGGGCTGCGGCGCCAAAAACTTGATACGTGGGAATCGCACCAGGCTTTACCTCTCAAGGGATCTTGAGAAGCTTACAACCCCCACCAGGCAGTGTACCTGATCGTTGTAGTATAGTATAGTGACAAGTACCGGGGGATTGATCGTTCAGCTAGGAATAGTGTCGCTAGGATTAGAAAACCTAAATACTAGTTCTAAAGGTGAGGGATGATTCTTTTTGTATTTTTATATTTTTCAGAAAGCAAGTAAAAATATCGGGTTTGAAGGATTTGGGCGGAATTAGTTGCTAGTCAACTAACCCAATACTAAAGATGCAATCAAAATAAAATACTAAAAATGAAAATAAACTAAATTATACTAAGGTTGTGAGCAATAAGTGGAGAAAATGTGTTTACTTAGATTTCACTACTCCCTAGACATCTTTTACACGTTAATTACTTGTTATAGTTGCGTGGATGACGGATTGTATTCCTTAATACCATTCATGGGGTGACGCACTTAATTCCCCAATCCTATGAGTGCCTATTTCACTCCTATGTCGAGCCGGCTAAGAAGCTCCTAACATGGGATCATTAGAATTTACTCATGCATTAAATACAACCAATAAAACCTAGTGCACGTCAGTTCATGTTTCCTAAGACGTTCAAGCATGTTACCATTTGGAAGTCTGCCAGTTTTCTTAAGCCTAACATCGAATTCATTCATCCAATACAACTATAAACAAGTAATCAACACATAATTAACATCTAGGTTTCATTAGATCCAAGCAAGCACAAGATAGATCTAGCCTAGCATGATGGAATTAAGACAAGAACAAGATATAGACAACCAACACATAGACATATTGATTGAATTAAAAGAATACTTATCTCAATTACACATGAAAGGGATCAAGGGCTTAGAACCCTTGAAAAACCTGTAAAATTCGTACCAAGTTCGTACTTAGGGTTTCTCCAAAACTTCTCTCTTTTTAATGTGAAAATTAGAAAACTATATATAGGAAATAGGGTCTGACGGCGTCAAGACAAATTTTGTGACGCCGTCATCTCGCCGCCAAAATACTTCTCGGACTGCCTTGATCTACTTTTGACGCCGTCATGTGTTAGCATTTTCCAGGCCGTCATGCATTTTACTCTTGACGCCCTACTTCGTGACGCCGTCAATTCTGTACTGGGTCGTCATGGAATTTACTCTTGACGCCGTCACCTACTGTTCCCAGCAAGGAAAATTAAGACTTTGGCGTTTTCTTCACTTTTATGCTCCAAAAACGTCCGAATTGCTTCATTTTCCAGATTTCACTCCCAATGTACCTAAAATCACAAAAAGGAACGATTTAGGGCAATATTTGATCAAATAAATTCAATTCCGGGCTTAAATGACCCCCTAAAAGTGGTTCATTTTTGGCCTCATCAAGTAGGCCCCCGCCGCGTTGCGGAAATGAATGTTTGTTTGGAACAGTCTACATTTGAGTTTAGGAATAGTGAAACCAAGGTTGTTTACATACCGTAATCACTATGAGCAACACAGACATGTTACGAATGTTATCTATACTACATATAATAGACAAATGACCCTCTCTCCAAAAAATTCGAATGTACAAAAAATTATTGAATGTTTACAACACTTTAAAGTAAGGATTTTTCAGAATTACAACAAGCAAAACATTGTGTACAATGAAAACAAGCATAACTTGAAATTCAGACCAAAATCTTATAATTATACATTAAATAGCATTTAAAACACCCTTGGACCTATTATTACAATTACTTAAACATAATGTACAACCCTCCATAATCAACTTTACTTTTCATCTTTAGATAACAAATTATGCATAACTACTAAAGCACAATATACAACTACCCATCAGCCCAGAACATAAAACTGAGATCCATCAATCCCATTTCATCTCCAAATAAACAACAACCACCATTCCTCAATCAAACAAACAAGATTCGATGCTAAAAAAACGAAACAAAGATCTCAGCTTTTGCACGACACATAACAAAATTCATATTAGACAAAATCACAAAATTTTGATTTCAATGTTTGTTTCATCGAATCAAAAATCAAATACAGTTAAATAAAAATAAATAAATAAATGATGCATGAGATATAAGAAATTTGTGGTTTGCTTTCTTGAGGTGTTCGAATATCAAAAGAAAAAGAAAGTCAGATCTAATTTTTCTTTGGGATAGAAAAATTTAGTGTGACTGTGTATGTAGTTGTATAAGTGTGTTTAGGGTTACACATATTTAGGGATAGAGGATATATATATTTGCTATTAATTAGGGTAAATAAGTAGTGGACTTGGGTTGGTAAAAGAAATATTAGACCTTCTTGCTATAATTTGAAAATTTGGAGTACAAATGTGTTTTGGGCTTTATTATTGAGATCCGAATATTTAGAGTAAATTTTGTGATAATCCAGATTTTTTAGAAAAGTTTTTAGGCCTAAATTTAGTATTGTATTATTATTTGAATTAATAAAATTTATTTTTAGAAGACAATTTACTATATACTAAAATATTATAAAACACAAAAACCTTTCCTCTCCGTATCCGTTTTTTGAATTTTAGTCCATTGGTTTACTCAATATTACCCTTTTTTTTTTAATTATGAGAAGGATGAACTTTCTTTCAACCATTTTAACTTTATACCTTTATAGCATTACACTATTACCCGTTCTATATTATCACAACATCGCGCATTAGTATACAAATCTATGTATATTAGCTTGATACCGCTTGAAGTAACTTAAATTTAAAATTATTGTCATCCGTAAAATTATTATAACTATAAACATATAATTGAAAAATATTTTTCTCTGGAATTTTTTTTAGTAGAAACATAACTGAATAACATTTGTTATCCAAAAAATATAATTTCAGGGTACCCGCCGCCGCATCGTGCGGCACCCTGCTAGTGCTATATAAGTGAAAGTTAAATATTTATCACATATACAATCACCTTAAAACTTATAAATAAATTAGAGAACCTCCCTGCAGTCCAACAGCAGGGATGACATCCCGTTATTTAATGTATTAGTAGTATGTTTAGTAAATAGAATTTCTTTTAGTCGCTGGCCAATACCTGTAGCTCAATAGTGTAGACATACATGTAGCACCTACTTGGCTTATAAACGTTTTTTGTGTTTCCTGAAGCCATGTCCGCAAACCATTGCATAATAATGTCTGCAAAACAGTTACTTCGATCATTACTAAAGGTATTTTGTAGATTCTATTAAAACTAATCGAACCTGTCGACACCGAATATGCGTTCCCTGTCGGCCAAATTTTTATAAGATATCATTTTTTACAATATAACACAATAGTTTTACCTTAAGATTTACACACACAATGTTCAAGAAAGCGAGTCGCACAACTGCAGCCTGCATATTACACATCGAACCGAATTATTTTTTATGAACAACTATAAGCAACCAATCCCAAATACCCCCTTAACAGCCTAAGTATAACAAAACACCATAATACAGATCGAAGTAAACACCATATTTGTGATAAAGCTTGTGCATAATACCTCAACTTAACAATACAATCCAAATGTCCTACGAAATCAAATTTTATCTGACTATAAGCTTTTGACTTTGTTGCTTTGGACTCCAGGTTTGCCAACAAACCAAGATAAGTTCCAAAGCAGTGAAGCACATATCCAAACACCCATTTTTTTTTAAGTTGAGGTATAAAAAATCAGATATGGGCCAAACAGGCAGTAACTTCTTGGGCTGACGCAAAATTTCTGCTGGGCTAAGATTCTTTTTTTTAAGTATAAAATTAGCCGCAGCGTATATAAAATTTGCCACCGACGTAGCAGAATAGAATAGATACATAATACGGTTCGTATTCTAAAGGTTTCCAGAACTCTTGGTACCTTGCTTCGTGACGACGTTTTTGGTATTTGTTGACATCGTAAGCGCTGTTTCGTTTTTTTATTCAATGATCACCTACAGTAAATGTTTGGTACAGTGGAAGCTAGTGGTTTGGGTTGTTTTTTGGTTTCTCTATTGCTGCTATTATTATCTGTTTGTGCTTGGGATTGCCATTAGTTATATGCATGTTTAGTAGCAACCATTCTACATGTGAGGTTTGTGTTTTCTGTCTTTGCATGTTCCTTTTGTTAACGAATATATGTTCTACCATGGCGTTTTTTGCAAGCTTACCAATCATATAAACAGGTCTATCACACATGTATAGAGGCTCCCGCCACAACGCGGCGGGTTCTGTCTCCTTGTTTATTAGTCATAGTTTGGGGCCAAAATAAAATAAATAAATAAACGAAAGTCTAACCCTATCTATAAAAAAAGAACACCCGGCCGGTAAAACCAAGCCACCTGAGGGTCGGTAATCAACCATCACCAACAACATATTCGTCATATCCATCCTCCGTGAATCAGTTAATTTCAATCTCATCATATACATTTTTCTGGTATGTTTTATAAAATTTTGAAACCATATATTTTTTTTTATGATTGTGTTAGGGTTTATGAATTTTGCAACACTAGTATATTGATTGATTGTGTTAGGGGTCCTTTGTTAGTTTTGTAACAACGTTGTTACAGGTTATCAGTACCAGTAGCATGGAATAGTTTTCAAAAACACTTTGTTGGGTCTAAGAATAACCATGCATCATTTCCTTTAAATTTTCTAAGTCTTGTTGTTGGTATACATAGTTTTAGGGGCGTTTCCTGGTAATTCTTAAATTTGTGAACAAACATTATTTAGTATATAGGTAGACATTTGGAAATTTTTAAGTGTATATGATATTAGCAATTGCGGCTGCTTTCTTTCTCGGTTTGCTTGCTTAAATGGACCTCCTACTAAGTTGTAATGAGCCTTTCAACTGTTTTTAAGGGTAGCCCTTTGATGCTCGTGTAGTTGGATTTTCTTCCTAGGAGATATATGTATATATGACCTTATGAAAATGTACATGGAGTTAGTTATAGCTTGTGGAGATAATTTGCAATTGTTTTTTCATTCTCACCGCAAAAGCCCTTTTTTTGTTATTAACTTTTCATCTATTCAGCTGTCTTGTTAGCTTAGTAACTTCAAAATCCACAAGCGCAGGGCCTTTTATGTTTTATAGACCAAAATCATCTACGATTAAGCAAATTTGTCTAATCAAATAATAAAATGTATCGCTAGCATAATTTGGTGTTTCACTCTGTTAAGTTCTAGAACGGCTTAAGTTTTCCAGAATTGCACCCAATTTTTTTGAAAATATATAAATCTTTATAGTTTTGTTTATTGGATTTCTCAACTGGCTTGTCGTTTTGATTTAGTGGTCACATGTTCGCGCTGTAAGATTAATGTATAAGTGATTTCCCAAATCTGTATGTGATGCACGGAGTCCCAAAATTTATTGCAAATAAACTTCTGCTGTGTTTGATGAACAAAGATGCTGATAATTCTATGTCAACGCAATCCTCAGATGTCTACCAAGAAATTCAAGAGGTACTTGGAGATCACTTTTTTCTCGGAATTCGAAAGGATCATTGGTCTATGTTCGAACATTTTTACGAGCAAAAGTTTAACAAATCACCGGACTATCCGTCCTTAGGTGTGACTGATATTGATCAGCTCCTTCATAAGATGGGCAAAAAGGTGGCGGTGTTTGAAAGGCGAGAATGGGGGGAGACATATGTGATGTCTGCTCCTGTTGCAAAATTCAGACGAAAAATCCGTTTGAGGCCTTTTGTTGAAAAAGTACTCAATAGGAGTGAAGATTTCAAAATCGAGTTCGATAAGTTTGAGAACCGTTACAAGGAGCTGTGCCGGGAGAAATTGTTCTATCATTACTATGGTTTGACCGATCTTGAGCATCTTTGTCAAATCTTTAAAAAAATTCTGGTGGTGGAAGAAGAAAATGGAAAGAAGGTGATAAAGGCAGTCAATGGCATGTATAATTCAAAAAAAATGAAGAAATGAATGAAAAGATAGAGGGTTGCCGGACATTTGAAGAAGATGATAATTTACTTTCTCTTTGGGTAAATGTATTTTTGTTGGATCGTTTCAGGAGTATCTTAGATTTATCAGTTCAAATGATTATTATACTTCCATGTCTAAGTTATCTGTTTATGATTTCAAACCTTGTTGGATTGTTTCAGAATCCTCGTTTTGTTGAGTCAATTGGAAGTTTTATTTGGAAACCTGTTGCATCTTGTTTGGTCAAAATCAATGTTTGTTTATATGCCGAATGTTGCTGTATATCCTATCGTCCTTTACGATAGATTTTTGCAACCATGATAAGAACAATGATAGTTATTTAGTCAGTAGTTTACTACACAGGGTGCTGTACTTAAATCATAAAAACAATTATTTCTACTGGTGATTATAGAATTATTCATTGTGTTAATATAAGAACGTTGTCCTTTGACCCCTTAACAGTATACGCTCAATGTACCTATTTGGCCACTTCTAGTTACTCCCTCCCTAAGCCTCACAAAACATAGGAGCCTTGATACTCTCGGGTCACACTATTCTAGCTAAAATGTTTTATCTCTGCCCGGGTGAATTTAAAAAGAATCAATACAGTGATAATGGGCAATAGTTACATACAGTATATTTCTAGACGCCATGGACTGGGAACCGGAAATAGAAGTACTTAGTGATGACAATATAATGTGACAGAGGAGTGTCATCCTGCAGCAGAACAAGGAAGCTTGAGTTCCAATGCTTCTGCTAGCATTGAATGTAGCGGGGGAGACAGTGAGGATCAAATTTCTCGTGATGACACCTCCCGAAAGTCCCTAAGACGAAAAAGATAAAGGCAGAAGTAAGTATTTCTGGTTTGGTCAATGGACTTCAAATTCGGTACTAATTCCATCTAAGTTACACAAAACGTAGTTAAAACGATCCAAGCCCAAAAAAATTTGTTGTAGAAAACGTAGTTAAAACAGTCCAAACACTTGCAAGCTTACAAATGTGTCCTGGTTATGGTGATCAAATGTTCAGGTTTCTAGTTGATTGCATTAGCTTGAGGTTGTAGCTTGTGAGGTTGTTGGTGTATATATGTACACACATCTTAGACATTGTTCTGTTATGTTTCATGAAATAAATTTTTGCTGTTTCAAAAAAAAAAATGATGGTAGAATATGTTATATGGGAATTTAGTTTTGTGAATATTTAGTACTATTTATGGAAAAAAAAATGGCTACATCTAGTTTAGCGAATTCGTTATCCGAAACACTTCCCTTGGAAATCATGTTGGTTTTAAGCGGATGAAGTTACTAACTGAAACCGCAAGTTTGTTATCTGATATGGGAAGTAAAACCGTTAGTAATGATGATACTTTGAATGAAGCGAATGATGCTGATGCAAATTTAGTAAAATTGCCTATTGTAGTTACGAATTCATTTAGTTTGCCGATTGTTGAGAAGAATCATAGTAAAGGAGTAAAGAGTGTTTATGAGTTGGAATACATTCCGCTTTGGGGGACCCACTCGGTCATTGGTAAAAGGCCGGAAATGGAAGATGCAGTTGCGGTTGTTCCTCGTTTTATGGAAGTTCCGATTAAGATGTTTTATGGAGTGAACTCGAGTTTGACCAATTCGACGACTCATTTCTTTGGGGTGTATGATGGTCATGGAGGCTCTCAGGTTTATTCTTTTGACCCTTTTATTAGCTTAAATATCTGAATATCTATCAAAGTTGATGATGAAGTTGGTGGAAGAATTAGCAAACGAACCCTCAAAGCACAAGGTGATACCTTTAAGGTCACTTCTGAACCAATAGTACCAGAAACCGTTGGATCAACTGCTGTGGTTGCTGTAATCAATTCATCACATATTATAGTTGCGAATTGTAGTGATTTAAGAGCGGTTCTTTATCGTGGCAAAGGAGTAGTGGTCTTGTCGAATGATCATACGGTGAGACAATTATTTTACTTTTATTGTCAAATTAACTAATGCCAAAGGTGAGTTCATAAGACTAACTCAATGTGTATTAGTTTTTGAATTTAGCCAAATCGGGAAGATGAACTTGCAAGAATTGAGGCTGCCGGTGGGAAGGTCATACAATGGAATGGGCATCGTGTCTTGGGTGTTCTTGCAATGTCGAGATCCATTGGTAAGTCTCTTTTGTGTTTTGAAACACGATCTTCCGTAGATATTTGACTTGTTTCTTTTCATGCAACATTTTCTATGTGACCCATATTGAAATCAAACATATTTCCGTTTTGGTGTTATTCAGGTGATGGGTATTTGAAACCATGCATAATACCCGACCCAGAAGTCACATATACAGCACGAGCACGCGAAGATGAGTGTCTTGTTTTGGCTAATGATGGGTTGTGGGACGTTATGTCTAATGAGGAAGTCTGTGAAGTAGCTAGAAAACGGATACTTATATGGCAAAAAAAGAATGATGGAAATGTAACCGATAAGGGAAATGGCAGTGGAGTCGATCATGCAGTGCAAGCAGCAGCCGATTATCTTGTAGTAAACACACTCATCGAATCAACAATCAAAACCAGACGGCTGTAGATTGTTGGTTAATTGAGTCGCTTCATTAGCAAAACATGTATCGTACTTCATATCTTTATTGCTCCGAGCTGCCTAAATTCATGCAAGTTCTTAAAAGAAAGAAAAGACTAGTCTTATAGAACTGCTTTTTGACATCATATAACACGACAGATATGCTTCTGTTTATGATAGCCAAATACAACAACATTTGTGTTACAATAACCAAGATCCGTAACAAGAAATGGGTCTTTCAACCTGACAATCAAAAGTGACAAAGTTTCGTGCTTTTTGAATGTACAAAACAAATCCATCAGAATAGACGATAGCTAATGAGAAAACATCACGAGCTTCATTATCTTATCACGTGGACAAAATAAAAGAATAGCTAAACTTGACATGTTGACTCATTTACAAGCAAAGTTGGGTCGATTTGGTTGTGTTTCATCTCAAAATGGTCGGATGGGCCAACATAAAATAGCTAATATGGAACTGGTTGAAAGTCGACCATAAGTATCTATGCTTAATTCATAGTTCCTACAATCTCTCAAAATATTTTTGCCGACCCATTTTGACCTGATACCTAACATGCCTGACCCAACAACTACCATGCCACCTCTATGAATGTAAGTTGTTATAAAGAGAACAGGTTAAAGGTGAGCATGTATACCTTTCGTGGTTTTGAGGGCTTATTTTGTGCCTCAAGTTTGGCAGGATACTGTCTCCTGCGAAGAATTGCATTGACATAATCAAGGATGATTTTGCAGACAAAAAGAGTGATCTTTGGACATTCTCTTTTAGCTCTTTCGATATTATTCCAACTTGTCATATCTTTATTAAAACTATCATCAAGTTAGCCTAGTGGTCGGACATAAATCTTACAAGAGGTATCATGTTCAAACTTCGCTATCTACACAAATAGCTGGAAACGAATTTGCGATACTCAGGGTAAAGGTCAGAAACGGTTACGAAAATACCATGATTAGGTGGTGTATATCTGAGTTGAATATCACCCATCTAAGATAATATGGACATGAATAACTAACTTTCATCGATCCGTTGGCTCGTCTATTAAATATCACCCTCTCATATATTTGGTCGGTATACTAGTTAGATCGATGGATAAGGCTACTAATATTAACAATGAACATCACCACCGCCACGTCAGCTTCTCTCTCCACAACCAACATCACCACCAACGTTGTGTAATAAGACAGCCAATATCACTACCCAAATATACCTCACATAAACACAAATATAACCCACCAAAACAAAAATATCACACACAACCACAATTGCCACAACTCAGTCGTCTGGACAACCGAGTTCTCCGACAACAGCAACTAAGACGTGTGTATAAGATGAGACTAATAGAGTTGGACACATTGAATTGGTGCCACCTAGACGCAAGACGCGTCTTACGTCTCACCGGTTTAAGTATTCTATGTAATGCGATATGATACATGTGGTTTATTAGGATACTATATTCTTGTGATCAACGGGCGACTCAAGACTCTAAGTTATTATGTTACAATTTTTTTTAGTATGTAAAAAGAAGTAAAAATGAACAAGACATGTAATTATATTTAGATACATTAATGGACTAACTAAACAAATACATGTATTTATTTAACACAAAATTTCGAGACCAGGTACATTTTAGAGAATTCGAGGCTTTTTAATGAAAATTTACACTAGACAAAATACATTCATCGGATTCTCGTAAACCTCCGAAAATCCCCTATCGTTTTTCAATATTATGGGTGTGAATCTACTCAGTTTATTTATTGGCAAGTTGCAAACTATCACCATAACGCTAAACTGGGTAGGGGACAAGTTAACTTAAACATGTGAGTTGGGTCCATGCTAGAGTACACGTTACTAGCTATCCTTAATTAACGGGTATTGTTGTTTGGTCCATTTCCATAGTTACACTATTAAATCTTGTGCTGACGTCACTTGACATGTCACGTGACGGTTGCACCAAACAACCCACCAATGTTTTATGCGATTACTAATTAAGCTCATGTTTGAAAAACTTATGAGCTTAAGCTCATGATGGCTAGTGTCTCAACTCTCAAGTGAT
This sequence comes from Artemisia argyi, assembly GCA_030686995.1. Lineage (NCBI taxonomy): Eukaryota > Viridiplantae > Streptophyta > Magnoliopsida > Asterales > Asteraceae > Artemisia > Artemisia argyi. The sequence continues at coordinate 8,266,314 of CM060700.1, forward strand.
GTTGTAAAAGTCATATACTTAGATCTTAGATCATATACATAATAAATTTAATCACTAAAGCTTAGAGGAAAAACTTGAGTTTTTCATAAAGCTTTTGATGCAATGCAAAAAGTATTTTCAAAAAGCTTTTTTAAAATAATAACTTTTTTTAACCACATGATACATTGCCCATGCTCTAAAGAATTGCAACATGACATTATCGATCAAGTAAAAAGGCTTATTAGCATAACTTTTGATGAGTAGAATATTTTATACTCCAAGGAACATTAATGGAGCACATTAATTAAAACCAATAAAACCAACCTATCAAATGTTTGCCTACAAAAATTTCTAATGCTTTTTTGGTAGTATGAAAAACCGGCCTCAAGTTAAACCAAATAAATGACAAAAGGAGTGGCGCACTTAAAGAGCATAAAAGTCCACCGTAGCGCAAAAGAGCATCCCGCATAAAGAGGATCTTGCTGAAAGTTTTCACTTTCCTATCTAGCTGTAAAATGGAATTGAATGGAATAGTCTAAAATGCTAACAAGCACGAAAGCCATTGCTTTTTGCTTTTGAGCCCGTTTGCTTAGTAAGGTAGCCTCTTTTTGTAACTCCTAAAAGAAGAAAGGCGAAAAGTTGCTTGCTTTATGTGCGTGTGTTTGGGTCTAGTAGTCGAGCAATAGGAGATATTGTTGTTGCAAACGAGTTTAATTTATCGAGGACAAGGAAAATTGGTGTTGTGTGCACGTTGTTAATATTTAACATTTAGATGTTGAAGATACATAGGAATGAAAAAAACTTGCATAAAATCTATATGACTTATGATGAACCCTTTTTCTTATATTTTCAGAAAACAATAACCAATATATATTTATTATTGTTACCCATTGCCAAAATATGAAAAAACTAAAAGAGTGTCATTAACAATTCCACTCAAAAATACCCACTACCAAAGTAAGTTATCTTTTAAATTATCATTTTTACCATTTAATTATGGGAAACAAGATAGAGGTGAAATCTAGCACTTTGCTGCTCTTTTCCATTTAGTGTGACAAAGAGGAAAAAGTGACAAAAGAGGGTAAAAGTTGAGGGTATGGAGGGGCACAAGTAGGGTCATAAGATCATATTAGTGCCTTTCAAAAAAAAATTAGTGCCTTTAGAGAAGACAATTTTCACTTTTCTTGGATCAGATATTTTTATTAACACAAATATGTTTAAACAAAATCTTAATTTAGCTAGCTAGTTACATAATCTAAGTTAATTAAACAAAATCTTAATTAACTTACAAACAACATGAAATTCAACTAACAATCCACAACACCAAATACATCCATTACAACCAAACTTTGTCTAAAAACTAATTAACCAAATTCATCCATTACAACTAAACTTTTTCCTAAGACTAATTAACTAAGACATACATCATTGTTCAAAACACAAAAACTACATCTATACACCAAATATATAGCTAAATGCTTTCTTTGCATGCAGTAAAATTCATAAAATGATTTACTCGCATCATGTACCATCTTGTTCAATACTGACATGGGTATTGATTTTCTCGTTATGAAGTTTGTAGGAATCTTTTAGTAAAAAAAAAAAAATAAATAAAAAATAAAAAATCTCTCTATATATATATATATCTATTTATTTATTTTATTTATTTATTTTTTTAATAGGTAACAATTCCTTTTGAACGAAGCACAACAAATGACAATTTCAATAGACACTAAGAAAAAAAGTATAAAACTACATGTAAAACTACCCATAGCAAAAGGAGAATTGCAATATGTCTAATAAAACTTGAGGGTGCGTTTAGTTGGGTGAAAACACCCTTGTTTTTCACAAAATGTTTTGTGAAAAATAAGGAAAACAGAGATCACGTTCAAATAAGCGTTTTCTAACAAAATGTTTTGCAAAACACAAAATCCCCTATTTCTTAGCCTAACAAGGAAAATTACAAAACAAAATTTAGTTGTTTTCCTTTGTAACTCACAAACCTCCCTCCCTTTCTTCAAATAGAAAATGGAAATATGAACTAAACGCATTTTCTATATTTTCAAGTGTTTTGTAGAGATAAATTTCCTTTTCAAATTTTTACAAAACTAGAGATAGAAAACAAGAGAATTTTTTCTTCAACTAAACGCACCCTGAATATTTGCATATTTTTCGAAAACACAAATTTTCAATGCATAATGTACAACTAAACACAGTTTGGATAAATATGCAAACGTGCAAGTTTTATCGAGTATTGTAATTGCCTCGGACCAAAACCATGTTAACTAAATGACAGCTGGTGACACATCTACATGATGTAACCAAGATGGCCATAAATCCGTAAACAAACATGTCACGAAAACTAGAGGGGCAACCTATAAATAAATTCAGTGGGCCAAATACCAAATTTGGATAAACAACATAAACTACGGTTGCAAAAAGTAGTTATCCTAAACTAGAGGGTCTACCTATATGAAGAGAGTTCTTTTCATAAAGGACTCAAACATGACAATTAAAAATCTTGGACTATTTTTGTAGTTATTACATCTACTAGGGGCTTATCTTGCCAGATTCTAATACATTTAGTGCACCATTTTGTAGAAAAACATTATGAACCGAATACAAAGTGGCTTAGTCACAAGTGATACTTAACTAGGGTTTAAATAGTAGCAATGCATAGAGCGTGGTCCGAAAACTAGACCGGACTTACCAAAATTGGACCTGATCAAAAACCGATTTGGCCTAAAATATTGGACCGAAATGTTCGCTTCAAGTTCGGTTCGAGTCGGTCTGGTTTGGTTTCTCGGTTCGATCTGATTCACGGTCTATTATGTTCAGCCCTAGATGTGACTCATCGGACCTGATCAAAAACCGATTTGTCCTAAAACACCGGACCGGACCGGCCCGAAATGTTTGCTCCAGGTTCGGTTCGGGTAGGTCTGGTCTGGTTTCTCGGTTCGATCTGGTTCACGGTCAGTTATGCTCAGCCCTAGCCCTAGATGTTACGTATATAACTCTATGATGATTCAAGTCACCTTACCATCTCGCAAGACCAACACATACAAGTGAAATTCAACACTCGCACACCATATAGAAGTCATAAAGAAAATAGTTTCGTAGAAGATTCGTAGATTCTGGAAATTGTCGGATAAGCTAGTTACATATATCGAAATACATAATAATAATAATAATAATAATAATAATAATAATAATAATAATAATAATAATAATATATCCAATCTTTTGAACGCGTCAATACATAGCAACAAGAACCAATAACTTTTTATAAAGATGCAAGCTGTTGATTGTGATTGAAAATGTTTACAACTAATAGGAATTAACTTAATTATATTTAATCCCAAGGAACAAAATTAGTGTACGTAATAGGTGCCGCAAAGTTTTAAACATTGTGACTATAATTAACTTTTGTCCTTTTTTTGGGATTTGTCTTTTTTTCCTTTTTTGATTTGTTTCGATGTAAAATCAAATTTAAATGAAAGTCTAAGTTCATAGTATAACAAAACACATGCTATTGCCTTTAGAAAATAAAAAATTGAAAAGTAACAATAACTATTCGATCATCGTCACCTTGATGATTGCTAGAAACAAAATTATTCTTCACGTACGACGAGTATAGAAACAACGGCCCCACTCGACACCATTCATTTCCAATGAGAATCTCACATGCCCTCACATCTCCATCACTCATATTTCCTGCAAATTATTTGCTTTTTTTAACTTTTGAAATTCAGAAAAAATAAATAAGTAATTGAGATTATCACATTGTGCATTAGTAAAATACTAAAATTTCACCTTAGAAACTAAAATAAAAAAATGAAAACTTAATTTGGGACAAAAGAAGTAAGATAGACTAGGGGTGAGCATCGGTCCAAGACCGGACCGGACCGGACCGACAAGACCGAAGACCGAAATAGCCAAAAAACCAAGACCGAGGACCGGACCGAATGTGGTCGGTCCGGTCCTGTCCAGTCTCGGTCGGTCCGGTCCAACAAGGCCAAATAATCGGTTTGTGGACCGGACCGACCGGACCGAAGACCGAATTAGCCAAAAATCCAAGACCGAGGACCGGACCGAATGTAGTCGGTCCGGTCCAGTCCAGTTTTGGTCGGTCCTTCAGTCAGTCCGGTCCGTTCGGGTCGTTTGAGCAGCCCTAAGATAGACAATACTAATTAACCATCTAACATTTGTATTTCTTTTGTGAATACATTTTTTTTTTTAACGACAAAGGAATATATATAAATAAAAAGCAGCTAGCAAAGTGCTAGAAGCCAAAATGTACAAAACAAACTAGGAATGAAACAAAAAAACACAACCTAGAAACCTCTCAAGGTTTTAACTGCGAGGGCAGCAAAAAAGATGAAAAAACTCTTACCAATTACGGTGACCAAAACAAAAGAAAAATCCACACCGGTGAAAGCCGAGCCACCGGTTTTGAATACATCTTTACTTTAAACAAGTTGTTATTCATTTCATATTTACAATCTCGCACCTTAAACTTTGCATATCTTCTTTTAATTTGTGCTTAAACCTATATACATTGCTTTGCATGATTTTTCATTTTGCATTTAAACATTTACAAATTAAACCTTTGCACATGATATTGATTAAACTTTTACAAGTTAAAAGTATTAAAAAATAAAAAATACAAAACATAAAATTAAAACTGTCTTTTACTGTTAAGTGTTAATAGAGGTGGTAAATGGTGGGCTAAGGGCCAAAAAAGATATGTATAACAACACTTGACGTACGATTTTTATTTATTATTTTACGTGCTCATAAATGACTTAAAATAATATTCATGCACAAAGGTACAAGTGTGGGGGATTTTTAAATACTGTTATGTGCATGCAAAAGGTTTTTTATTAATACACATGTGCATTAATCATGCAGAAATAAATGTGAAGAAATGACCCACGCGATTGTTAGTTGCTTACACATTGTTAACGAGTTGATAATTGAAAGCAAAATTAATATAAATAAAATAAAAAATAAAAAATAAAAAAATTTAAGAGGGTGTATTACTTGTAAATATGGAGGTACCAATAAACAAAAGCCTTTACATTTATGTATCGTTAGTGTACTTCTAACCAGAATTATTAATCAAGTGGTTTGCATCATTTTAATGAGAACAACAAGAAACAAAATTTGGCCTAAACATGTCAAATATAGGGTCTAACGAATTCAATCCATAGTCATACTTGCCAAATCTAGATAAAACGTATTTTAAAATTTTTACGATAGAATATATAATGAAGAGATACACACGACAAAACAACTACAACAAAACAAATATCTTTTTTTTTTTTTTTTTTTTTTTTTTTAATTTATTTATTTTATGAATATACATTGCTGTTTTCAAAAACTACAAGGAAAAAAGAAGAATATCTTAATGCTTTTCAAAAATGTTGGTGTATATATATTCAAACTGCCCATGTTATATTAGAGCACAAGGTGCAGATGGCGAAGGGGTGCTCGCCGTCCGATGTGGCACTTCCAACGACGAGCCGTTGCTCGCCGCCACACCGTTTGGGCCTCGCCGTTCTTCGCCGATGGCAATCTCGTCGTGGCCACGGCGAAGGTAAGTTTCTGACAAATGGGCAGCTTTTGAATACTACCGTTTGGGTTTGCAGATCTTAAAAACAAACATAGGGTATGTTTTTTTGAATCCAACCATGCTTTCATTTTTACTCACATTTCTACTCCTTAAATCCAAACATAGGGTATGTTTTTTGTCACCAGTGGTGGGTTTATTGGCTTACAATGCTACTTATTTGTCGCCGGAAAAGTCGCCGGAAAAGCTGCTGGAGCTGGAGGTCCTGGCGATGGAGGAGCCAATGGTGGTTAAGTTTGTGGTTTAAAGGTTTTGAGAAATGGGTTAGTGACAAAATGTGTTATTTATTTTTTTTAATAAAATGAATAAAAAAATAAGTGTGTAAGAGGTGGGACCCGAATGAGGAAGTGGAGGTTTGTTGTTTGGTGAGGGGGTTTGTTGTGGTTTGTTGAAGTTGGGGTGTTTTTGTGATGTGACATGGTGGGGCCCGAATGAGGAGCTAGGGGCTTGTTGCTGCACCCAGAGCTCTTAGCGTCATCTAAAAAGTTGAAAAATTATTGTTTATGTCAGCAGCCAAAATAAAATATCTATTTATTTGACAAATCTGTGGATTTCTTTTCTTGTTTATTTGTCTCATTTTTTGTTGAAAAGTATTTATTTTTGATTCTCTATAACAAAATAATTACTTGTTGAAAAGTATTTTATACTCTTTTAATAAATTAATATAATAAGTGAGATATTCACTGAAATTTTAACATGATTACATCCAATAGAGCCAAAAAGATTGCTATCTATCACTCAAATTGATATGAAATCTTTAGACTTGTCATATCTCTAGCTAAGGCATCTCTCTTTTTTATTTTATTTTATTTTTTTCTAATTATTGCCTTATTGGTAGTAATTATGATAGGATTCGGTGGATCTAACAACCAATCACTATGTCATTAGCGTCTCTCTTTCCACAAATTTAACCAAATCAATTTACAGGCAGTTCTATTACAATGGAATATATTACAACTTAATGTTATCATGTATACTTACAAGACGAATATCATACAAAGCGACGATATATCACGGCAAATAATTATATTTACTTGCAAACTTGTGTTTATGGTGTAAGCTTCGTGAGAAAGAACATTAACAAGTTAACAATAGAAAATATATAAATGTATAAATATTAAATAATATTTAAACTATTAAATTAGTGTTAGATGTTAATATTTTTAATTAAAAATATGTACAAAAGAATTTTAAATTTAAAATGATACATTAAGTATAACACATTACTCATTTTTAAATTTATATATATATATATATATATATTCGATGCTTTAAAGTATTATATATAGTATAGATTTAAGTTTGTATATGCCAACTTACTACTCGCATTTTCTGGATAGGCAGAGCTATATATAGATTAGAAAGGATTATGGCCCCTTTTAGATTTTTCAGTTTTACATAAAATGCCCTTATACTTATATATACTTTGCATATAAACCTTAAATTTTATAAATGTATAATAAATTGGCACCCTTAAGTTGCATTTTTGGTCCTTATCCTTTCGATAATGCAGCAGCAGTCTCTATTTTGAAGTTTTGATTGCAAATACAACCCCCAATTGCTGTGAAATGATAAATTACCCTTGCTTTCTTCTTTATAAATAAAGGGTATTTTAGTTATTTAACTTTTACTAGGGACCAACCATGCAATCCAAACATCAAAATTGAGACTATCGATGCACTTTCAGAAGAATAAGGACGAAACAAGCAATTTGGCCAAACCACAAGGACCAAAACAGCAATTTACTACTATTCTAAAAAAATTAGGCAAGCTCCGCCAGTGATTTCCTGTGAATATCATGACATCAAAAAAGTTGCATTTGCGCGCTTTTTTTTTTTTTTTTTTTTTAATTTTTTTGTTAAATTTCTAGAATCATATTTCAATTTAAATTTATATTATAACTTTACCAATTTTTCCTTAGCAATTTAAGTTACCAATAAAACCCTGCTATTCAGAAGAAAAAAATTTTGAGTGACAAAACCTTGTGAAACTGTACATGACCATGTTTATTTTATTTTATTATTATTACTTTTTCTTAAAATAAAAGGAAATAACATTAAAAGTACCTCTTCAACAATGTTGAAGATATATAAAACATGCAATACTTGGGAAGAAAAATGAGGCTAACTTGACTACAAACCTCTATCTAAGCAACAACAAAGACCTTCCAAGAACTAAACAAACTAAATGGAAGAAACTACGACTAAAGCCACCTCTAACCTATCAATGTAAGATCCTCACACTACAAAAGAAAAGTTAAGTAGGCAGTATTTAATTTTAAACTTATAGGAGGGAATACTATTGATACAGACAGCCCTCTAGTTTTGAAACATTAGATACGGCGTTGTAAAGGGTTAAATAAATAATTAAATAAATAAATAAATAAACTAGCATTATGACATAACATCAGTGTCAAACCTAAAACCATATTATACCTTTAATACATATATGCCTTGCTAAAGAAGATACACTCAATAATCTATTTGGATGAAATTTTATACTCCTATATGTATTTTATTTTTAGCTTTTTGATAGGTTTTTAATATATTATGACGTTAAAAAAAGAAGCCAACTATCTGTTGGCTCATTTTTAAGATTATATAAATATACGCAGGGCCGCAGGGTCTGACCTAGGGAGGGTTCCCGGGGTTTACGGGAACCAGTTAGATGTTTGCTGCCTAGTTTAAATTTTCATTAAAAATCATGATTTATACGAAATGAATTTGGTCCTGAAATTTTTAACTAATATGTCAAAAGAAATACATGTTTTATTAATTTGTTTAGTAGTTTAAATGAAATCGTACATTTCACTTTTATTCTTATTTCCATTATACTAGGAAAAAAATATTTGTATTCCTTGTCTTAAAGTCCTCGGTCCGCCTCTGAATATATGGTAAGGTAACACTAATGTAAATCAAATAAGAAAACATCGTTTTTATGATTATAAAAGTAAAAGCACATAAAAATTTCTAAATAACTAATGTTTTAATTACTTATATAAGTAGAAATAAAAGAAATAAACCTCAGGTGTTTCACTAGTGCAACCTAATATTTTTAACTACCACAATGAGTTTTCGATCTCTAAATAAAAAGGACGTAAGAAAGATGAAAGTGAACGGGAGAAAAGAACAAGGAATTGGAAAAATGGAAATAAAACAAAACAATAATACTTTCTTTGCATTTTCAAACAAAGAGAAAATCAATGGAAAATAAATGCTAGAAAAGAAAATTCTAGCTGAGAATGTATCCTATTTATAATGACAAATTCACTAAAAACGCTCTACCAATTCTCTTCAATAAGGGACCAATTTCTTGTTTATGTATCCAGGAGAGTGAGATTCTAATACACATGATATTTAGATATAATTCATATAAAGGATAAACGAGAACATTAGACAGATCAAGTAGTTGAGCTATTGTACGAGACGTTAGGAGCACGAGTACTACGTGTAGTGTGATACATCATACTCCAAGATTAAGACTGATCAAGGACATGTTGGGTAGGGGGTCTGGATCTATGGCGAAGAGATTAAACAACACGAGTCTTTGATTTTAGTATCTTGTGTGTATACGTATATATGAGTAATACGTATACACACACGGGGACATTTAGCACTACTTAATATTCTAACTATACTACTTTAGCACACTTCATTTATACTGAAGAGTACGTTAAGCTAAGACCTATCGACGCGTTAGAAAAGGTTTTTTGATTTATGCCAAAGACTAATTAAAAACCATGAGTGCATGTCCAACTTGTGTGGTAATCTGTATGCTAAGTTGGGCATACCACAATGTGGCCAAGACAACGGACTTAAGCTATCTTGTTAAATTAGACACTTACAAACACATAAAAAAAAAAGATAAAAAGAAATAAAAAGACACACACAAAATAAATAATGACACACATACACACGAAAAAGAAAAGAAAAAAAAATTAAAAAAATCCTGAAATTCACATATACATACTAGGCAAACAACATATACATACTAGGTCAAAATGCCATACCTATATATGAACACTTAATTAATTAGTTTATTCGCTCAAAATTAATTAAATACAATTTAATTATAAATGTTGAAAAAAATACAAAAGCATGCATGGGATTTATAGATTTAAAGCATATGTTCAACAACTCTAGAAATATATTTCGAATAAAAATAAGACCAAAATTCCTATGTACACACCCTGCAAAAGCAATATACATAAAATCAACATAATATCGAAATAATTGTTAATAATGTACTTTTATTAAAAATATATATATAGGCGATTATGCTTATAAAACAATTAACAAAAATCACCTCTAACCCCCACATTATAAATTCCTATATAAGAAAATCCTCAATGAAAATTGTTACATTAAAAAAAAAAAAAAAAAAAAAAAAAAAAAAAAAAGAAACTTAATTAATTAATCAGAAGGACAAATATTATTCCATGAATCCTCATTACCTGGTAATTGCTCATGACCCTCATTCCTACCCAAAACGACAGCGTTTTGATTATTCCCCATATTTTCACTTTCACCCCTCCATCTTTTCACAGAAGTCGAAGTAGACCCTTCCAAGTTTTGCATTTGCTGACCAACACCCGTTTGAAAAGGAAACAACAACTGGTTTTGCAAGCTAGATAAATTAAGGGGCTGCTTTGCAAAGGACCCCATTTCCGAAGGGGGTAAATTGAAAATACTTGTATTATTCATACTATTCATACTATTAATGTATGAAGGCCGCAAAGGTTGTACACTAGTACTATTATACAAATGATTATGCTGACGTGTAAAAGGTGAAGAAGATGATGACGTGGCAGCAAAAGGGGCAGTTGGGATACCAGTAAACTCTTGAACCATTTGTCGAAAGTTAGTTGTGTCGGTAGTTAAGACCGTTGTTGGTGCTCTACGTGAAGCTCGTGTACGTTTCTTAGGGTTACTACTTTTAGCCGGTCCAGCATCCGGTTCGACCGGGTTCTGGGCGGTGAAAACCGGGTTTTGAGAGGTGAAAACCGGGTTTTGTGGATTAGGGTTTTGGTTACTAGGGTTTCTTGACCATAAGGAGTCAAGATTGTACATGGTATTGTTGTTGTTAGGGTTAGGGTTTATGTCTTGTGTTACAAACGATGTCGTATCGAAAAAAGTTGATGGTTGTAGGTTAAATAAGGGTTGTTGTTGATGATCATTTGATCTTCTTGAGTCATCATATAGGTCATCACCACCGCCGTCGCCGCCGCTAGATGACGGCAAGCTGCCGCTATTACCGGAATCCATATACTGAACTAGGGGTGTGAACGAGTCGAGCTTTTTTTGTTTTTGTTTTTTTTTTTTAGGTTTGGGGTGAGATCAAATATGGAAAGGGAAAAAAGGGGGATAGCTAGTGTGTGTGTGTTTTGGATTTTGTTTGTAACTTTTATGTCAAAATGAGAGAAAATTATTATTATAGGAATATAGGTAGTGGATTTGGTACGAGAACAAAGTGATTAAAGTAGAGAAAAGTATAACATTTGAAGAGTGTAGTACAAGTGTCTGGATGGATAAAAGTTGGTGATGGATTTAGGAAGTTTTTTTGATGTGTAGGGAAAGTAATTTACCGAAAGAGAGGTGGCTTTCATGATGTTTGTTGGATTTGTGGGATCTATAAGGAACCCAAAATGAAAAGGTGCAAGATAGCTATAATCTTCAAGAGAGAGAGATGATATATTCTGATAAAATTTACAAAAGGTTTTTCTTTTTTAAATGAGGCATAACAAATTATTTGTCATGAAACTAAAGAAAAGTTCAATGTATACTTCAATTTTTTCTTAAATTCAATTAACTAATCATAGTTTTTTATTTATTTTTTATTTATTTTCTTTTCCCCACTAAAAATTAAATATCTCAAAAACCATTAATCGTTACGTGAAAAGAAGCATACTATCACGACGAAAATTAAATTATTTTTCTACAGACGGGCATTTTTATATACTTTTGACGAACTTTTTTATTTTTTATTTTTTTTAGTGTTAAGATTTATGTCTGGAAAAATTACATGTGATTTCTAAAATACAAATCACATGTGACCAAAAGAAGTTAGATTAAAAGAAGTTGTTTGTTTTCTCTCTGTCATTAAGAGGCGGTAGGAGACAATTAAGATAAAGATCGTTTGTTTTTTTTCCAGCTCATTAAGAGACGGTAAGAGGTTAAAAAAACTTATTGAATTATATGTTGAGGATCGGAGGTGTCTTAACTCCTTTTAATGTCTCTAACCTTTGTTTTTTTCTTCATTTTGTATTTTGGTTTCTTGTTTCGATTTTTTCATTCGTATAAAGGGTACTTTTAAAGAAAATCACTGCATATATTTTTTTAATAAAAAATGTACAAGATGATAGGTGACAATTCGCTTTGAAACGTTAAATCATAATCATTGACGTGTTACGTTCAGCATGTCAACCAAAAAATGACCCCTTTATTAAATGAGTTAACAATGTCGGCCATACCCATGTAACCACAACCATATCTTGTTTATTATTGTGTCGATGTTAAATCGTGTTTTGTGACAGGTGACCACACTTCCAATGATAATCTTATAGATACGGATTTTTTTTTTTACAATAAACAAACATAGTTACATGAGTCACATTAAGATGTATTCAAATTTAAACATTTCAACCACAAGTTCAGATTCAGATATACAAATCCAAATTTAGATTTAGAGCCTCTTAATAAACAAACAACGCTAAGAGTCAGTGAAAAAAGAAAGTAATAAGTGGTTCAAATGTATCATTTTGTGAAAGTTTTTTTTTAAAAATCACATGGTTTTAGTAAATCTAAATTTTCAAACTATGGATTTAAGTCAACATTGGGCCTGTTTGGTATGTAGATGGGTGTATGATTAGGATTTGGATTTTGATTTGAATTTGGTTTAGGATTTGGATTTGAATTTTAAGTATGAGATGGAAAATTATATTAAAAAATATATTATATATTAAAATATAAATTAAAAATTATTTATATTAATAATAAAGGTAAAAAAGAAATAAGATAAGGAGTAGAATAGATACCGGCCCACTTTGTCATAAACCTTTTTAATACCCTTATCTCCTAATATTTGACATATGTATCTAAAGTATTATAAACCCACAAATAAAAAATGCAACCAAACAAAGTATTTACAACTTTTAATCCTAAACCCATCAAAATCCTACGAACCAAACGGAAACAAATAGAAACTAAACTCCACGCATACTTTTTGATTATTAATGTCATTAGATAGTACTCCGTAACTATGAGTTTTAAATAAGTTGCGAGCTTTTTCTAACATCCTCGTCTATAATTCGTTTTGCTACTAGCTTTGGAGCCGCATTTAGACTTACCACCGTTGATGTATCAAGCTCTAGTTGAGCCTTTTGAACTCAAACACAACTCGAGCCAAGTAAAACGAGCTGCTTTCTAGTTGAGCTCAGTTCGATATAACTAGTTACTATGTATGATCTCAAGTATCCGTAATAAGGTTTTTTTAAGTGTTCGATGTTTAAAATCTCCCCTCTCAAACCATGGATGCTTTTGAAGCTATTAAATCGAGTTCGAACTTATTAATCCGTATAAGATAGCTTAGTTATGATCAAATTACCGACATGGTTGTCGTTGTAGGATATATACATCATTTTCGTATTTTTAGTTATTACTTATACAATTATACTTACTTACATTAAATACAATTCTTTTTCCATCGAGAAAATCTGACAAAATCTATTTAATATATTTTCTAATAAATTTGCACTTATTATAACATATAATATTTGTAGCAGAACCCAATTTAATTATAGAGTAGTGGTTAAAAACAGTGTTTAATATTTTAACATGCCTAACTAGACGTAATCGAAGAGAACTATGGTTCGCTTGGTTTGTATATGGGTTTATGATTAGGATGAATTTGAATTTGGTTCAAGATTTATATTTAAATTGAAGGATAAGAAAGAAAATAATATTCAAAGATATATTATATATTAAATATTGAATTAAAAATTATTTATATTAATAGTAAGGGAGAGATATAGAAGAGTAATTGTAGGAGAAAATTGTATAGTTCTATTATAATAATAATAATAATAATAATAATAATAATAATAATAAGGTGAAAACAAGATATTTTCTTAATTTTGTTAGTAAAACCACTTAAACCACTCATCTTTAATACCACCCCTATTTGAGATAAAATCTCTAAGTATGAATTCTATAAACGCAAACAAACATTTTATTTTTAATTTTTTTAACCCAAAACCCAACGTAACCCCACAAACCAAACCAAACCAAACCAAACGGACCCTTGTACATCAAACATGTAATTATCATGTTATCAATTATGTGGATATAAGATACACACATTTTAAACATCATTTTTTGGTTGCTACTTTAAACGTGTGATGAAATGCCGTTCCGACCACACTTTCATTTAATAAATAAATAAACAAGAAAAAGGTAATGACATTTTGTAATTAGAAACTATGACATTCAAGGTCAAAAAAAGAAACTATGACATTGACTATGTCACTAAGATAAGCTACAATTCATGTATACATGGTTAATTTCAAATAAAAATAGACTCATTTTGTCTAACTTTGATGATATTACTTCAAAATAAATTCTAAAAAATCTAATTCGTTGGTTACTATAATGGAGACATTATCCTCAATTTTTGTATTATAATTCATTTCGTTTTTGTATACTTAACATTACATTTCATGTATACAATCACTAGATATGTGTAAATATTGTAATTATAAGTTTGTTAAATATGATTTTTCATAGTTGAGGTAAACTTAGTCATAACATATATACATCTAAAATTCTAAACAAACATTTAATGTTTTTACATGCTTTTAATTTTGTTACATTTGATTTTACTCAACATGATTTTTATCATTTTAAGTCAAAGTGTATGCGTCAAAATTATTATTATTTTTTTTTTTGAACAACGAACAGACAGAATTAGACAGCCAAGCAAGAAACACGTGATTGGAAGAGCGTTACAAGGGTTTGTGAACCACTCAATCCGATTAATGGAAATATTCGTACGCATTAAATTAAATTCTAAAACTATTTATAGTAGTATTTATTCATTTTTTCGTTATCTACCTGACAAGATCCCTTATGCGCATGCACTACATTTAAAAGTACTTGATTCGTAATTCATTGTGGAAATTGCCTCTAGATCTTCCACTACTATGGTTTCGTATTTTCTTGTGGAATTTTTCATAGTAAAGCCAAATAAAATTACTAGCTGTAATAGAAAAAAATGTTAAATAAATGGTGAGAGTGAAAGATGGTGATTGGTTTCAACAAACGGGTCAAACTAAAAAACATATGAGTATACAAGTTTGACCAAGAAAGTCAAAAATAAAAATAATTAACTTAACTTTTTAAATAACTTTTTTATGAGTCATATTGGTGTCATGCCATCGACAAATTGTAGACAGTAAATAAAGAACGTCTAGAAGAAAAATATTTATACGTCTACAATTGAAACTAGCTTTTATTGCATGTTAGATACGATAGGCTTTTTGGATACCAAACTATGGCGACTTGGCTACTTGAGAATTAGGTGAACAGAAACCAGATCTCCTAACCGAAAGTTTTTATTAGTAGTTACACTCTATATTGTATATAGTGTGGAACCATACTAATTATGTTTGTATATGTACGTATAGGAAAATCTCTACTTAATATAAAATGAATGATGTTGATATTCACTCTGGATTATTGGTCATGTATGTACAAAGTCATTATAATGTTATCGGTATGAGTAAACGATTAAGGTATTATTTGTTTAAGTTAGTTAAGGAGGACGAGTTTTTGACTCAAGTGTACACGGTTTAACTGGGATGTTCCGTGACATTTTCATAGTCACAACAAATATGTGTAACTAGTGATGTTTGAATATGACTATATGAGACCATTTGTAAGGATATCACGGTGACTCACCACTAGGACCGAGCATGGACGGCCTAAAATTGAATCGGACTGACAAAAACTGAGTCGACCTGACAGTCTTTCGGTTCGGTCTTGGTTTTATGTTTTTCCTATTTTCGGTTTCGGGTCGGTTCGGTTCGACCCAAAACCGACAAAAACAAACCTAAACCAAACCGAATTGACACAAAACCAAACCAACCATATTCGGTTAAGTTTCGGTTCATGTTTTTCACAAAATCAGTTTTCAGGTCGATTCGGTTTTGAACCTTTGCTCAGCCCTAACTAGTAGATTTGACGGGGTTAGAAATCAGTATTTTTTAATTTTTTATTTATTTTTTTTTTAGAAACCAGAAAATGAAATTGCCTTTTCTATCAAAACTTATTTTGTTTTAGTACAATATAAGGTCGATCAAGTATTTTTACACCTATATAAGCTATTTGGATGGTTAGGTATATATATAGGATAGAGGTTACGAGCTTAAATATGTTGCGTAAGGCTGATGGAAATGGGGTTGAGTTTGAGTGGTACCAATCGACACATATGGCTGTGACGGCAGCTTGGACCCCCACGCTATATGCTTTTATTCTATTTCATTTATTTTAATTTGTAGAATCGCAATACCTCGTTCATTCAAATATGTTACTCCTAGTTCATTATGTCTATACATTTTACGAACGGTAAAACTGAGTTGGTTAAATAAATGGAGTAAAATAGTTTGAGTTAAATGTGTGACAGTTTGAAGTTGATATAACACAATATTTTGGTCCATGTATTTTTTCCCTCTTTTGTGGTATGATTTGTACGGAATATTATGAGAGTTTAAACCCTATAATTCGATGGTCTTAACCTTTTTTATTTACACATATATGATTGACATGTGGCTAAAAACTAGGGGTGAGCATAACGGACCAAACCGAGAAACCGGACCAACCGGACCGGGTCCAACCTATTTCGGTCCGGTCCTCGGTCCACACTTTACCTCATGTTCGGTCTTCAGTCCTGTCCAATCTTGTGTACAACCGACTCATTTTGCCTTCTCAAACCGGACCGACCGAAGAACTGAACACATTTGGTCCGGTTCTCTGTCCATTGTTTCAGGTTAAATCGGTCTCGGTCCGGTCCAGATTTTTTAGGTCCGGTCCGAGTTTGACCCGATGTTCATCCCTACTAAAAACAGTAGTTATAGACTTATAGATGTTAGACTAACTCGTACTCCGTATTAGTTTTGATTTGTCATGTGCCTCGATTTCTTTTACAAATGGTTGGTTCTTAAGACAATCTCAAATTTAAACATTTTAGTTAACACTATTTGTACCTTTTTTTCCCCTTGAAAATAACTTGTTTGAGATAAATTTTGTAGCTCAAGTAGCACACAACCACTCAACCAACCTTCATTATACAAAGACGCACAAAAAAGACATCATTCTGAGTTAATTCCAACACCAAAACTGGATGAAGATTGTGGCCCGAAACCAAGAAATTTAAGATATTTCATTTAGTGATTAGTGGTGGTTCACCAAAACTAGATGGATAGGTGGGGCAGGGTCGTCTTTGAGGTGTGCAAGATGGGGACTGCTCAGGACTTTAAATTTGTCTCGTTAATAGCTATATGTCCGTGTACACATTTTTTTCACGAAGAAAAAAGTATTTAGATGAAAAAATATCTTAAATATGTAATATTGAACGTTTAGATAACTAATTGCACTATAATGTAAACAGTGACACTTTATTTATAACATTTATTTTCACAAGGCCTCATTATTTAATTTCGTCCATGGCTCTAAAAAATTTCAAAAATAACGACCTGAGCTTGTTTGGTAACCTTTTATTTATTTATTTTTTGTTTTTTATTTTATTTATTATTATTTTACTTTTTTAAAGCTTTTTGAAGCTTACAACTTTTTGTTACAAAAATAATATCTTTCAAAATATGTAGCTTCGTTTGAATACGAGAGCTACTAGCTTTTATTTCAAACAGTGCAAATAGTAGCTTCGAAATGAAACGTTGTTATCTCAAATAAACAATAGATATTAGTAGTTCAAATGTTAGGGTCTCGATCACTTCATAATTTAAGATTTAATTGACCAACTACTTTCCATTTAAGTCCATTAATTTCATATGATTTAAAGCGAAACAAATTACAAATCAAGTAACTTACTAAGATATATGAATACTTTTATTACATAGCCTTAAGATAGCTAAGAAAATTATATTTTTAAGTATATATTTGAAAACAATATATTGTCACCTTACGAACCATGCAAGTAGATTTTTTTTGTTTACTATGGTTTCCGGTCTTTCGGTTGACTAATTCATGAGATCTACGTCCACGGCCATACAGACTCAAATTAGATAAAACCTCCTTTTTTTAGGAAGGTTGGCCATGCAAGTAGACTTTGATACACGCCTTAAGAGTAGTTCGTGAATAGCTACGAAAGATGCCGATGGGACTCTCGCTTCGTTGAATGTTATAGAAACTCATGGGTGCAAAAATGTTTGTAATTGTCAAAGATAAGTTGTAATCATTGCTTGATCAGGACCGAAGTTAAGGACCGTGCGACACTTCATATGTATCTTAAACCGTCATTAATATAGTAGGAAGAACGGGGTTCTCAATTATGATAAGATGAAAACGATGGTTGGATCATTGCTTGATTAGTTACGTTATTATACGGCCTAACCAAAATCATAATTGTAGTTATGGTGGTTGAACATCACCAACAAACTATGATTAGTATTGAAAAGACCTTTTTCATAGTAAGTGTGAAAATAAATGGACGTTTATGGGATTGATTCAATTTGTATCGGATTTGAACATGCTGAAATCGATGCTTTTAGAAATCGGCTTTAAATCATGTATGATTTAGATTGCGCGTGCTTGGACGGGTGAGCAATAAAAGTTATTTCGGTTTCATGTACAGCATTTTGGTCACATAAACTAAATATTATGAGATTCTTGAAATGTAGTCAAATCGTTTAACCAAAATAATAGTAGTTGAAAACTTGAAACTCAATGAGCATTATGCCATTAGCCAGTTAGCTAATGGGCTCTGTTAATGTGTATGGGCCTAATCTACCTATCCAAGACTAAGCCCAGATTTAAGATAAAAGTTGGCGAATAGTTGTCAGAATTGTATTTTTTTAAACATGTCAGAATTGTATAAGCACAAATTTTGCATGATTTTACTATTTAGAGAGCTAGGTAAACAAAGAGACCAATAACCGTTCATGGTGTGTAACCTTAGTGTTATCTCATCATTCTATCAATAACAACTCAACTAAATTACCCCATCAAAAATACACACTCGCTCAGGGAAACACAAACAAACAAACAAACGGCGTCTGCCAGTGGAATGGCGAAGGGACGAATGGCGAACGGTACATCATAGCGTGAATGGCGGCACCATTACAGTAATCTTGCATAGCGAGTACTTGTGTACAAGCTAAGGTTAACTAAATAATCCTCCAACAAGACTATAGTTTTTGTTAACGTAAAACGATCTTTAAAATTTTTCTTTTTGTCAAGAGACGAACTTCTAGTTTTGAGATCGAATTTAAACTCGAATTGTACTACAAAAGAACACATTCTATCGACAAAAAATTAATAAAATTATAAAGATTAATAGCTAATTGTTAGAAGCTATAGAGTCATTAGTTCTAAAAGGCGACTAGCAATCAAGGTCGAATTTCTCAGTATTATTAAAAAGCAGACCAAATCGATGTCGTTCCAAACTTATAGGTTAACTTCATTCCATACAGATAACTGATATGTGTGTCATTAGAGTAAATGAAGTAGATGAAATGTATTAAGAATAAGTTATATCAAATCAGAACAACAAAAATCAAACTTAGCTTGTTGAAAAATATAATATTAGAGAACATATGAAAACTATACATGGTTATACAACTTTAAATTTTCTAAAATCCGGTAAAAAAAATAGAAATGCAACTTCATAATCATGAAAACCTCAGCCAAAAGTCGAGTAAACGGCCAAACAAGTAAAGAAATTTTCCGTTTGTTCTCTTCAGTGTTCGGGTTTGATCAACTTAGACAAGCTTTAACTTGTTGAAGACATTCAGTTGAACATCTATTTGAACTTTGAGTACTTGAACTTGAATCTTTGTTAATTCCACCAACAACCCATGTTTCTTTTGCTATATCACAAGATAGTTTGTAAAAATCGCCTTCATATTTCATTAAATCAATTAGATTTTCCCTGTTGTCCCCATTTTCGTGTTGATCATAATCGTTTTCCTCGTCTTCATCATTCTCATCATTATTATTCTTGTGTTTATCCTCTACCAAACTTTTCACAGGTGCAGAACGACACCGCATCAATAAGAGTGCATTAGATGGTGGCACGCAAGGAAGTTGAGCTTGATCATCGTCATCTATAGATTTTTCAATTCCTTGTTTTCCAAGTATACCGAAATCTTGATTCTCCTCACAAACCATAAGCCACCTTGAAAATGCTCTTCTTGATGACCCCTTTTCATGATCATCAAGATCATCATCTTTATCATTATCATCATCGTCATCATCTGAAGTAATGTTTGCATTTGGAAATGCACCAAAACATCCCAAATCAAACCTAAAACTCCTTAAAGATGTCAAGAATTGCATGGATTCCTTTTTGAACCCTATTGCATCACCCAAAGTATGTTTCTTTCTATGCTTTTTGTTATTAGCATTCTGAAGCCTATCTATCTCTTCCATTACCGTTTGCCAATTCTTGCATGATCTAGACTTAGGCCGAGCCTTGATCTGTCCCACACACGTCACTTTAGGAGAAGTGGGCTCAGATAACTCTGGCCCCATATGGTTCTTTTTAGACCATGAACCACCGTCACCAGCACCACCACCAATAGATTTTCCACGGTGATGTTGCTGGTGACGATGGTTATTTGTACTTGAGAGTCTTGATGGGCTACACGTCGTCTTTGGCATCAATGTAAGATGCGATCTTGTGGGAATACACACCAAAAGATCCGCGGAAGGAAGACCTTTCACATCTCTTCTTTTCATTTCTTTCTAGAATTATGTGTTTTTGTGCTTGAGATCTTGTTGTTGATGATAGTGATGATGAAGTATAGTGTGTTTCTTTTGTGATAAAAGAGGACTTATACTAAACACTATGACAACTAGCTTTATATAACCATTTGTTTCTGAACTTTTGTGTGACCACTTTTGCTACATTAAAACGTGGTCTTCACAAGCTAACTTCTTTCTACCACAGCCTTAAACTTTTTCTTTATTATTGTTATCTACACATAAAGAAATAAATAAACACATTCTCACAATGACTATTACTTGCCCTTTTTAAACCATGACCTTGTACTCAGTCAAAACGATCTTTACTTACCATGCATGTATACAACTTTACGTTAGTGATAATTTTCCATGTATGCAATATTTTACGTTAGAGTCATGTTGAAATGATTGTTAAATTTCTATATGTTGCTAATGTGATCGTTTATGCTCAATATGATAAACTTTTGTAAAACGGAGGTGATTTGTAAACCATTTTTTTTTTTTTTTTGCCAACCACCACTAAATTATGCATAGCGATGTTGTACTGTATGTATCACTGGTGTGATTTAGTGGTGTATAGCAAACAAAAATGATGCACAAATCATTTCCCTCCGTGGAAACCAAAAAATGGACCGAGTCATACAGATATTGGTATATATTTTAAGGGTGTCATTTAAACCCATTAGTTTGATCATGTTAGCTGTACATTTGAAGTGGTGTATCCTTGATTGAAGATGTGATTTGCTGTAGATTGGCACGACATTAAATGTGTTTTATGTTTTTCTTTTAGGTTATCTGGTTTCCAACTCTACATTACGAGCCATTTAATTCTAGGACGACTATCCTTTTGGATAGCTCGACATCGGCGCATTATATGTTTATCTATGTTGACGGTGTATAAAAGATAACATAATGGTCATTGATTACAGAAGACATAGTACGAAAAAAAATATTGCAAAGAAGAATAGTTAATAATATAGGAGAAACGAAAAGTGAAAGGTTTGATGATGACCACGAGGTTTGTTTTATGATCTCATGATACCATCAACTAATTGATGAGAGTTAGTGTAACCATTACTTTCCATTATTTATTTTGATGTACTTGTTTATTAAAGGTATAGGTTAACAACTATTAGCTTTAAAACGGACTTCATATATCCTAACATGTTTTTTGTGGGAAAAAAAAAACATAAAGTTGCATTAATAGGAATTCATTTACTACATAAGCTAGTACTACGTATTTGTTTTGTGGTACAAGCACAGAGGCGGAGACCGGAGGAGGTAGGGAGGGCACATGCCCTCCTAGCGAAAAAAATTGTAGTATAAATTTGTTAAATATTTGATTATTTTTGTAATTTGTTCCCTTAACGAACTAATTTTTAGTATATTTTTTAAAAATTATCAAAGTTTGTCTTTTCGAACATAACTTTCTGACTTCGCCCTTGATGCGGAACATAGTATTTTTGTTGATCAAATAATGTAACAATTTTATATATTCTAACTAAAAACTTAATAGAATAACAGAAATGTGATTAGTTAAAGTGGGCAAGTAATGATGAAGGTTAGGCAATTGAGAGCATAGCTGAAGGTGTTTGTGCACACTACACCTTTGCTTTAGGAATTAGACTCAACCCAACCTTTTTAAATTTCTTTTTCAGTAGGGTGGTCACATGTAAATGGCCTAAAGCTCTTTGGTCCCCTTCTCTAATTGCTAAATAATTAGTACCATCAAAACTTTATGTTTATTAAAAGCTTTAGTTACGAATTTGTGTTTGGCTTAATCGAGGCGAGCTTGTAACTAAACATGTGGTAAACATATGAGTTTTTTCATGTTTAGATTATCTGGAGAAGGTCGACTTTTTTAGTTAGATGTCCGCGGTCTCACAAAGTTAATATTGGGACCGTTTCCGACCCTTTTCCTAACCATCCCAAATATACTCATCTAGCGATGTTTGAATCCTTCCCTTGACCTTTTGACCTTTTATGGGAAAACCAAAAACCTTACAACTAGACAATATGGTGTTAGTTCATGTAACTAAGCAACCAACTATTCTAATCAACGGCATTCAGATTTGAGAGTTACACTGACCACTTGGCCGCCTAAGAAAATTCGTCGGGGCATGCTTGAAAACTGACCAGAATGATCGAATAGATGAAAATATGCGAAAATGAAAAGAAATGGCGGGTTTTCAAAAACTGAAACCAAAAATTGCTTATAAATAAAATAAATGTTACAAAACTCATTTAGATGATTTAACCCATACACGTTCATACAACATGTCTTCTTCGTGTAAGCTCGACAAACTTTTTCACTGTTAGAAAGACGAAAGTGCAATTTCGTGCATAATTGGAAACTATTTTGATCAAATCGAAATGGATAATGTATGCTTTAGACATAAAGACAATCTTCATATGTAACAACAACAGCAACAATAGTTGATCTTTAATCGTTTACAAGTAGAACCAGGTTATTTTAGTACTATGACTACTATCATAGCAATGCATTTAGATTTTTTTTTTTTTTTTTTTTTTTTTTTTTTCCCCTCTTCTGGAAAGCCATATACAATACTAATGAAGATCAAACAAAGTGATTGTCTTCTGATACATAACTTATAGCAAAAAATGTGATTGTCATAAAAATATAAATATTCCTATCAAAGAAAACTATTTGGTTCATCCAAATAATGGTACCGGAGAGATTTGATATTTTGATATAAGCAACCATTCCCTTGTTATAGTTCAAGTTTGATGGGAGAAAAGTAACAATAAAACGAGGTTACATGAAAAGAGAGTAATAACAATAACAAAAAAAAAAAACAAAAAAAAACACTTTATAGGTGACCGAGTTGGGAATAAGAAAAACTTTGTTCTTACATCGTGGATAGGTTTGGCAAAAGTTACTGTTATTGAAACTAGAGATGAAACTAGAGATGAAATTGTAGATTGCGATGGAGCGAAAAATTAAAAATTGAGATTATTTTTATAAGATACATGAAGTAGCATTTAATTTTAAAAGATTGTATGTGATAATTTCTCTAAAATCTTGATAAGTTATGTTTGTCAAACAGAAGCTTATGTTTTAAGTAGCTTATTTTTTTTAAAAAAAAATAAGTATTAATTATAATTTTGTGTGTCAAAGTCTCAAAGATGCGTTGCATATGATGAAAAGAAACGAAACAGGCTACTTTGGGCTTACAAGTTTTACCTTCTATCTTGCTCCAGTGGCGGAAACGCTTTTTGGCCCATAATGCAATTACAAGATTTTGGGCTGAAATGGTACTGTAAGCCATACAACTTCACATACCTTCCAAGACAAAGATCAAAGTTTACAAACCTAAACTCAACGTTTGGTGCACACTTTATAGTTTATTCTACTTTATGATAGCTTTCAGCTGATAAATAAGCTCTTACCCACAATAGGGTTTGTTTCAGGGACGGATCTATAGTGTAACTATGGGCCGGTGCCTCCTATAACTAGCCGAAAAAGTTATTTTTTTTTTATTTTTTTTTTTTTCACCTTTTTTCGAAAGTGACCTTCACCCAAAACTCAAATTGCCCCCACCCACATAATAAAACCCAACATTCAACACTCTAAAGCATTATAAATTCTTCATCTCTAAGTAAAAATACTCGATTTATCATTACGATCTTTTTTTTTTTTTTTTTTTTTTTTTTTTTTTTTTTTTTTTTACAAAGAAAAAAGAAATCATTTTTCCCGGTTCCATCACTGGTTTTTTTTTGTATAACAGAGCTTACGAGAACTTTTAAGGTCGTGTTCAGTGAGTGCTATTTGAGAGAGTTTGGGATATTTAATAAAGAGATAATGGGTTAAAAATGAATCCAACTTGACATTTTTTATTATTGTGTGTAATCATATTTTAAATTTATTTTGTGTTGTTGGAATTTTGGTTTTTAAGTATTTTGAATTTTGGTGTTTCTAAGGTTTTATGTATATGTTGTAGAAAGGTATTTATGTTTTGGGGTTTGAGGGAAAAAAATGTATTATAATTTAGGGAGTTTATGAAGAACCTTGGTTCTTCTTGAACATTGTCGTTTTTTTTTTTAAAAAAAAATAATAGTAATAAAAATACGAGTATATTTTTTTCTAGTGATTTCCAGGTAGGCAAACACGATACACGGAAGAAAAAAAAAATTAATTAACTGATGTCATGTCAACAAAACCCGTAACAATACATATACAATAGTAGGAATTAAACACTTCGATTATTGAATAGAAAAATTAAAAGCTAATTTGGATGCATTTTTAAACCATTATCGCTTTAATAAACCATCCTTTAACATGTATGGCAGAAAATTTTGAGCAGATTTTAAATATAAGTGGATCTAAATCCAAGGAAAGGGGTTATAAAATCCTTCGGCTAAGTTGAGAACTAAAGTTCCAAAAGCGTTTATGAAACTTGTTCCGAATTCAATCTTACAAATCCCAATCGATTCTAGCATAATATGCACTGCTCTTTCACTCGGGTTGCTCTCAAGTTCAGGTTAGAATTCCATTATTGCTTATATAGGCTGCTCGATTTCTCTTGATTTCAATTCCATTGTAAAGTGATGCTGTCAAAATATATTATGGCTTATAGGTTACAAACAAGATTCTTTGAGTATGTTTGGTAAAAGGTACAGAGCTTTATTCTTAGAGTATCTAACTTAGCATTTTATACCAAAAGAAATGATTATTATCGTGCCAGAAAGGTTTTCTATCTGGGGTCGCCGAGGTACCTAACACCAATAATCGAACATTAAATAAAGTCCACATAAACACGCTCCTTCTATATGATCAATTTAAACCCTTCTGGCCATTACTCAAAGGACTTGAAAGTACATAACAACAATCGAATACAGGGACCCCTAGACCCCGGTATACAAACAAGAGTGGAGAGCTTAGCGCGGGTTATATTGGCAGCTTTCAGTTTGTTGCTAAAGAAGTGAATAAGTCTCCTTGTAATTGATTGATTCGCATAATGCTAAGCCAGCTAAGTTGGCCCTTAAGGATTGGAAAAAAACAAAGGACATAGCTTTTAGTTGTTGAAGAATGTCATATAAAGAAATGATTCTTTTACCAATAATCCAACTCTTCTTCAATCTCACGCAATAATACAATAATAACTACAAGGAATTTAACAATAAAGATAGTAATTTAAATGATTACTTTGATTCATAGTTGTTAAGATCCTTAAGTACCATTATTGAACATTTCAGAAATAAATGAATAATACTTCTAAAAGTCCAATAGTTGACAATACTACTTAATATGCACCGACTGCAGAATTGTTTCTACATCGTTAAACATATGAACGAAAATTATGCAATTAGTCTCTCGCTCATACCAATTATGTCTACGCTTAACTAAAAACCCTATCGGATTTCATATTAGTTCAAAAATACAATAATCGGTTAACACATTCAGTGACAGTATAAGGGTATAATACATGTGGAATGTCATTACATCTTCTGCTCAAAACATTAAGCATTATGTTGCTTTTGGAATATAATGATCGGTTAGCACGTGTAGTGAGAGTCATATTCATAAGCATATGCATGTACATCCAAGACAAAAGAGATAAAGTTGAGAAGTGAGATGGCATCACAAGAAGAAACACCAAATATGCAAATAAATCCAAAAGCTAAGGATATCATCCACTACACAATGGTGGGTTATACAAGGCCCATACCAGCTACAACAGCAAACTATGCAGAAAAGGATATCACGATAGAAACACCAAATAGCAAAACTGGTATTTTCTTTGTATTTTTCCTGCGCAAATCCTAACCCACTCACTCACCGCATCATCCAGAATCTCTTACTTTTTGTGTAAGCCATCCACAACAAGCTCAATTGCAAGCTTGCATTGACATTGATGGTGACTGTTGTCTGTTGCACACACTTGATATCTACAATGTGTACAAGACTTCCCCTTCATTGACATTGATCTTAACATTTATTTATTTGGACAACTCATTGTTCTAAATAGACGGCTATTACTCGCGATAAAAGTTGCATCTTATCCTATATTCATTATTAGAAAAAGGCCTGGCCTTTAATACTAGATGCGCTAAAAGTTGTATCTTATCCTGTATTCATTGATTAAAAAAGAATCGGTCTTTGATACTAGGCGCGATTAGGTTGTGTCTGATCCTAAATTTTTTTCTTAGATTAAAAAAGGTTTGGTCTTTACTACTAGGCAAAACTCGAAAAAGCACAAGCGTGTCAATAACTGAAAGTAAAATGACACAGACATGTGATACTTTAAGGCTGTATACTCCACCCATGGAAGTGCTTGGGATTGTTTAATGAAACTGTTTATCCTCTTGGTGCGTTTTGAAACAGCAGATAAACAGTTTTGAGGTGTTCGGATCGCTTATCAAAGATGCTTCTTCTCTTACTTTTAGGAGAGATTAAAAAGTATGAAGTTGCTTATCCCAGACTAATTTTCCAAAATGCATAAGCTGATAAGCAATCCCAAACAACCCCCAAGTCTATGTCAAGTCTCTTTCTTGAAGCTAGCTTTTAACAAAACAATCTTGCAAGTGTTTCCCATACCTAATACTTTATCAACCTAAACATAATTTAGTGTCCGCTCCTTTACCGAACCCAGTATGACTTAGCATGAGTAAGCAATGCACACTTAATTTGTGGCCTGCACATTATAGTTACTAATTCTATCACGTAAGTTAAATCAATTTACAAAAGCAGCATAGGTAATAGAAAAAAAATTAACATGGCATTAACTAACTAAGCAAACTACTCATTTCATGTTAAAAAGAAATTCATTTCAAGACGATAAGCCCTAAGTTTATGTCAAGTCTCTTTCTCAAAGCTACATTTTGCTAACACGATATTGCAAGTGTTTCCATCTGTATCGGCCTAAACACATTATCGTGTCCACCCCTTTACTGAACTCACTATCGCAATAACACGAGTGTCATAAACTCATACCACGACACAAAAAAAATACATTAATACGATATAACAAGTGTTTCCCATGTGTATTGACCTAAACATATTATAGTGTCTCCACCACTCTACCGAACCAATATGCCTTGGTATGAGTACAGAATGCCAGCATAATTTGTGGCATACACATAACACTTATTCATTCTATCGTGAACGTTTTGATCAATTTACAAAAGCAGCATAAGGTAACAAAATTGAAAAAAGAAACATTAACTAAGCTTACTAAACCATTTCATGTTACGGATGAATTCATTTCAAAAGAATAAGACCTAAGTTTATGTTCTCTTTCTCAAAGCTACATTTTACTAACACGATATCGCAAGTGTTTCCTCTTTCCATCTGTATTGGCCTAAACACATTATCGTGTCCACCCCTCTACTGAACCCACTATCGCAAATAACATGAGTGTCAATGTCATAAACTCATTCCACGACACAAAAAATTCACATTAGTACACAAACAACCGTCACTCACTAAACATAATACACAAAACAAAACTACTAATTCTATCGCGCACAATTTATTAATTTACATTAGCAACAACATAACACAACATACCATACACAATATATGCAAAAACACAAAACTAAACATAATAGAAACTAACCAAATCCGTAAAACCTCAAAACGAATTCATCTCAAGTAAATAACTCCGTCGTTTAATCAACTTGGCTACCGCCTCACCGTAAACCCCCTCAAACCTATTCGCCACCAAATTTTCATCCCATTTCTCCCCATCCCCCTCACCTTCATTAGTCGGCCTAACCACTACCAAAGTCGCCCCTTCCATCACCACCCCATTCGACAACTCCAACCGCGCCTCGTGCCTCATTCTCATCCAAACCGCCGGCACTCTCGTCCTATTACTCCTCCACCACACCCCCTCCTCCTCCCCATCCCTACTACACTCACTTCTCGCGTTATTTTCATAATTCTCGCGAAACTCGTTAATCCCTAACTCATTCATCACTACCACACCCTCGTTTTCGCGGTCTTTTACGACGAGCTTACTTAACGCCTTGTTCTCGGCAACAATATCCCTAACCATAAAATGCCTAGCACTAGCCGTTATCAAACTACTAATAGTCCAAACCACCCTAGTCTTCAACCCCCCTCCCCCACCCAGCTCCACCTCCGCCACACCCCCACACCTAAACCCTAAAACCACACACCACTTCAAACTCCCGCCATATTCCGCCGCCCACCGCACCACCGCCTTCCCCTTCACCGAAGGTGAACAATCCGGGAGCTCAACCGTCAGGTCCTTGACGTTGTCGAAGGTTCTGAGAATGGCGGCGGGAGACTGGGGGAAATGGTGGTGAGGGTGGTGGCGGGGGAGGTGGAAGAGGGAGTTGAAGACGGATTTGAAGAAGGAGAGGAGGGCGGAGTCGGCGGCGGAGATGACGCGGTCGACGCGGAGGGAGAGGGAGAAGGTTTGGGAGACGAGGGAGTTGAAGCGGCGGGAGACGAGGCGGGAGCGGGTGAGGGTTTTGATGTCGGAGATGAAGTTGAAGATGGTGATTATCAGTGGATCTGGTAGTGCGTCGAACTGATCTGAAGAAGAAGGGAGCATGGTTTGACCGTTGACTTTTTGAAATGTGAAGAAGTGTTGTTTTGTACTTGTGAGTGTTTGTGTGAGAGTTTTGTTGGTGTTTTTGGATATTTATTTATGGGGATATGATGTGTTTTGTGGAGACAAATAGCGGTTTAATGCAACTAGTTGTTGTTTTTTTTGTTAGAAATTAAATTTGTTTAATGAGTTTTGCAGTGTAAAGGGTGAGCAAATGGACTGAATGGACCGGACCGACCGATCAAACCGATCGCACCGACCAAATTTGGTTCAGTCTTGGTTTAAGGTTTTTTATAATTTCGTCTCGGTCCGGTCCGGTCCGGTTTAAAAATCGGACATTTAGCCTATTTATACCGAGACCGGACCAAGACCGGATCAGACCGAACCGGACCGACCACATTCGGTCCGGTCTCGGTCTAGGTTTTTTACCGAATTCGGTCTCGGTCCAGTCCAGTTTTAGACCGATGAGCACCCTTAATTTAGTGTGTACCTAATAAACATATTTTTTTTTTTAATTTATCAAAAAATGCATTAAATGTATATTAAATAAAGTGATAAATTACTATATTTAAACATGATTTTCTTTTAATCTTTTAAATGAACCAGAATATACCTTTTATAAATACGTTAACACGTGCATAGTGGGCATATGTTAGCAAAACCCATGTTTTATTAGCAAAATTGAACTAGCATGATATATGTGATTGTTAATTCTCGACATGACATGATAACTGACATAAATTCGACACGAAGTTAGATAGGTTTGGTTGATGATAAACAGGTCTGGGTAAAAAAAATATGTCTAACGTGTTTAATAAACGAGTCGTGTTTAAGTTAAATAAGTATTAAATAGGTTAGCTCGTGAACTCGTTTAAATTCAGTGGCGGCGATTAACATGTGATAGTAGTGCAACCGCACAGGACCTCTCGTTGTAAGGGGTCCAATTTAGTATACATCTATAAATATTTATAGTTTTATACATATCTAACTATATAATGTTTGGATTTAGTGTCTTTAAGTAAATATCAAATAACTTTTTATTTTCAAAAATAGTTAAACTTTTCGTGATTTCGCGCCAGGTCGACCAAAAATCAATGGAACGGCTTTAGATATTATTGAGACTATATGTCTTGTATGCAAGTATAAAACCAAATACCGTAGTTTTGTTTTCAGACAACTACTTTAATTGAAACTAGCGGTTTTTTTATTATTACAAATGAAATTAGTTTTATTGGCAAAATTGAACTACCACGGTATATGCACGTTGCCATAGGCTTGTATTATAGCAAAAATGAATGGCACGTCTGTTTTTCACTTTATAACTTAGAACATACTAGCAGGGTATCCGCGCGTTGCAGCGGCAGATATCCTGTGATTAAAGTTTAGGCGCAAACAAAATTGCAATGACAACCTGATAAACCGGAGAAAAAAAATGATCCAAGTCCGACACAGCTCACCCGTTTTTACCGATTCCAACTGGTCCTTTCTGTTTCGTTATTGGCTAGCCGAACTGATGGTGACTTTGGATTCCGGTTGAACCCGTTGGTTTGGTCCGGTTTTCAAAATTACATGTACCATCAACTTGTTAGCATATAAATTGTATAAATTTTTGTGTGTTTTATTGTTTGTACAATGTGTATAATAACACGTGTTTTTTTACTTTGGTGGTGCTTTAAAAATAATATTAATTAGTATATTTAATGTTATATTCTTAATTTTATGATTTTAATACGTGTGTTTAATTGATTTGTACAAAGTGCTTTATATGTTGTATGTTTTAATTTTAAGACTTTTGATATTTAATGTGTTTAATGCATTTAAACCAACTTTTAAACATTTTAAGACTAATAATATGACAAGTGGAATTTAAGGACAAACAATGTCAAGCTACTATAACTAATGGCATAAAAACAAACAATTAGAGAGCAATCACTCATTTAGTCACCATTACTACCGTCTAACGCACTTGTATCATGAGCTCTTACTAATTACTATAGTTACAAACTTATAATATAATATTAATTGCAATGATTGTGATACGAGTTGAGTCTTCGGCAACATGCGACTATGCGAGTGTAACAATTCAGAGTGGCCTAGTGTTGAAAGGGCTTGTGACTATCACTTTAAGATGTACGAGGTCTCAAGTTCGATCAGTTCCTGCTTGATGCAAACAACTCTGAAATGACCACATCAACCTTCTAAAAAAATAGGCTTTATCCGATTTGAGTCTGTGTGGTAATGAATTCAAACCCCGTACTTTAGTCAACAAAAAGATTGAAAGCCATGGTTAAAAAAAAGAAAAAGAAGAAAAAATACTAGTCTTTGGCAACATGTGACTATGCGACTGATATGTCATGGCATTCCATGCTAGTTTTAACATAACACAATGCATAATCATACTATATTAATGTAATTAAATATAATCAATTACACCATTTTATGACCAATCATATAATTTGGTCATTCCTTCTGGAAATGGATCAGTAAGTCTTTTTCCAACATAAAATCCATCATCTCTAACCAACCAAACTAATCTTCGTTCCGCATTTAAAACAGATCTCGTGCCATAATTATCACCCGTATAATGATCAAACACATGGAAAGAGGCAGTTCTTGTACCATTGCAGCTGAAATTAGCCCAAAACAAGGTAATCATCCAAAAGTTTTCGCAGAACTGCCAGTTTACATTTCCGTTCAACGCAACTGTACCGTCACTGAGATCATCATCACCTGATTTTACATGAACGGTGAATGGATGATTCATCGCATTCTGGATTATGACGTCCCAATACTGTAGAAACAAAACTTTTTTGCGCTACTTATAGGAGCTTTTGCCATTGAAGATGCATTTGTCGTGAAAACAAGGTACAAAAACAAAAGCAATAGTGTCTTCATAGGTGGGTTTAGTGAGTATATGAGCATATATGATCATAATTCTACTATATTATATATACCAAAAAAGTTGGTTCACTCATTGAAAGTATATATTATTACAAGCATGGAAAATAACAACAATCATATATACATTAAATGAAAATAATATGTTAAAGGATTTTTTTATTACATATCATTATAATCATATATTATCTGTATAATAGTGTCTTCATAGTGGGTTCACCGAGTATATGACCATAGAGAAAAGTTCAATGTATAAACCACAAGGGGTGCTCAACGGTAAGAATATCAGCCTTTCAAAGAAGAGGTCAAGGGTTTCGAATCCAATGGGGAGAAAATTAATCCCCTTGTAGCTGTAGCATTAGTTGGCTTGCAATGTCGAGTCGGAAACACATGATTAAAAGAAAAGTTTTTCGAAATTACGAGACAGCGCCTCTCAATTTAAAGATTATTAAATGTTTGCCGCGATGGTATAATTTAAGTAAGTTAACGGTTTAAAGTTTGTTGATATATATAATTTTAAAACTAAAGGAAGTGAATGTGAGTTTTAATTAAAAATATTAATTATTCTCCTCTTTCTTGTTTCTTTATAATATAAATGTTTAAGATTTTTAATGCAGGAAAATAATAATTCTTAATTGATATTTTTTTCTCCATCAATAAGGACGAGACCATAGTTTGATATAGAAGGAAGAGATCAAATAAAAAGACAACTATCTGTAAAAATGATACAAATAACCTTTTTTTAAAAACATTCTCGAAAAATTCAAAGAAAAACACAAGATCAGTTATGTTGGTGCATAAAAATTGTCAAGGAATTTTTTTCTAAAAGTAGACATGTTTGCCGAAAAAAATTATGAAAAAAGAAAAGAAAAGAAAAGAAAAACGTTTGTGTACTAAATCACTTTTTGTGCATCAAAATTCGTTTTTGTACTAACTTTCTTTTGACTTTTTACCTCAAAATTTTATTGCACATCGCACTATAACAAGTTAAGAGTTTTATGCAAAATTTTTAATGCATCAAAATTTCATATGCATTAAAAAACGTATAAAAATTGAAAAGAAAAATAAAATAAAATAACTTTTTCACAACTTTTTTATTTACTAACATACCCGATCTTGTGAAATCTTTTTAGAATTTTTTAGAGAACTTTAAATAAATATAAAAAATATATATATATATATATTTTGTATCACTTTTACGAATATTTTCTTTTTATTTTAACTTACCGTTGGTATAGGGGGCATAATATAGTGTTGGCCAATGATTGCAAAATATCACGAACATCCATATACCCAACAAATTGTGCAATTGTTGTTTCTTGTTCATGATAGAACATAAGTCTAAAAGTAGATAACTCGCACAGGTTAGTAATCGATAAAGATTCTCTCA
Source organism: Artemisia argyi (assembly GCA_030686995.1). Lineage (NCBI taxonomy): Eukaryota > Viridiplantae > Streptophyta > Magnoliopsida > Asterales > Asteraceae > Artemisia > Artemisia argyi. Next base: position 8,299,731 of record CM060700.1, read on the forward strand.
TATTTGTTGTAATATGTTGACCGATTACAATCAAAACAGATATTATACTAGTTTTTATTCTAATTGTAAAAAAGACTTATTTATTCATCTCACAATAAAACTCAAGATGATCCATCGTGTTAAAATTGCGAGAATATTAATCCATTAGTAACTAAACCTAATATTACCAATACTTGTTTTTCTTTAACTTGTAACAAACTTGTAACGCTTAAAGTACGAAGCTCACCATATGTTTTTCTATTTTAGTCTTTAGGACTTGAGACACGAGTTGAACAACTAATTGACAAGAGTCGTTAATGACAATTGCGCTAGGCTAAAATGTCAATGTATAATTTGTGATGGGTTGAAAACTTGAAATGATGTCCACAAATAGGCCATACTTAAATGAGATAAGACATGAAAAGTATACCAACTTAAATATTTTAACTCCAAATTCTATGCAGACCCATGAAAAAATAGTATTGGGTTGGGTTAAAATCGTATTGTTTTTCAAGACCTGGTATTCCTTTCTACTTCTAAATATTCAACTTTAAATATTCAAGTATATAAAACTTCAAATCAATACAAGTAAACACTTCACAGAACAGTAACATAATAATAATAATAAGTAGGAGAGAGCAACAAAACCGAAAAATCAAACAAAAACTAAAAAAAAAAAAACGTCTCAAAAAAACGAACCATCTAAAACGATGGTGCGGTTTTAGTTTAAAAAAAACCAAAAGTTTTGGTTTGGTTTTTGGTTTTATATGAAAACCTAAACCGTAAAGACCGAACCGCTACATATTAATATTCATAAAACTAGCAAAAATGTATACGTATTAGTTTTGATGCAAATGATCACCAAGTCCAAAAACTAAGAGATTAGATATTCGTAATAGGTGTTTTTTTAGCTAACATTATAATAAATTCGTTTTTTTTTATTTTAGTTTTTATTTTATTTTTTCATATATGTTCGCACATCTTATATTTATATACATGTTATATAATATTATTATTTTACGGCAAACTATTCAACTTACATTTTAGAATTTCTTGATTTAGGTTTTGGATGTTCAAAAAATATGCATATTCGGATATCCGAAAAATTGATCAAAATTTATTAAAATGTTGAGTTTTATAAAATTTCAATTTTGGATCTCATATAAAAGTTTTTCGAAAATTGTAAATATTTGGATATTCGGATATATAAAATTACTATCCGAAATTTCTTATACCCAATTTTAAAGAACTTAGCTAAAATAATGGTTCTGCCATAAAACCTTCCAACTCAAATTTCAGATATCCGAAAGCAGAAAAACAGAAAACCAAACCGCAAAAAACCAAAAACCAAACCAAACTTTTAGCGCGGGGTTTGGTTTTAGAAAACTTAAAACCGAATTTTCAGTAAGGGATTTGGTTTTAGCCAAAAACAACCCCATGCTCGCTCCCTAATAAGAGAATTTTATTATCAGTATTCAATGTTGCGTCTTTTCAAGTAAATATTTTCAACGGGAATGTCTGTATAATGAACAACACAAGTAAAATACAAAATTGTGTCTATATGGAATAGGTATAAAACTTGCCAACATGAGCTTCATTTTAAATGCCACGTTGTAACACCCCCAAAAGTCGTTTAATAACAGCGAAAGACTTAACATGTCAGCGGAAGACTTTCGGGGTATTACTTCAAGGATCTTTGTCACAATCATAGTAGACAACACAAAGTGAAGTATTAAAGTTTAATTTATTTCAAAATACCAAATATCTGGGATACAAGACATTATTAAGTTAAGAACGTGTTTTATTCTGAAGGAAAATAAGTAGTTTATTATGGTTCTTGTCATGCTTTTGCCCACTCCGTGCCATCCAGATCCGTCTTGTTTAGTTACCTGAGATAAACATGCTAAAGTCAACTTAAAGTTGAGTGATATTCATAGGTTTGAGTTTAAGAGTTTGAATCACAAGTTAAGAATGTATTGTAATCACATACAATCAATATGTTAAAAATCAATGTTCCTGTTATTGCCTTAAGCTCATGATACTCAACGATTAACAGCCAATCATAAATGTGAATTATGATGGTAAGTAATAGGCCCCCAAAGATAGGTATTTGTCAATAACCTATTTATAAGAACAATAAAGTGCGCCTGGTGTTTTCTCCAACAGCCAAATGAGGATTGTCAATCACTAATAGTACTATCCACAATTATTTACGTTCACCCTTCAGGTGATTAAGGTTCATGATCGAGGGACTTCTGACAATAGTAACTTAAGCAAATAACATTGGCCTGACGGTATTTCAATACCCGGTATAAAAGACTTGTGTTCGAGTTTTAAGCATGTATCCCCCCACGGGAAAATAGTTAAAGAGTGGGCTATGAAATCACCTTAGTAGTACAGTGGTATCGTAGTCTCAACAAAGCAAGGAAACGGCTTCACACAATACAACCTAAAAGATAATGCAAGTTTCAGTTGATAGTCTAAATCTGGTTTTTATCGCGAATACTTGTTATTTAGTTACGAATGAATCTCGTGTTCGTTTAAGTGCCTAAAGTTCAAAAACAACGTTATATATACATATAACTCGTAAGTAAAATGATCGATGATTGATATAAAGTTAGTTTTTATAACGGAAATAAACGTATCGTTTTACAAGAAATAAATAACGTATTGTTATATCGTTTAATTATAATTACGAATATATATCGTATATATATATATATATATATATATATATATATATATATATATATATATATATATATATATATGTTTATGTTTATATAAGTCTTAGTTTAATTATATGTTTATATATGTAAAAGGTTAATATTATTTTTATAAAATAATATTTACTAAAAAAAAATTCCTTTAAGTTTCCAAAATTTACATTTTTAACCCTAACGATATATATTTTACACCGTTAGTCCAAAAATATATATAATTTACATTTTAGGTCAAAAAGTGTCAATATTTACATTTCTCAACTCCAAGTTTTATTATTTACAGTTTCTAACCCAGAAAACTCAGATTTACAGTTTTTACCCAAAGTTTACAACTTTTGCATTTTTAGTCCCCGGTTTAAGAAATTTTGCAAAGTTAGTCCAAATTTCACCAAATTAAAAGTTCAACATTTTGACTTCTTAAATAAGCTCAGGACATTCAAATAAGTTTATTACAACAGCTTATTAGCTTATTTTTCACTTATTTTCTAAATTGGGCCTTAACGAGTCTATTACAAGGCCCGTTAATAATTTTTGGTCCATTGGGCTTACGAGACCTTTGGGCCTGACCTTGGACTATATTTTAAGTTGTAAAAACGCTAAAAATAAGCTGATGATAACAGCTTATCGAATAAGCTCATAAACTGCTTAATGGGCTAACAAGCCCAAATCGTTATCTATTAGAAATTTGAAAACATGATTTTGGTCGATCACTTTAGCTTTAGAAAACAGTTTATACGAGTTCATAAGGTCGAATAAAAAGTGGTTCTTGATTGTTAGTCATGTTGTTTATCAGGTCGAACTTAAATATATATGGGTCATGTGTCGAAATAATTATGTACAAGGCCAAAGTAAATGATCAGTTTTGAAATTGAAAATGGTTAAAGACTTAGAAAAATTCTAAGTCTTTCGACATGGTCAAGTGACTTAAGGAACGTGTCACATTTTACGTGTGCATGTTATTTCTAGTTCGAAGTCTTTGTTTTACACGTTTACTAGCATGGTGAATAAAGAGTATAACGAATAAAATGTATGTGTCGTGTTCTTAGATTTCAAAGTAAATGAGAAAAGTAAAACGTATGAAATGAAAATAAAGAGTTTAAGGTTTCTATATTTCTCACCTCACCTCAAAAGGGTGGGAAACTAAGGGTACGTATGATTCGAATTGGTACTAGGAACGAATATGGTTCACTTCACGACCCACCAAAGATGTAAAATGAGCAAATATGGTACTCTTGACTTGCTTCCACTCCTCGAACTTCTTGCAATCTTCTTGTCCCAACTCTAGCACTATACGACTTGTATTTTTGTTATGTGGTTTGTTTATGTGTGTGGATTCAATTGAGGTTGCATGAGGTCCTTATATAGGAAGTTCTAAGGTTATGATAAGTGTTAAGGTAACATGGGAAGGGTTCGTTGGTTTGTAAACGTGTGTAGCACCTCACTTATTGCCCAATCGATCATTAGCCAACAAGGAGAATGTGTCATACAATCTACTATACATTCCTGACATGAACATAGATAGTATTGTTGTCATTGGGGATCATGGGAGGTTTGTGAAGAGTTTGTGATACGTTTTGGTTTTATGTGTCATACGGTTTTGGGAGTTTACTTGAGATAGTTTTGAAGTGACAAATGAAGGTGGAATTGAACGAGATTTGTCATTCATGAAAGTTAGCTAGGTGATGAAACAAGTTATGTAATAATATACATGGGTTGTGTGTCGAAAAATGAAGTAACTAGGGGTGTTCCTTGGCTCGATCGTGGCTGGAAACAAAAGAAAAAGAAAAGAAAACGGACCGGGAAATGGGCTTGTGGGTTTTGGGTTGCTTCGGCTCAAAATAGAAAAGAGAAAAGAAATAGAACATGTCAGCGGAAGACTTTCGGGGTATTACTTCAAGGATCTTGGTCACAATCATAGTAGACAACACAAAGTGAAGTATTAAAGTTTAATTTATTTCAAAATACCAAATATCTGGGATACAAGACATTATTAAGTTAAGAACGTGTTTTATTCTGAAGGAAAATAAGTAGTTTATTATGGTTCTTGTCATGCTTTTGCCCACTCCGTGCCATCCAGATCCGTCTTGTTTAGTTACCTGAGATAAACATGCTAAAGTCAACATAAAGTTGAGTGATATTCATAGGTTTGAGTTTAAGAGTTTGAATCACAAGTTAAGAATGTATTGTAATCACATACAATCAATATGTTAAAAATCAATGTTCCTGTTATTGCCTTAAGCTCATGATACTCAACGATTAACAGCCAATCATAACTTAACATGTCAGCGGAAGACTTTCGGGGTATTACTTCAAGGATCTTTGTCACAATTATAGTAGATAACACAAAGTGAAATATTAAAGTTTAATTTATTTCAAAATACCAAATATCTGGGATACAAGACATTATTAAGTTAAGAACGTGTTTTATTCTGAAGGAAAATAAGTAGTTTATTATGGTTCTTGTCATGCTTTTGCCCACTCCGTGCCATCCAGATCCGTCTTGTTTAGTTACCTGAGATAAACATGCTAAAGTCAACATAAAGTTGAGTGATATTCATAGGTTTGAGTTTAAGAGTTTGAATCACAAGTTAAGAATGTATTGTAATCACATACAATCAATATGTTAAAAATCAATGTTCCTGTTATTGCCTTAAGCTCATGATACTCAACGATTAACAGCCAATCATAAATGTGAATTATGATGGTAAGTAATAGGCCCCCAAAGATAGGTATTTGTCAATAACCTATTTATAAGAACAATAAAGTGCGCCTGGTGTTTTCTCCAACAACCAAACGAGGATTGTCAATCACTAATAGTACTATCCACAATTATTTACGTTCACCCTTCAGGTGATTAAGGTTCATGATCGAGGGACTTCTGACAATAGTAACTTAAGCAAATAACATTGGCCTGACGGTATTTCAATACCCGGTATAAAAGACTTGTGTTCGAGTTTTAAGCATGTATCCCCCCACGGGAAAATAGTTAAAGAGTGGGCTATGAAATCACCTTAGTAGTACAGTGGTATCGTAGTCTCAACAAAGCAAGGAAACGGCTTCACACAATACAACCTAAAAGATAATGCAAGTTTTAGTTGATAGTCTAAATCTGGTTTTTATCGCGAATACTTGTTATTTAGTTACGAACGAATCTCGTGTTTGTTTAAGTGCCTAAAGTTCAAAAAAAAAGTTATATATACATATAACTCGTAAGTAAAATGATCGATGATTGATATAAAGTTAGTTTTTTTTTTATAATGGAAATAAAATAAACGTATCGTTTTACAAGAAATAAATAATGTATCGTTATATCGTTTAATTATTATTACGAATATATATCGTATATATATATATATATATATATATATATATATATATATATATATATATAAGTTTATGTTTATATAAGTCTTATATTAATTATATGTTTATATATGTAAAAGGTTAATATTATTTTTATAAAATAATATTTACTGAAAATTTCTTTAAGTTTCCAAAATTTACCTTTTTAACCCTAACGATATATATTTTACACCGTTAGTCCAAAATATATATAATTTACATTTTAGGTCCAAACGCATCAATATTTACATTTTTCAACTCCAAATATCATCTTTAACATTTTAGAACTCAAAGTTTTCTATTTTGACAGTTTCTACCCATAGTTTACCATTTTGACAATTTTAGTCCCTTGGTTTAAGAAATTTTGCAAAGTTAGTCCAAATTTCACCAAATTAAAAGTTCAACATTTTGACTTCTTAAATAAGCTCAGGACATTCAAATAAGTTTATTACAACAGCTTATTAGCTTATTTTTCACTTATTTTCTAAATTGGGCCTTAACGAGTCTATTACAAGGCCCGTTATTAATTTGAGATCCATTGGGCTTACGAGACCTTTGGGCCTGACCTTGGACTCATTTTTATAGTACAAAAATGTTGCAAACAAGCTTGTGTGACCAGCTTATCACATAAGCTCAAAATTGGCTTAACGGGCTAACAAGCCCAAAACGTTATTTAATGTTTCTGAAAAACAGCTTACAGGTCGATTTGCTTTGGCTTTAGAAAACAGCTTATATTAGCTTATAGGTTCGAATAAAAAGTGTTTCCCCTTTGTTATATTTTTCATTTCGTTATTTTGGTTTTTACACATTTACTTTGCCTAATTTCCTCGTAAAATATAAACATAACATACGCATTTTATTCGACATTTTATATGTTTGGTACACTAGTAAACAAGATATAAGAAGTTTCGAATCTAAAAACATTATTTCCTTAATGAATTCGACATGTTTTGTGACCTCTTGGATAACTCGAATAAAATCTCAACACTTAGAATAATTCCAAGTGTTGGAAAACAGTTTCAATATTAATTTTCGTACAAACACTTTGCCTCGTTATTTCTTAATATACGAACGTAACATATTATTATTTTTGGAGATACTAATTATTTGGAACGTTGTCAAACGAGATGTAAAGAGTTTCGAGTCTAAAAATAACGGATACTCAAAATATTCGACCCTTTTTGAGACCCATTGAACTTTTCGAATAAAGTCTCAACACTTAGAATATTTCTAAGTGTTGAGCAGTTTTTCAGAATGAGTTTCAAACATGAACTTGGCCTCGTTAATTCAAAATGTAAACACACGACCCACACTTTTTATAACTCGACCCCATTATCACCTGGCTTTGAATTCCGTCCAAGAGAGTCGGTACGCTGCTTCTGTACCTAAAGTTTGAGTTGTAGCGGTCCACCATGACAAAGCGTCATCCATTAAGGTTCCTGTGGCAAATGTGACTCTGTTGTTTTCGGAGCATTCACTCCTTTGGAATACCGTTTCGCATCTCTCGAACCAATGGGCGAGTTTAGTTATCCCTTCAGTACCCATGAAATAAGTCGGCTGATAAGCCATAAAGTCTTTATAGGTACATTGGCGAGGTGCGGGAGCAACATTTCTTGCCGGTTGTGCGTTAGCATTTGCTTGTTCGGCTAAGGCTGCATTGATTCCATTGGTGATTGCTTGTTGGATTTCTTCTGGGGTCATGGTTGTTGCTGAGGTAGCAGTCGCGGTTCTCTTAGGTGCCATATTCCTAAAAATGAGAGTATATTTTCAGAATTTTCATAATAACCATCTTGTGTTAGACTATTTAGTAACATCAATAGGTTCAAAGTTATAATAGTGTCACATATATCACGATGCAATATACGATATCATAACACTTATGAAAATAAAGCAAACATAACATCATTGATTAGATTGTCGTTTTGAGTTTACATCACTTATTTATTCTTGTTGACATATCTCTAGGACATCCAAATACAAGTTATTATACCAGTATCAAGGCAGCACCGTTCGAAGCACTTTACGGTAGAAAGTGTAGATCACCCGTTTGCTGGGCAGAAGTCGGAGAAATACAACTCACGGGACCGGATCTAGTTCATGAGACAACCGAGAAAATCATCAAAATCAAACAACGTCTACAAACCGCTAGAGACCGACAGAAAAGTTACGCCGACCTAAAAAGAAAACCCATGGATTTTCAGATCGGAGATAAAGTTATGTTAAAAGTATCACCATGAAAAGGAATGATACGATTCGGAAAGAGGGGAAAGTTAAACCCAAGATACATCGGTCCATTCAAAATCTTAGAAAGAATTGGACCCATGGCATATAAACTTGAACTACCCGAGGAACTTAGCCGAATTCACAACACTTTTCATGTGTCAAACCTCAAGAAATGTTTATCCGATGAATCTCTGATCATCCCATTGAAAGAATTACAACTTGATGATAAACTCGTTTTTACCGAGGAACCAGTAGAAATCATGGATAGAGAAGTCAAACAACTGAAACAAAACCGTATCCCTATCATAAAAGTTCGTTGGGACTCTAAACGAGGACCAGAGTATACTTGGGAACGCGAGGACCAGATTCGCACCAAGTACCCACACCTCTTCTCTTAGACACCCTTGGCAACCCTCCTAAACTCAAATTCCGGGACGGAATTCACTGTAAGGTGTATGTACTGTAGCCTCTCGTAATTTTCCTCAACGGTTAGTAAATACTTACAAGTTATTACATTATTTAAATACCCACTTTTACGTATGACAAATTTTTTTTTTTATATTAGACTTGATATATAAATCACAACGGTAAAATGTGAATTATCTTTTGCTTAGAAACGTTGCTTGCACACAATCCTAGATAGTCTAATTATCGCGAATATATATTTTAAACGTTTATATTTTTATAATATACGTTTCGATTAAATACCATACAATATTTATATATTCCCGAAGCTTACGAAAATTCCCGAGACCACTCACTATTATATCACGAACTTATCCCGACTCCCTAAACCTTCTATGTGGACCCCACACCTAAATGGGCCCCACATTCTAGTGTTAAACCCAAACCGGACCATGTTCTATTTCTTTTCTCTTTTCTATTTTGAGCCGAAGCAACCCAAAACCCACAAGCCCATTTCCCGGTCCGTTTTCTTTTCTTTTTCTTTTGTTTCCAGCCACGATCGAGCCAAGGAACACCCCTAGTTACTTCATTTTTCGACACACAATCCATGTATATTATTACATAACTTGTTTCATCACCTAGCTAACTTTCATGAATGACAAATCTCGTTCAATTCCACCTTCATTTGTCACTTCAAAACTATCTCAAGTAAACTCCCAAAACCGTATGACACATAAATCCAAAACGTATCACAAACTCTTCAGAAACCTCCCATGATCCCCAATGACAACAATACTATCTATGTTCATGTCAGGAATGTATAGTAGATTGTATGACACATTCTCCTTGTTGGCTAATGATCGATTGGGCAATAAGTGAGGTGCTACACACGTTTACAAACCAACGAACCCTTCCCATGTTACCTTAACACTTATCATAACCTTAGAACTTCCTATATAAGGACCTCATGCAACCTCAATTGAATCCACACACATAAACAAACCACATAACAAAAATACAAGTCGTATAGTGCTAGAGTTGGGACAAGAAGATTGCAAGAAGTTCGAGGAGTGGAAGCAAGTCAAGAGTACCATATTTGCTCATTTTACATCTTTGGTGGGTCGTGAAGTGAACCATATTCGTTCCTAGTACCAATTCGAATCATACGTACCCTTAGTTTCCCACCCTTTTGAGGTGAGGTGAGAAATATAGAAATCTTAAACTCTTTATTTTCATTTCATACGTTTTACTTTTCTCATTTACTTTGAAATCTAAGAACACGACACATACATTTTATTCGTTATACTCTTTATTCACCATGCTAGTAAACGTGTAAAACAAAGACTTCGAACTAGAAATAACATGCACACGTAAAATGTGACACGTTCCTTAAGTCACTTGACCATGTCGAAAGACTTAGAATTTTTCTAAGTCTTTAACCATTTTCAATTTCAAAACTGATCATTTACTTTGGCCTTGTACATAATTATTTCGACACATGACCCATATATATTTAAGTTCGACCTGATAAACAACATGACTAACAATCAAGAACCACTTTTTATTCGACCTTATGAACTCGTATAAACTGTTTTCTAAAGCTAAAGTGATCGACCAAAATCATGTTTTCAAATTTCTAATAGATAACGATTTGGGCTTGTTAGCCCATTAAGCAGTTTATGAGCTTATTCGATAAGCTATTATCATCAGCTTATTTTTAGCGTTTTTACAACTTAAAATATAGTCCAAGGTCAGGCCCAAAGGTCTCGTAAGCCCAATGGACCAAAAATTATTAACGGGCCTTGTAATAGACTCGTTAAGGCCCAATTTAGAAAATAAGTGAAAAATAAGCTAATAAGCTGTTGTAATAAACTTATTTGAATGTCCTGAGCTTATTTAAGAAGTCAAAATGTTGAACTTTTAATTTGGTGAAATTTGGACTAACTTTGCAAAATTTCTTAAACCGGGGACTAAAAATGCAAAAGTTGTAAACTTTGGGTAAAAACTGTAAATCTGAGTTTTCTGGGTTAGAAACTGTAAATAATAAAACTTGGAGTTGAGAAATGTAAATATTGACACTTTTTGACCTAAAATGTAAATTATATATATTTTTGGACTAACGGTGTAAAATATATATCGTTAGGGTTAAAAATGTAAATTTTGGAAACTTAAAGGAATTTTTTTTAGTAAATATTATTTTATAAAAATAATATTAACCTTTTACATATATAAACATATAATTAAACTAAGACTTATATAAACATAAACATATATATATATATATATATATATATATATATATATATATATATATATATATATATATATATATATATATATATATATATATATATATATATATATTGGCTGTTAATCGTTGAGTATCATGAGCTTAAGGCAATAACAGGAACATTGATTTTTAACATATTGATTGTATGTGATTACAATACATTCTTAACTTGTGATTCAAACTCTTAAACTCAAACCTATGAATATCACTCAACTTTATGTTGACTTTAGCATGTTTATCTCAGGTAACTAAACAAGACGGATCTGGATGGCACGGAGTGGGCAAAAGCATGACAAGAACCATAATAAACTACTTATTTTCCTTCAGAATAAAACACGTTCTTAACTTAATAATGTCTTGTATCCCAGATATTTGGTATTTTGAAATAAATTAAACTTTAATACTTCACTTTGTGTTGTCTACTATGATTGTGACAAAGATCCTTGAAGTAATACCCCGAAAGTCTTCCGCTGACATGTTAAGTCTTCCGCTGTTATTAAACGACTTTTGGGGGTGTTACAGATTGGAGCCACGATCGAGCCAAGTTATTACATTATTTAAATACCCACTTTTACGTATGACAATTTTTTTTTTTTTATATTAGACTTGATATATAAATCACAACGGTAAAATGTGAATTATCTTTTGCTTAGAAACGTTGCTTGCACACAAACCTAGATAGTCTAATTATCGCGAATATATATTTTAAACGTTTATATTTTTATAATATACGTTTCGATTAAATACCATACAATATTTATATATTCCCGAAGCTTACGAAAATTCCCGAGACCACTCACTATTATATCTCGAACTTATCCCGACTCCCTAAACCTTCTATGTGGACCCCACACCTAAATGGGCCCCAGATTCTAGTGTTAAACCCAAACCGGACCATGTTCTATTTCTTTTCTCTTTTCTATTTTGAGCCGAAGCAACCCAAAACCCACAAGCCCATTTCCCGGTCCGTTTTATTTTCTTTTTCTTTTGTTTCCAGCCACGATCGAGCCAAGGAACACCCCTAGTTACTTCATTTTTCGACACACAACCCATGTATATTATTACATAACTTGTTTCATCACCTAGCTAACTTTCATGAATGACAAATCTCGTTCAATTCCACCTTCATTTGTCACTTCAAATCTATCTCAAGTAAACTCCCAAAACCGTGTGACACATAAAACCAAAACGTATCACAAACTCTTCACAAACCTCCCATGATCCCCAATGACAACAATACTATCTATGTTCATGTTAGGAATGTATAGTAGATTGTATGACACATTCTCCTTGTTGGCTAATGATCGATTGGGCAATAAGTGAGGTGCTACACACGTTTACAAACCAACGAACCCTTCCCATGTTACCTTAACACTTATCATAATCTTAGAACTTCCTATATAAGGACCTCATGCAACCTCAATTGAATCCACACACATAAACAAACCACATAACAAAAATACAAGTCGTATAGTGCTAGAGTTGGGACAAGAAGATTGCAAGAAGTTCGAGGAGTGGAAGCAAGTCAAGAGTACCATATTTGCTCATTTTACATCTTTGGTGGGTCGTGAAGTGAACCATATTCGTTCCTAGTACCAATTCGAATCATACGTACCCTTAGTTTCCCACCCTTTTGAGGTGAGGTGAGAAATATAGAAACCTTAAACTCTTTATTTTCATTTCATACGTTTTACTTTTCTCATTTACTTTGAAATCTAAGAACATGACACATACATTTTATTCGTTATACTCTTTATTCACCATGCTAGTAAACGTGTAAAACAAAGACTTCGAACTAGAAATAACATGCACACGTAAAATGTGACACGTTCCTTAAGTCACTTGACCATGTCGAAAGACTTAGAAAAAAGTGTTAAACCCAAACCGGACCATGTTCTATTTCTTTTCTCTTTTCTATTTTGAGCCGAAGCAACCCAAAACCCACAAGCCCATTTCCCGGTCCGTTTTCTTTTCTTTTTCTTTTGTTTCCAGTCGCGAGCGAGCCAAGGAACACCCCTAGTTACTTACAAATTCGACACACAACCCTATCAAGTTTTTACACATCTCGATTCACAACCTAACAAATATTTACGAATGATAAATTTTATACAAAATCACAATCGTTTACCACTTCAAATTTGATCAAAGTAAAACCTCCAATTCATGTGACCGAAAATGACAAAATCATGTACAAACATTCCTAGACACCACCCCATTTACCCAATCACTTCTAAACTAACATGGATACACTGTAGGATTTCAGGGATGCATAGTAAACATTCCTTTTGTTGCCAAGTCTCGATTGGACAAAGATTGAGGTGCCACCCCATGCAAACGAGCCAACACAAGCATTTGTAAATTCCTTGTACTTATCTTCACTCTCAAAACTCACTATATAAACATCCCATGCATCCCAGTTCAACACACACCCTCAAACATACCATAATAAAATTTACGTGAAGTTATATTGTCGAGTTTGGGACAAGAAGTTGGCAAGGAGAACGAAGTGCACAAGTGATCCAAGGAGGAACCAAATAGCTCGTTGTGAACCTTGCTAGGAGTGAACCATTGTACCATTGATCCTACGTACCTACTTGAACCATACGAACCATTTTATCCACCTATTTTGAGGCGAGGTGAGCACTTGGAGTTCCTTTGTTATATTTTATTTTCGTTATTTTAAAATTTTGCACGTTCACTTTGCCTCATTAAGTTCGTAAAATATAAACGTGACATATGCATTTTAATTCACATCCTAAATGTTTAATATACTAGCAATCGAGTGACGTAAAGTTTTGATCTAAAAATAACATATACTTAATAAAAAAAGACATGATTTGAAGTGGTCTTGACCCATTCATACAAAATCTCAACACTTAGAATATTTTCTAAGTGTTGGAACAGTTTCAAAAATGATAATTACCATGTACTTTGGTCTCGTTAAATTCAAAATTCGACACATCACCTATTATTTTTATAACTCAATCTCATTGTTGGCTTAGTAAACAAATAGAACACACTTTTTGTTCGAAGTAATATGCTCGTATAACTACTTTGCTCGACCCCTTTTGTCTCGACAAAAACCAGATTTTACAAAACTTTTATAAGCCAACGTGGGCTTATGCAAAGCCCGTTAAGCAGTTTATGAGCTTATTCGATAAGCTGTTATCATCAGCTTATTTTTAGCGTTTTTACAACTTAAAATATAGTCCAAGGTCAGGCCCAAAGGTCTCGTAAGCCCAATGCACCAAAAATTATTAACGGGCCTTGTAATAGTCTCGTTAAGGCCCATTTATCAAAATAAGCACTTTATAAGCTAATAAGCAGTTGAATTAAGTTACTTTGAGTATTCTAAACTTATTGAAAAAGTATAAAAACTAAATTCCAAGTTTGGTGAAATTTGGACTAGATTTGCAAAATTTCTTAAACCGGGGACTAAAAATGCAAAAGTTGTAAACTTTGGGTAAAAACTGTAAATCTGAATTTTCTGGGTTAGAAACTGTAAATAATAAAACTTGGAGTTGAGAAATGTAAATATTGACACTTTTTGACCTAAAATGTAAATTATATATATTTTTGGACTAACGGTGTAAAATATATATCGTTAGGGTTAAAAATGTAAATTTTGGAAACTTAAAGGAATTTTCAGTAAATATTATTTTATAAAAATAATATCAACCATTTACATATATAAACATATAATTAAACTAAGACTTATATAAACATAAACTTATATATATATATATATATATATATATATATATATATATATATATATATATATATATATATATACGATATATATTCGTAATTATAATTAAACGATATAACAATACGTTATTTATTTCTTGTAAAACGATACGTTTATTTTCGTTATAAAAACTAACTTTATATCAATCATCGATCATTTTACTTACGAGTTATATGTATATATAACGTTGTTTTTGAACTTTAGGCACTTAAACAAACACGAGATTCATTCGTAACTAAATAACAAGTATTCGCGATAAAAACCAGATTTAGACTATCAACTGAAACTTGCATTATCTTTTAGGTTGTATTGTGTGAAGCCGTTTCCTTGCTTTGTTGAGACTACGATACCACTTTACTACTAAGGTGATTTCATAGCCCACTCTTTAACTATTTTCCCGTGGGGGAGATACATGCTTAAAACTCGAACACAAGTCTTTTATACCGGGTATTGAAATACCGTCAGGCCAATGTTATTTGCTTAAGTTACTATTGTCAGAAGTCCCTCGATCATGAACCTTAATCACCTGAAGGGTGAACGTAAATAATTGTGGATAGTACTATTAGTGATTGACAATCCTCGTTTGGTTGTTGAAGAAAACACCAGGCGCACTTTATTGTTCTTATAAATAGGTTATTGACAAATACCTATCTTTGGGGGCCTATTACTTACCATCATAATTCACATTTATGATTGGCTGTTAATCGTTGAGTATCATGAGCTTAAGGCAATAACAGGAACATTGATTTTTAACATATTGATTGTATGTGATTACAATACATTCTTAACTTGTGATTCAAACTCTTAAACTCAAACCTATGAATATGACTCAAATTTATGTTGACTTTAGCATGTTTATCACAGGTAACTAAACAAGACGGATCTGGATGGCACGGAGTGGGCAAAAGCATGACAAGAATCATAATAAACTACTTATTTTCCTTCAGAATAAAACACGTTCTTAACTTAATAATGTCTTGTATCCCAGATATTTGGTATTTTGAAATAAATTAAACTTTAATACTTCACTTTGTGTTGTCTACTATGATTGTGACAAAGATCCTTGAAGTAATACCCCGAAAGTCTTCCGCTGACATGTTAAGTCTTCCGCTGTTATTAAACGACTTTTGGGGGTGTTACAGATTGGTATCGTGGTCTCAACAAAGCAAGGAAACGGCTTCACACAATAAAACCTAAAAGATAATGCAAGTTTCAGTTGATACTCTAAATCTGGTTTTTATCGCGAATACTTGTTATTTAGTTACGAATGAATCTCGTGTTCGTTTAAGTGCCTAAAGTTCAAAAACAACGTTATATATACATATAACTCGTAAGTAAAATGATCGATGATTGATATAAAGTTAGTTTTTATAACGGAAATAAACGTATCATTTTACAAGAAATAAATAACGTATTGTTATATCGTTTAATTATAATTACGAATATATATCGTGTATATATATATATATATATATATATATATATATATATATATATATATATATATATATATATATATGTTTATATAAGTCTTAGTTTAATTATATGTTTATATATGTAAAAGGTTAATATTATTTTTATAAAATAATATTTACTAAAAAAAAATTCCTTTAAGTTTCCAAAATTTACATTTTTAACCCTAACGATATATATTTTACACCGTTAGTCCAAAAATATATATAATTTACATTTTAGGTCAAAAAGTGTCAATATTTACATTTCTCAACTCCAAGTTTTATTATTTACAGTTTCTAACCCAGAAAACTCAGATTTACAGTTTTTACCCAAAGTTTACAACTTTTGCATTTTTAGTCCCCGGTTTAAGAAATTTTGCAAAGTTAGTCCAAATTTCACCAAATTAAAAGTTCAACATTTTGACTTCTTAAATAAGCTCAGGACATTCAAATAAGTTTATTACAACAGCTTATTAGCTTATTTTTCACTTATTTTCTAAATTGGGCCTTAACGAGTCTATTACAAGGCCCGTTAATAATTTTTGGTCCATTGGGCTTACGAGACCTTTGGGCCTGACCTTGGACTATATTTTAAGTTGTAAAAACGCTAAAAATAAGCTGATGATAACAGCTTATCGAATAAGCTCATAAACTGCTTAATGGGCTAACAAGCCCATCTGTAACACCCCCAAAAGTCGTTTAATAACAGCGGAAGACTTAACATGTCAGCGGAAGACTTTCGGGGTATTACTTCAAGGATCTTTGTCACAATCATAGTAGACAACACAAAGTGAAGTATTAAAGTTTAATTTATTTCAAAATACCAAATATCTGGGATACAAGACATTATTAAGTTAAGAACGTGTTTTATTCTGAAGGAAAATAAGTAGTTTATTATGGTTCTTATCATGCTTTTGCCCACTCCGTGCCATCCAGATCCGTCTTGTTTAGTTACCTGAGATAAACATGGTAAAGTCAACATAAAGTTGAGTGATATTCATAGGTTTGAGTTTAAGAGTTTGAATCACAAGTTAAGAATGTATTGTAATCACATACAATCAATATGTTAAAAATCAATGTTCCTGTTATTGCCTTAAGCTCATGATACTCAACGATTAACAGCCAATCATAAATGTGAATTATGATGGTAAGTAATAGGCCCCCAAAGATAGGTATTTGTCAATAACCTATTTATAAGAACAATAAAGTGCGCATGGTGTTTTCTCCAACAACCAAACGAGGATTGTCAATCACTAAGTCGTTTAATAACAGCGGAAGACTTAACATGTCAGCGGAAGACTTTCGGGGTATTACTTCAAGGATCTTTGTCACAATCATAGTAGACAACACAAAGTGAAATATTAAAGTTTAATTTATTTCAAAATACCAAATATCTGGGATACAAGACATTATTAAGTTAAGAACGTGTTTTATTCTGAAGGAAAATAAGTAGTTTATTATGGTTCTTGTCATGCTTTTGCCCACTCCGTGCCATCCAGATCCGTCTTGTTTAGTTACCTGAGATAATCATGCTAAAGTCAACATAAAGTTGAGTGATATTCATAGGTTTGAGTTTAAGAGTTTGAATCACAAGTTAAGAATGTATTGTAATCACATACAATCAATATGTTAAAAATCAATGTTCCTGTTATTGCCTTAAGCTCATGATACTCAACGATTAACAGCCAATCATAAATGTGAATTATGATGGTAAGTAATAGGCCCCCAAAGATAGGTATTTGTCAATAACCTATTTATAAGAACAATAAAGTGCGCCTGGTGTTTTCTCCAACAACCAAACGAGGATTGTCAATCACTAATAGTACTATCCACAATTATTTACGTTCACCCTTCAGGTGATTAAGGTTCATGATCGAGGGACTTCTGACAATAGTAACTTAAGCAAATAACATTGGCCTGACGGTATTTCAATACCCGGTATAAAAGACTTGTGTTCGAGTTTTAAGCATGTATCCCCCCACGGGAAAATAGTTAAAGAGTGGGCTATGAAATCACCTTAGTAGTACAGTGGTATCGTAGTCTCAACATAGCAAGGAAACGGCTTCACACAATACAACCTAAAAGATAATGCAAGTTTCAGTTGATAGTCTAAATCTGGTTTTTATCGCGAATACTTGTTATTTAGTTACGAATGAATCTCGTGTTCGTTTAAGTGCCTAAAGTTCAAAAACAACGTTATATATACATATAACTCGTAAGTAAAATGATCGATGATTGATATAAAGTTAGTTTTTATAACGGAAATAAACGTATCGTTTTACAAGAAATAAATAACGTATTGTTATATCGTTTAATTATAATTACGAATATATATCGTATATATATATATATATATATATATATATATATATATATATATATATATATATATATATATATATATATATATATATATATATATATATATGTTTATGTTTATATAAGTCTTAGTTTAATTATATGTTTATATATGTAAAAGGTTAATATTATTTTTATAAAATAATATTTACTAAAAAAAAATTCCTTTAAGTTTCCAAAATTTACATTTTTAACCCTAACGATATATATTTTACACCGTTAGTCCAAAAATATATATAATTTACATTTTAGGTCAAAAAGTGTCAATATTTACATTTCTCAACTCCAAGTTTTATTATTTACAGTTTCTAACCCAGAAAACTCAGATTTACAGTTTTTACCCAAAGTTTACAACTTTTGCATTTTTAGTCCCCGGTTTAAGAAATTTTGCAAAGTTAGTCCAAATTTCACCAAATTAAAAGTCCAACATTTTGACTTCTTAAATAAACTCAGGACATTCAAATAAGTTTATTACAACAGCTTATTAGCTTATTTTTCACTTATTTTCTAAATTGGGCCTTAACGAGTCTATTACAAGGCCCGTTAATAATTTTTGGTCCATTGGGCTTACGAGACCTTTGGGCCTGACCTTGGACTATATTTTAAGTTGTAAAAACGCTAAAAATAAGCTGATGATAACAGCTTATCGAATAAGCTCATAAACTGCTTAATGGGCTAACAAGCCCAAATCGTTATCTATTAGAAATTTGAAAACATGATTTTGGTCGATCACTTTAGCTTTAGAAAACAGTTTATACGAGTTCATAAGGTCGAATAAAAAGTGGTTCTTGATTGTTAGTCATGTTGTTTATCAGGTCGAACTTAAATATATATGGGTCAAGTGTCGAAATAATTATGTACAAGGCCAAAGTAAATGATCAGTTTTGAAATTGAAAATGGTTAAAGACTTAGAAAAATTCTAAGTCTTTCGACATGGTCAAGTGACTTAAGGAACGTGTCACATTTTACGTGTGCATGTTATTTCTAGTTCGAAGTCTTTGTTTTACACGTTTACTAGCATGGTGAATAAAGAGTATAACGAATAAAATGTATGTGTCGTGTTCTTAGATTTCAAAGTAAATGAGAAAAGTAAAACGTATGAAATGAAAATAAAGAGTTTAAGGTTTCTATATTTCTCACCTCACCTCAAAAGGGTGGGAAACTAAGGGTACGTATGATTCGAATTGGTACTAGGAACGAATATGGTTCACTTCACGACCCACCAAAGATGTAAAATGAGCAAATATGGTACTCTTGACTTGCTTCCACTCCTCGAACTTCTTGCAATCTTCTTGTCCCAACTCTAGCACTATACGACTTGTATTTTTGTTATGTGGTTTGTTTATGTGTGTGAATTCAATTGAGGTTGCATGAGGTCCTTATATAGGAAGTTCTAAGGTTATGATAAGTGTTAAGGTAACATGGGAAGGGTTCGTTGGTTTGTAAACGTTACCTTTTACATATATAAACATATAATTAAACTAAGACTTATATAAACATAAACATATAAATATATATATATATATATATATATATATATATATATATATATATATATATATATATATATATATATATATATATATATATATATATATATACACGATATATATTCGTAATTATAATTAAACGATATAACAACACGTTATTTATTTCTTGTAAAACGATACGTTTATTTCCGTTATAAAAACTAACTTTATATCAATCATCGATCATTTTACTTACGAGTTATATGTATATATAACGTTGTTTTTGAACTTTAGGCACTTAAACGAACACGAGATTCATTCGTAACTAAATAACAAGTATTCGCGATAAAAACCAGATTTAGACTATCAACTGAAACTTGCATTATCTTTTAGGTTGTATTGTGTGAAGCCGTTTCCTTGCTTTGTTGAGACTACGATACCACTGTACTACTAAGGTGATTTCGTAGCCCACTCTTTAACTATTTTCCTGTGGGGGGATACATGCTTAAAACTCGAACACAAGTCTTTTATACCGGGTATTGAAATACCGTCAGGCCAATGTTATTTGCTTAAGTTACTATTGTCAGAAGTCCCTCGATCATGAACCTTAATCACCTGAAGGGTGAACGTAAATAATTATGGATAGTACTATTAGTGATTGACAATCCTCGTTTGGTTGTTGGAGTAAACACCAGGCGCACTTTGTTGTTCTTATAAATAGGTTATTGACAAATACCTATCTTTGGGGGCCTATTACTTACCATCATAATTCACATTTATGATTGGCTGTTAATCGTTGAGTATCATGAGCTTAAGGCAATAACAGGAACATTGATTTTTAACATATTGATTGTATGTGATTACAATACATTCTTAACTTGTGATTCAAACTCTTAAACTCAAACCTATGAATATCACTCAACTTTATGTTGACTTTAGCATGTTTATCTCAGGTAACTAAACAAGACGGATCTGGATGGCACGGAGTGGGCAAAAGCATGACAAGAACCATAATAAACTACTTATTTTCCTTCAGAATAAAACACGTTCTTAACTTAATAATGTCTTGTATCCCAGATATTTGGTATTTTGAAATAAATTAAACTTTAATACTTCACTTTGTGTTGTCTACTATGATTTTGACAAAGATCCTTGAAGTAATACCCCGAAAGTCTTCCGCTGACATGTTAAGTTTCGATTAAATACCATACAATATTTATATATTCCCGAAGCTTACGAAAATTCCTGAGACCACTCACTATTATATCTCGAACTTATCCCGACTCCCTAAACCTTCTATGTGGACCCCACACCTAAATGGGCCCCACATTCTAGTGTTAAACCCAAACCGGACCATGTTCTATTTCTTTTCTCTTTTCTATTTTGAGCCGAAGCAACCCAAAACCCACAAGCCCATTTCCCGGTCCGTTTTCTTTTCTTTTTCTTTTGTTTCCAGCCACGATCGAGCCAAGGAACACCCCTAGTTACTTCATTTTTCGACACACAATCCATGTATATTATTACATAACTTGTTTCATCACCTAGCTAACTTTCATGAATGACAAATCTCGTTCAATTCCACCTTCATTTGTCACTTCAAAACTATCTCAAGTAAACTCCCAAAACCGTATGACACATAAAACCAAAACGTATCACAAACTCTTCACAAACCTCCCATGATCCCCAATGACAACAATACTATCTATGTTCATGTCAGGAATGTATAGTAGATTGTATGACACATTCTCCTTGTTGGCTAATGATCGATTGGGCAATAAGTGAGGTGCTACACACGTTTACAAACCAACGAACCCTTCCCATGTTACCTTAACACTTATCATAACCTTAGAACTTCCTATATAAGGACCTTATGCAACCTCAATTGAATCCACACACATAAACAAACCACATAACAAAAATACAAGTCGTATAGTGCTAGAGTTGGGACAAGAAGATTGCAAGAAGTTCGAGGAGTGGAAGCAAGTCAAGAGTACCATATTTGCTCATTTTACATCTTTGGTGGGTCGTGAAGTGAACCATACACCCCCAAAAGTCGTTTAATAACAGCGGAAGACTTAACATGTCAGCGGAAGACTTTCGGGGTATTACTTCAAGGATCTTTGTCATGCTTTTGCCCACTCCGTGCCATCCAGATCCGTCTTGTTTCGTTACCTGAGATAAACATGCTAAAGTCAACATAAAGTTGAGTGATATTCATAGGTTTGAGTTTAAGAGTTTGAATCACAAGTTAAGAATGTATTGTAATCACATACAATCAATATGTTAAAAATCAATGTTCCTGTTATTGCGTTAAGCTCATGATACTCAACGATTAACAGCCAATCATAAATGTGAATTATGATGGTAAGTAATAGGCCCCCAAAGATAGGTATTTGTCAATAACCTATTTATAAGAACAATAAAGTGCGCCTGGTGTTTTCTCCAACAACCAAACGAGGATTGTCAATCACTAATAGTACTATCCACAATTATTTACGTTCACCCTTCAGGTGATTAAGGTTCATGATCGAGGGACTTCTGACAATAGTAACTTAAGCAAATAACATTGGTCTGACGGTATTTCAATACCCGGTATAAAAGACTTGTGTTCGAGTTTTAAGCATGTATCCCCCCCACGGGAAAATAGTTAAAGAGTGGGCTATGAAATCACCTTAGTAGTACAGTGGTATCGTAGTCTCAACAAAGCAAGGAAACGGCTTCACACAATACAACCTAAAAGATAATGCAAGTTTCAGTTGATAGTCTAAATCTGGTTTTTATCGCGAATACTTGTTATTTAGTTACGAATGAATCTCGTGTTCGTTTAAGTGCCTAAAGTTCAAAAACAACGTTAAATATACATATAACTCGTAAGTAAAATGATCGATGATTGATATAAAGTTAGTTTTTATAACGGAAATAAACGTATCGTTTTACAAGAAATAAATAACGTATTGTTATATCGTTTAATTATAATTACGAATATATATCGTATATATATATATATATATATATATAAAGCTCATAAACTGCATATTTTCCTTCAGAATAAAACACGTTCTTAACTTAATAATGTCTTGTATCCCAGATATTTGGTATTTTGAAATAAATTAAACTTTAATACTTCACTTTGTGTTGTCTACTATGATTGTCAAAGATCCTTGAAGTAATACCCCGAAAGTCTTCCGCTGACATGTTAAGTCTTCCGCAGTTATTAAACGACTTTTGGGGGTGTTACAAGTTTATTATGGTTCTTGTCATGCTTTTGCCCACTCCGTTCCATCCAGATCCGTCTTTCTTTTTAACAAATAGAACTGGGGCTCCCCAAGGTGATGAACTTGGTCTAATGAAACCTTTATCGGATAATTCCTTTAGTTGTTCCGATAGTTCCTCCATTTTGGAAGGTGCCAACCTGTAAGGTGCTTTTGCTACTGGTGCCGCTCCAGGCACTAGTTCAATTTGGAACTCTACTTGACGAGTCGGTGGAAGACCGGGTAAATCTTCAGGAAATACTTCGGGGAATTCCTTAACGATAGGTACGTCTTTAAGTTGTTTCTTGGTTAACTTACTTTCCGTCATCTGAACCATGAATACATGACATCCTTCATTCATGTATTTTATCATTCTGAGGCATGAGATGATTCCGTATCGGTTTTTATTCTTGTCGCCATGGATAACGAGGGTTTCATTCTTAAAAGGAATGTGTATGGCCTTCTCGTCACAATGAATCTTAGCATGATGTTTGGATAACCAATCCATTCCGATGATAGCATCAAAACTACCGAGTTGGACAGGCATCAAGTCAATGGGAGAAGATTCTCCTACGAGAGTTAAGGTACAATCTTTTAAAACAGTGTTGGTGCTAATTAAGTTTCCATTGGCCATTTCTATCTCGTATGTGGTGTTTAGCCTAGAAGGGTTAGAGTTAATGAAAGGGGCAAACGTATCTGACACGAAGCTCTTATCTGCTCCAGAATCAAATAATACTCTAGCATTATGATGATTTAATAAGAACGTACCCGTGACGACGTCGGGGTTTTGTGGTTCGTTTTCATTTCCCATCACGTATGCTCTTGCTCGTGCAGTGTTCTGACCATTTCCTTTTGGACAGCGGTTCTTGAAGTGTCCAGTTTCTCCGCATGAGTAACATGTTGGTGCTATTGGTTGTAGGTTGCTGCCGGTAGCAGGGGTCCTACAATCTTTTGTGGCATGACCTATCCTTTGGCATTTATGGCATTTTACTGTACAAGCACCATTGTGATGAAGCTTGCATCGGTTGCACTGTGGCTTAATACCTTGGTATCCATTGCCATTGGTTGCCGTAAATACCTTAGGAGGTTCTTGTCGTTGGTTCTGCTGTTGATGATGCGGGTTCTTGTTCTGGTGTTGTTGTTGGTTGATCCTGTTGTTGTTGTTGTTGTGGTGATGGTTGTTGTTGCGATGGCCGTTGGGGTAGTGATTGTGGTTCTGATGGTGGGTGGTTCTTTTGTCATCGAGCTTTCTTTTGAGTTCGTTGCACTTGACTTCGCGGTCTAGGAGTTTTTGTGCTAACTCCATTGCGACTTCAAGTGATGGTGGGTTGGATGCTGTGACGTTTCCTTCAATACTCCGGGGAAGACCTTCAATATACTTCTCCAGAGTTTTCTCTAAATCTGGCACGATAGAAGGACATAATGCCATCAGCTCGTGGAATCTCCTGTTGTAAGCCCTAAGATCGATTCCTTTGACTGCAAGGATATGAAATTCGTCTTCCAGTTTCCTTATTTCGGATCGAGGACAGTATTTCTTTAGGATCTTGGCTTTGAATTCCGTCCAAGAGAGTCGGTACGCTGCTTCTGTACCTAAAGTTTGAGTTGTAGCGGTCCACCATGACAAAGCGTCATCCATTAAGGTTCCTGTGGCAAATGTGACTCTGTTGTTTTCGGAGCATTCACTCCTTTGGAATACCGTTTCGCATCTCTCGAACCAATGGGCGAGTTTAGTTATCCCTTCAGTACCCATGAAATAATTCGGCTGACAAGCCATAAAGTCTTTATAGGTACATTGGCGAGGTGCGGGAGCAACATTTCTTGCCGGTTGTGCGTTAGCATTTGCTTGTTCGGCTAAGGCTGCATTGATTCCATTGGTGATTGCTTGTTGGATTTCTTCTGGGGTCATGGTTGTTGCTGAGGTAGCAGTCGCGGTTCTCTTAGGTGCCATATTCCTAAAACTGAGAGTATATTTTCAGAATTTTCATAATAACCATCTTGTGTTAGACTATTTAGTAACATCAATAGGTTCAAAGTTATAATAGTGTCACATATATCATGATGCAATATACGATATCATAACACTTATGAAGATAAAGCAAACATAACGTCATTGATTAGATTGTCGTTTTGAGTTTACATCACTTATTTTCTAAATTGGGCCTTAACGAGTCTATTACAAGGCCCGTTAATAATTTTTGGTCCATTGGGCTTACGAGACCTTTGGGCCTGACCTTGGACTATATTTTAAGTTGTAAAAACGCTAAAAATAAGCTGATGATAACAGCTTATCGAATAAGCTCATAAACTGCGTAATGGGCTAACAAGCCCAAATCGTTATCTATTAGAAATTTGAAAACATGATTTTGGTCGATCACTTTAGCTTTAGAAAACAGTTTATACGAGTTCATAAGGTCGAATAAAAAGTGGTTCTTGATTGTTAGTCATGTTGTTTATCAGGTCGAACTTAAATATATATGGGTCATGTGTCGAAATAATTATGTACAAGGCCAAAGTAAATGATCAGTTTTGAAATTGAAAATGGTTAAAGACTTAGAAAAATTCTAAGTCTTTCGACATGGTCAAGTGACTTAAGGAACGTGTCACATTTTACGTGTGCATGTTATTTCTAGTTCGAAGTCTTTGTTTTACACGTTTACTAGCATGGTGAATAAAGAGTATAACGAATAAAATGTATGTGTCGTGTTCTTAGATTTCAAAGTAAATGAGAAAAGTAAAACGTATGAAATGAAAATAAAGAGTTTAAGGTTTCTATATTTCTCACCTCACCTCAAAAGGGTGGGAAACTAAGGGTACGTATGATTCGAATTGGTACTAGGAACGAATATGGTTCACTTCACGACCCACCAAAGATGTAAAATGAGCAAATATGGTACTCTTGACTTGCTTCCACTCCTCGAACTTCTTGCAATCTTCTTGTCCCAACTCTAGCACTATACGACTTGTATTTTTGTTATGTGGTTTGTTTATGTGTGTGGATTCAATTGAGGTTGCATGAGGTCCTTATATAGGAAGTTCTAAGGTTATGATAAGTGTTAAGGTAACATGGGAAGGGTTCGTTGGTTTGTAAACGTGTGTAGCACCTCACTTATTGCCCAATCGATCATTAGCTAACAAGGAGAATGTGTCATACAATCTACTATACATTCCTGACATGAACATAGATAGTATTGTTGTCGTTGGGGATCATGGGAGGTTTGTGAAGAGTTTGTGATACGTTTTGGTTTTATGTGTCATACGGTTTTGGGAGTTTACTTGAGATAGTTTTGAAGTGACAAATGAAGGTGGAATTGAACGAGATTTGTCATTCATGAAAGTTAGCTAGGTGATGAAACAAGTTATGTAATAATATACATGGGTTGTGTGTCGAAAAATGAAGTAACTAGGGGTGTTCCTTGGCTTGATCGTGGCTGGAAACAAAAGAAAAAGAAAAGAAAACGGACCAGGAAATGGGCTTGTGGGTTTTGGGTTGCTTCGGCTCAAAATAGAAAAGAGAAAAGAAATAGAACATGGTCCGGTTTGGGTTTAACACTAGAATGTGGGGCCCATTTAGGTGTGGGGTCCACATAGAAGGTTTAGGGAGTCGGGATAAGTTCGAGATATAATAGTGAGTGGTCTCGGGAATTTTCGTAAGCTTCGGGAATATATAAATATTGTATGGTATTTAATCGAAACGTATATTATAAAAATATATATTCGCGATAATTAGACTATCTAGGTTTGTGTGCAAGCAACGTTTCTAAGCAAAAGATAATTCACATTTTACCGTTGTGATTTATATATCAAGTCTAATATAAAAAAAAAATTTTGTCATACGTAAAAGTGGGTATTTAAATAATGTAATAACTTGTAAGTATTTACTAACCGTTGAGGAAAATTACGAGAGGCTACAGTACATACACCTTACAGTGAATTCCGTCCCGAAATTCGAGTTTAGGAGGGTTGCCAAGGGTGTCTAAGAGAAGAGGTGTGGGTACTTGGTGCGAATCTGGTCCTCGCGTTCCCAAGTATACTCTGGTCCTCGTTTAGAGTCCCAACGAACTTTTATGATAGGGATACGGTTTTGTTTCAGTTGTTTGACTTCTCTATCCATGATTTCTACTGGTTCCTCGGTAAAAACGAGTTTATCATCAAGTTGTAATTCTTTCAATGGGATGATCAGAGATTCATCGGATAAACATTTCTTGAGGTTTGACACATGAAAAGTGTTGTGAATTCGGCTAAGTTCCTCGGGTAGTTCAAGTTTATATGCCATGGGTCCAATTCTTTCTAGGATTTTGAATGGACCGATGTATCTTGGGTTTAACTTTCCCCTCTTTCCGAATCGTATCATTCCTTTCCATGGTGATACTTTTAACATAACTTTATCTCCGAACTGAAAATCCATGGGTTTTCTTTTTAGGTCGGCGTAACTTTTATGTCGGTCTCTAGCGGTTTGTAGACGTTGTTTAATTTTGATGATTTTCTCGGTTGTCTCATGAACTAGATCCGGTCCCGTGAGTTGTATTTCTCCGACTTCTGCCCAACAAACGGGTGATCTACACTTTCTACCGTAAAGTGCTTCGAACGGTGCTGCCTTGATACTGGTATGATAACTGTTGTTGTATGAGAATTCTGCCAATGGTAAGTGTTTGTCCCAACCTTTTCCGAATTCTATGACACAAGTACTCGTTAACTATTTACATATTACTATAAGTTCATAGCTACACTTTCTATCATTTAACTGTTTTATAAACTCTTTGGGAGAGATGCATGTGTAACAACTTTTCTAACGATTTTACTATCGATATTTGGAATAATGGAACAAACTGTTTAAATACGGTTCTCCACAAACTGTTCGGATACAGTTTCAACTGTTTAAATACGGTTCCCCGCAAACTGTTTGGATACAGTTTCAACTGTTTAAATATGTTTCCCCGCAAACTGTTTGGATACGGTTTCAACTGTTTAAATACGGTTCTCTACAAACTGTTCGGATACAGTTTCAACTGTTTAACTATGGTTCCCCGTAAATTGTTTATGTTATGGACACAACAACCATGACCCCAGAAGAAATCCAACAAGCAATCACCAATGGAATCAATGCAGCCTTAGCCGAACAAGCAAATGCTAACGCACAACCGGCAAGAAATGTTGCTCCCGCACCTCGCCAATGTACCTATAAAGACTTTATGGCTTGTCAGCCGACTTATTTCATGGGTACTGAAGGGATAACTAAACTCGCCCATTGGTTCGAGAGATGCGAAACGGTATTCCAAAGGAGTGAATGCTCCGAAAACAACAGAGTCACATTTGCCACAGGAACCTTAATGGATGACGCTTTGTCATGGTGGACAGCTACAACTCAAACTTTAGGTACAGAAGCAGCGTACCGACTCTCTTGGACGGAATTCAAAGCCAAGATCCTAAAGAAATACTGTCCTCGATCCGAAATAAGGAAACTGGAAGACGAATTTCATATCCTTGCAGTCAAAGGAATCGATCTTAGGGCTTACAACAGGAGATTCCACGAGCTGATGGCATTATGTCCTTTTATCGTGCCAGATTTAGAGAAAACTCTGGAGAAGTATATTGAAGGTCTTCCCCGGAGTATTGAAGGAAACGTCACAGCATCCAACCCACCATCACTTGAAGTCGCAATGGAGTTAGCACAAAAACTCCTAGACCGCGAAGTCAAGTGCAACGAACTCAAAAGAAAGCTCGATGACAAAAGAACCACCCACCATCAGAACCACAATCACTACCCCAACGGCCATCGCAACAACAACCATCACCACAACAACAACAACAACAGGATCAACCAACAACAACACCAGAACAAGAACCCGCATCATCAACAGCAGAACCAACGACAAGAACCTCCTAAGGTATTTACGGCAACCAATGGCAATGGATACCAAGGTATTAAGCCACAGTGCAACCGATGCAAGCTTCATCACAATGGTGCTTGTACAGTAAAATGCCATAAATGCCAAAGGATAGGTCATGCCACAAAAGATTGTATGACACATTCTCCTTGTTGGCTAATGATCGATTGGGCAATAAGTGAGGTGCTACACACGTTTACAAACCAACGAACCCTTCCCATGTTACCTTAACACTTATCATAACCTTAGAACTTCCTATATAAGGACCTCATGCAACCTCAATTGAATCCACACACATAAACAAACCACATAACAAAAATACAAGTCGTATAGTGCTAGAGTTGGGACAAGAAGATTGCAAGAAGTTCGAGGAGTGGAAGCAAGTCAAGAGTACCATATTTGCTCATTTTACATCTTTGGTGGGTCGTGAAGTGAACCATATTCGTTCCTAGTACCAATTCGAATCATACGTACCCTTAGTTTCCCACCCTTTTGAGGTGAGGTGAGAAATATAGAAACCTTAAACTCTTTATTTTCATTTCATACGTTTTACTTTTCTCATTTACTTTGAAATCTAAGAACACGACACATACATTTTATTCGTTATACTCTTTATTCACCATGCTAGTAAACGTGTAAAACAAAGACTTCGAACTAGAAATAACATGCACACGTAAAATGTGACACGTTCCTTAAGTCACTTGACCATGTCGAAAGACTTAGAATTTTTCTAAGTCTTTAACCATTTTCAATTTCAAAACTGATCATTTACTTTGGCCTTGTACATAATTATTTCGACGCATGACCCATATATATTTAAGTTCGACCTGATAAACAACATGACTAACAATCAAGAACCACTTTTTATTCGACCTTATGAACTCGTATAACTGTTTTCTAAAGCTAAAGTGATCGACCAAAATCATGTTTTCAAATTTCTAATAGATAACGATTTGGGCTTGTTAGCCCATTAAGCAGTTTATGAGCTTATTCGATAAGCTGTTATCATCAGCTTATTTTTAGCGTTTTTACAACTTAAAATATAGTCCAAGGTCAGGCCCAAAGGTCTCGTAAGCCCAATGGACCAAAAATTATTAACGGGCCTTGTAATAGACTCGTTAAGGCCCAATTTAGAAAATAAGTGAAAAATAAGCTAATAAGCTGTTGTAATAAACTTATTTGAATGTCCTGAGGTTATTTAAAAAGTCAAAATGTTGAACTTTTAATTTGGTGAAATTTGGACTAACTTTGCAAAATTTCTTAAACCGGGGACTAAAAATGCAAAAGTTGTAAACTTTGGGTAAAAACTGTAAATCTGAGTTTTCTGGGTTAGAAACTGTAAATAATAAAACTTGGAGTTGAGAAATGTAAATATTGACACTTTTTGACCTAAAATGTAAATTATATATATTTTTGGACTAACGGTGTAAAATATATATCGTTAGGGTTAAAAATGTAAATTTTGGAAACTTAAAGGAATTTTTTTTTAGTAAATATTATTTTATAAAAATAATATTAACCTTTTACATATATAAACATATAATTAAACTAAGACTTATATAAACATAAACATATATATATATATATATATATATATATATATATATATATATATATATATATATATATATATATATATATATATATATATATATATATATATATATATATATACGATATATATTCGTAATTATAATTAAACGATATAACAATACGTTATTTATTTCTTGTAAAACGATACGTTTATTTCCGTTATAAAAACTAACTTTATATCAATCATCGATCATTTTACTTACGAGTTATATGTATATATAACGTTGTTTTTGAACTTTAGGCACTTAAACGAACACGAGATTCATTCGTAACTAAATAACAAGTATTCGCGATAAAAACCAGATTTAGACTATCAACTGAAACTTGCATTATCTTTTAGGTTGTATTGTGTGAAGCCGTTTCCTTGCTTTGTTGAGACTACGATACCACTGTACTACTAAGGTGATTTCATAGCCCACTCTTTAACTATTTTCCCGTGGGGGGATACATGCTTAAAACTCGAACACAAGTCTTTTATACCGGGTATTGAAATACCGTCAGGCCAATGTTATTTGCTTAAGTTACTATTGTCAGAAGTCCCTCGATCATGAACCTTAATCACCTGAAGACAGCCAATCATAAATGTGAATTATGATGGTAAGTAATAGGCCCCCAAAGATAGGTATTTGTCAATAACCTATTTATAAGAACAATAAAGTGCGCCTGGTGTTTTCTCCAACAACCAAACGAGGATTGTCAATCATTAATAGTACTATCCACAATTATTTACGTTCACCCTTCAGGTGATTAAGGTTCATGATCGAGGGACTTCTGACAATAGTAACTTAAGCAAATAACATTGGCCTGACGGTATTTCAATACCCGGTATAAAAGACTTGTGTTCGAGTTTTAAGCATGTATCCCCCCACGGGAAAATAGTTAAAGAGTGGGCTATGAAATCACAATAATATGTGAAAGTTTAAAATACTTGTGAAAGTAAAAACAGTAGTTGAGCATATTTTTCCCCCAAAATATTTATAAAATAATTATAAAAATGGGGCTAAGAACTCACCTTAGTAGCACAGTGGTATCGTAGTGTAGTGGTTGGAATGTTGAAATAAGGTTTGTTGTGTTTCCATGTAACCTCTAGTGTATGAATAAAATTTTCTTCGTTTTCTGATGCCATGGTTTATGTTGATTTTTCGCTTGTATTTATTGTATGTGATTACAATACATTCTTAACTTGTGATTCAAACTCTTAAACTCAAACCTATGAATATCACTCAACTTTATGTTGACTTTAGCATGTTTATCTCAGGTAACTAAACAAGACGGATCTGGATGGCACGGAATGGGCAAAAGCATGACAAGAACCATAATAAACTACTTATTTTCCTTCAGAATAAAACACGTTCTTAACTTAATAATGTCTTGTATCCCAGATATTTGGTATTTTGAAATAAATTAAACTTTAATACTTCACTTTGTGTTGTCTACTATGATTGTGACAAAGATCCTTGAAGTAATACCCCGAAAGTCTTCCGCTGACATGTTAAGTCTTCCGCTGTTATTAAACGACTTTTGGGGGTGTTACAGATTGTTGGGACAAGAAGATTGCAAGAAGTTCGAGGAGTGGAAGCAAGTCAAGAGTACCATATTTGCTCATTTTACATCTTTGGTGGGTCGTGAAGTGAACCATATTCGTTCCTAGTACCAATTCGAATCATACGTACCCTTAGTTTCCCACCCTTTTGAGGTGAGGTGAGAAATATAGAAACCTTAAACTCTTTATTTTCATTTCATACGTTTTACTTTTCTCATTTACTTTGAAATCTAAGAACACGACACATACATTTTATTCGTTATACTCTTTATTCACCATGCTAGTAAACGTGTAAAACAAAGACTTCGAACTAGAAATAACATGCACACGTAAAATGTGACACGTTCCTTAAGTCACTTGACCATGTCGAAAGACTTAGAATTTTTCTAAGTCTTTAACCATTTTCAATTTCAAAACTGATCATTTACTTTGGCCTTGTACATAATTATTTCGACACATGACCCATATATATTTAAGTTCGACCTGATAAACAACATGACTAACAATCAAGAACCACTTTTTATTCGACCTTATGAACTCGTATAAACTGTTTTCTAAAGCTAAAGTGATCGACCAAAATCATGTTTTCAAATTTCTAATACATAACGATTTGGGATTGTTAGCCCATTAAGCAGTTTATGAGCTTATTCGATAAGCTGTTATCATCAGCTTATTTTTAGCGTTTTTACAACTTAAAATATAGTCCAAGGTCAGGCCCAAAGGTCTCGTAAGCCCAATGGACCAAAAATTATTAACGGGCCTTGTAATAGACTCGTTAAGGCCCAATTTAGAAAATAAGTGAAAAATAAGCTAATAAGCTGTTGTAATAAACTTATTTGAATGTCCTGAGCTTATTTAAGAAGTCAAAATATTGAACTTTTAATTTGGTGAAATTTGGACTAACTTTGCAAAATTTCTTAAACCGGGGACTAAAAATGCAAAAGTTGTAAACTTTGGGAAAAAACTGTAAATCTGAGTTTTCTGGGTTAGAAACTGTAAATAATAAAACTTGGAGTTGAGAAATGTAAATATTGACACTTTTTGACCTAAAATGTAAATTATATATATTTTTGGACTAACGGTGTAAAATATATATCGTTAGGGTTAAAAATGTAAATTTTGGAAACTTAAAGGAATTTTTTTTTAGTAAATATTATTTTATAAAAATAATATTAACCTTTTACATATATAAACATATAATTAAACTAAGACTTATATAAACATAAACATATATATATATATATATATATATATATATATATATATATATATATATATATATATATATATATATATATATATATACACGATATATATTCGTAATTATAATTAAACGATATAACAATACGTTATTTATTTCTTGTAAAACGATACGTTTATTTCCGTTATAAAAACTAACTTTATATCAATCATCGATCATTTTACTTACGAGTTATATGTATATATAACGTTGTTTTTGAACTTTAGGCACTTAAACGAACACGAGATTCATTCGTAACTAAATAACAAGTATTCGCGATAAAAACCAGATTTAGACTATCAACTGAAACTTGCATTATCTTTTAGGTTGTATTGTGTGAAGCCGTTTTCTTGCTTTGTTGAGACTACGATACCACTGAACTACTAAGGTGATTTCATAGCCCACTCTTTAACTATTTTCCAGTGGGGGGATACATGCTTAAAACTCGAACACAAGTCTTTTATACCGGGTATTGAAATACCGTCAGGCCAATGTTATTTGCTTGAGTTACTATTGTCAGAAGTCCCTCGATCATGAACCTTAATCACCTGAAGGGTGAACGTAAATAATTGTGGATAGTACTATTAGTGATTGACAATCCTCGTTTGGTTGTTGGAGAAAACACCAGGCGCACTTTATTGTTCTTATAAATAGGTTATTGATAAACACCTATCTTTGGGGGCCTATTACTTACCATCATAATTCACATTTATGATTGGCTGTTAATCGTTGAGTATCATGAGCTTAAGGCAATAACAGGAACATTGATTTTTAACATATTGATTGTATGTGATTACAATACATTCTTAACTTGTGATTCAAACTCTTAAACTCAAACCTATGAATATCACTCAACTTTATGTTGACTTTAGCATGTTTATCTCAGGTAACTAAACAAGACGGATCTGGATGGCACGGAGTGGGCAAAAGCATGACAAGAATCATAATAAACTACTTATTTTCCTTCAGAATAAAACACGTTCTTAACTTAATAATGTCTTGTATCCCAGATATTTGGTATTTTGAAATAAATTAAACTTTAATATTTCACTTTGTGTTGTCTACTATGATTGTGACAAAGATCCTTGAAGTAATACCCCGAAAGTCTTCCGCTGACATGTTAAGTCTTCCGCTGTTATTAAACGACTTTTGGGGGTGTTACAGATTATGTATTGTAATCACATACAATCAATATGTTAAAAATGAATGTTCCTGTTATTGCCTTAAGCTCATGATACTCAACGATTAACAGCCAATCATAAATGTGAATTATGATGGTAAGTAATAGGCCCCCAAAGATAGGTATTTGTCAATAACCTATTTATAAGAACAATAAAGTGCGCCTGGTGTTTTCTTCAA
Organism: Artemisia argyi; assembly: GCA_030686995.1. Taxonomy (NCBI): domain Eukaryota; kingdom Viridiplantae; phylum Streptophyta; class Magnoliopsida; order Asterales; family Asteraceae; genus Artemisia; species Artemisia argyi. The sequence goes on from CM060700.1 coordinate 8,334,596, forward strand.
CAACCAAACGAGGATTGTCAATCACTAATAGTACTATCCACAATTATTTACGTTCACCCTTCAGGTGATTAAGGTTCATGATCGAGGGACTTCTGACAATAGTAACTTAAGCAAATAACGTTGGCCTGACGGTATTTCAATACCCGGTATAAAAGACTTGTGTTCGAGTTTTAAGCATGTATCCCCCCATGGGAAAATAGTTAAAGAGTGGGCTATGAAATCACCTTAGTAGTACAGTGGTATCGTAGTCTCAACAAAGCAAGGAAACGGCTTCACACAATACAACCTAAAAGATAATGCAAGTTTCAGTTGATAGTCTAAATCTGGTTTTTATCGCGAATACTTGTTATTTAGTTACGAATGAATCTCGTGTTCGTTTAAGTGCCTAAAGTTCAAAAACAACGTTATATATACATATAACTCGTAAGTAAAATGATCGATGATTGATATAAAGTTAGTTTTTATAACGGAAATAAACGTATCGTTTTACAAGAAATAAATAACGTATTGTTATATCGTTTAATTATAATTACGAATATATATCGTATATATATATATATATATATATATATATATATATATATATATATATATATATATATATATATATATATATATATATATATATGTTTATGTTTATATAAGTCTTAGTTTAATTATATGTTTATATATGTAAAAGGTTAATATTATTTTTATAAAATAATATTTACTAAAAAAAAAATTCCTTTAAGTTTCCAAAATTTACATTTTTAACCCTAACGATATATATTTTACACCGTTAGTCCAAAAATATATATAATTTACATTTTAGGTCAAAAAGTGTCAATATTTACATTTCTCAACTCCAAGTTTTATTATATACAGTTTCTAACCCAGAAAACTCAGATTCACAGTTTTTACCCAAAGTTTACAACTTTTGCATTTTTAGTCCCCGGTTTAAGAAATTTTGCAAAGTTAGTCCAAATTTAACCAAATTAAAAGTTCAACATTTTGACTTCTTAAATAAGCTCAGGACATTCAAATAAGTTTATTACAACAGCTTATTAGCTTATTTTTCACTTATTTTCTAAATTGGGCCTTAACGAGTCTATTACAAGGCCCGTTAATAATTTTTGGTCCATTGGGCTTACGAGACCTTTGGGCCTGACCTTGGACTATATTTTAAGTTGTAAAAACGCTAAAAATAAGCTGATGATAACAGCTTATCGAATAAGCTCATAAACTGCTTAATGGGCTAACAAGCCCAAATCGTTATCTATTAGAAATTTGAAAACATGATTTTGGTCGATCACTTTAGCTTTAGAAAACAGTTTATACGAGTTCATAAGGTCGAATAAAAAGTGGTTCTTGATTGTTAGTCATGTTGTTTATCAGGTCGAACTTAAATATATATGGGTCATGTGTCGAAATAATTATGTACAAGGCCAAAGTAAATGATCAGTTTTGAAATTGAAAATGGTTAAAGACTTAGAAAAATTCTAAGTCTTTCGACATGGTCAAGTGACTTAAGGAACGTGTCACATTTTACGTGTGCATGTTATTTCTAGTTCGAAGTCTTTGTTTTACACGTTTACTAGCATGGTGAATAAAGAGTATAACGAATAAAATGTATGTGTCGTGTTCTTTGATATCAAAGTAAATGAGAAAAGTAAAACGTATGAAATGAAAATAAAGAGTTTAAGGTTTCTATATTTCTCACCTCACCTCAAAAGGGTGGGAAACTAAGGGTACGTATGATTAGAATTGGTACTAGGAACGAATATGGTTCACTTCACGACCCACCAAAGATGTAAAATGAGCAAATATGGTACTCTTAACTTGTGATTCAAACTCTTAAACTCAAACCTATGAATATCACTCAAATTTATGTTGACTTTAGCATGTTTATCTCAGGTAACTAAACAAGACGGATCTGGATGGCACGGAGTGGGCAAAAGCATGACAAGAACCATAATAAACTACTTATTTTCCTTCAGAATAAAACACGTTCTTAACTTAATAATGTCTTGTATCCCAGATATTTGGTATTTTGAAATAAATTAAACTTTAATACTTCACTTTGTGTTGTCTACTATGATTGTGACAAAGATCCTTGAAGTAATACCCCGAAAGTCTTCCGCTGACATGTTAAGTCTTCCGCTGTTATTAAACGACTTTTGGGGGTGTTACAGATTGGTATCAGAGCCACGGTTATAGAGAACCAGATGTTTTTAAACATTGGACTATAATTACACTTTAACTGGACCATTTTTACAAAATACCACTTCATACCCTCCGTGCCTACATTCCAACATCCGGTAGAAAAATTACTTCTCATTATTTCTTACTTATATAACTTGATATATGCTTACATGTTATGATTATGCTAATAACTATGTTTACTAATCGGGATTATTACAGTACCATGTCTTCCAATGGGATACAAGACATTATTAAGTTAAGAACGTGTTTTATTCTGAAGGAAAATAAGTAGTTTATTATGGTTCTTGTCATGCTTTTGTCCACTCCGTGCCATCCAGATCCGTCTTGTTTAGTTACCTGAGATAAACATGCTAAAGTCAACATAAAGTTGAGTGATATTCATAGGTTTGAGTTTAAGAGTTTGAATCACAAGTTAAGAATGTATTGTAATCACATACAATCAATATGTTAAAAATCAATGTTCCTGTTATTGCCTTAAGCTCATGATACTCAACGATTAACAGCCAATCATAAATGTGAATTATGATGGTAAGTAATAGGCCCCCAAAGATAGGTATTTGTCAATAACCTATTTATAAGAACAATAAAGTGCGCCTGGTGTTTTCTCCAACAACCAAACGAGGATTGTCAATCACTAATAGTACTATCCACAATTATTTACGTTCACCCTTCAAGTGATTAAGGTTCATGATCGAGGGACTTCTGACAATAGTAACTTAAGCAAATAACATTGGCCTGACGGTATTTCAATACCCGGTATAAAAGACTTGTGTTCGAGTTTTAAGCATGTATATCCCCCACGGGAAAATAGTTAAAGAGTGGGCTATGAACTCACCTTAGTAGTACAGTGGTATCGTAGTCTCAACAAAGCAAGGAAACGGCTTCACACAACACAACCTAAAAGATAATGCAAGTTTCAGTTGATAGTCTAAATCTGGTTTTATCGCGAATACTTGTTATTTAGTTACGAACGAATCTCGTGTTTGTTTAAGTGCTTAAAGTTCAAAAACAAAGTTATATATACATATAACTTGTAAGTAAAAATGATCGATGATTGATATAAAGTTAGTTTTTATAACGGAAATAAAATAAACGTATCGTTTTACAAGAAATAATTAACGTATTGTTATATCGTTTAATTATAATTACGAATATGTATCGTATATATATATATATATATATATATATATATATATATATATATATATATATATATATATATATATATGTTTATGTTTATATAAGTCTTAGTTTAATTATATGTTTATATATGTAAAAGGTTAATATTATTTTTATAAAATAATATTTACTAAAAAAAATTCCTTTAAGTTTCCAAAATTTACATTTTTAACCCTAACGATATATATTTTACACCGTTAGTCCAAAAATATATATAATTTACATTTTAGTTCAAAAAGTGTCAATATTTACATTTCTCAACTCCAAGTTTTATTATTTACAGTTTCTAACCCAGAAAACTCAGATTTACAGTTTTTACCCAAAGTTTACAACTTTTGCATTTTTAGTCCCCGGTTTAAGAAATTTTGCAAAGTTAGTCCAAATTTCACCAAATTAAAAGTTCAACATTTTGACTTCTTAAATAAGCTCAGGACATTCAAATAAGTTTATTACAACAGCTTATTAGCTTATTTTTCACTTATTTTCTAAATTGGGCCTTAACGAGTCTATTACAAGGCCCGTTAATAATTTTTGGTCCTTTGGGCTTACGAGACCTTCGGGCCTGACCTTGGACTATATTTTAAGTTGTAAAAACGCTAAAAATAAGCTGATGATAACAGCTTATCGAATAAGCTCATAAACTGCTTAATGGGCTAACAAGCCCAAATCGTTATCTATTAGAAATTTGAAAACATGATTTTGGTCGATCACTTTAGCTTTAGAAAACAGTTTATACGAGTTCATAAGGTCGAATAAAAAGTGGTTCTTGATTGTTAGTCATGTTGTTTATCAGGTCGAACTTAAATATATATGGGTCATGTGTCGAAATAATTATGTACAAGGCCAAAGTAAATGATCAGTTTTGAAATTGAAAATGGTTAAAGACTTAGAAAAATTCTAAGTCTTTCGACATGGTCAAGTGACTTAAGGAACGTGTCACATTTTACGTGTGCATGTTATTTCTAGTTCGAAGTCTTTGTTTTACACGTTTACTAGCATGGTGAATAAAGAGTATAACGAATAAAATGTATGTGTCGTGTTCTTAGATTTCAAAGTAAATGAGAAATGAATGGACCGATGGCATATAAACTTGAACTACCCGAGGAACTTAGCCGAATTCACAACACTTTTCATGTGTGAAACCTCAAGAAATGTTTATCCGATGAATCTCTGATCATCCCATTGAAAGAATTACAACTTGATGATAAACTCGTTTTTACCGAGGAACCAGTAGAAATCATGGATAGAGAAGTCAAACAACTGAAACAAAACCGTATCCCTATTATAAAAGTTCGTTGGGACTCTAAACGAGGACCAGAGTATACTTGGGAACGCGAGGACCAGATTCGCACCAAGTACCCACGCCTCTTCTCTTAGACACCCTTGGCAACCCTCCTAAACTCGAATTCCGGGACAGAATTTACTGTAATGTGTATGTACTGTAGCCTGTCGTAATTTTCCTCAACGGTTAGTAAATACTTACAAGTTATTACATTATTTAAATACCCACTTTTACGTATGACAAATTTTTTTTTTTATATTAGACTTGATATATAAATCACAACGGTAAAATGTGAATTATCTTTTGCTTAGAAACGTTGCTTGCACACAAACCTAGATAGTCTAATTATCGCGAATATATACTTTAAACGTTTATATTTTTATAATATACGTTTCGATTAAATACCATACAATATTTATATATTCTCGAAGCTTACGAAAATTCCCGAGACCACTCACTATTATATCTCGAACTTATCCCGACTCCCTAAACCTTCTATGTGGACCCCACACCTAAATGGGCCCCACATTCTAGTGTTAAACCCAAACCGGACCATGTTCTATTTCTTTTCTCTTTTCTATTTTGAGCCGAAGCAACCCAAAACCCACAAGCCCATTTCCCGGTCCGTTTTCTTTTCTTTTTCTTTTGTTTCCAGCCACGATCGAGCCAAAGAACACCCCTAGTTACTTCATTTTTCGACACACAACCCATGTATATTATTACATAACTTGTTTCATCACCTAGCTAACTTTCATGAATGACAAATCTCGTTCAATTCCACCTTCATTTGTCACTTCAAAACTATCTCAAGTAAACTCCCAAAACCGTATGACACATAAAACCAAAACGTATCACAAACTCTTCACAAACCTCCCATGATCCCCAATGACAACAATACTATCTATGTTCATGTCAGGAATGTATAGTAGATTGTATGACACATTCTCCTTGTTGGCTAATGATCGATTGGGCAATAAGTGAGGTGCTACACACGTTTACAAACCAACGAACCCTTCCCATGTTACCTTAACACTTATCATAACCTTAGAACTTCCTATATAAGGACCTTAAGCAACCTCAATTGAATCCACACACATAAACAAACCACATAACAAAAATACAAGTCGTATAGTGCTAGAGTTGGGACAAGAAGATTGCAAGAAGTTCGAGGAGTGGAAGCAAGTCAAGAGTACCATATTTGCTCATTTTACATCTTTGGTGGGTCGTGAAGTGAACCATATTCGTTCCTAGTACCAATTCGAATCATACGTACCCTTAGTTTCCCACCCTTTTGAGGTGAGGTGAGAAATATAGAAACCTTAAACTCTTTATTTTCATTTCATACGTTTTACTTTTCTCATTTACTTTGAAATCTAAGAACACGACACATACATTTTATTCGTTATACTCTTTATTCACCATGCTAGTAAACGTGTAAAACAAAGACTTCGAACTAGAAATAACATGCACACGTAAAATGTGACACATTCCTTAAGTCACTTGACCATGTCGAAAGACTTAGAATTTTTCTAAGTCTTTAACCATTTTCAATTTCAAAACTGATCATTTACTTTGGCCTTGTACATAATTATTTCGACACATGACCCATATATATATAAGTTCGACCTGATAAACAACATGACTAACAATCAAGAACCACTTTTTATTCGACCTTATGAACTCGTATAAACTGTTTTCTAAAGCTAAAGTGATCGACCAAAATCATGTTTTCAAATTTCTAATACATAACGATTTGGGCTTGTTAGCCCATTAAGCAGTTTATGAGCTTATTCGATAAGCTGTTATCATCAGCTTATTTTTAGCGTTTTTACAACTTAAAATATAGTCCAAGGTCAGGCCCAAAGGTCTCGTAAGCCCAATGGACCAAAAATTATTAACGGACCTTGTAATAGACTCGTTAAGGCCCAATTTAGAAAATAAGTGAAAAATAAGCTAATAAACTGTTGTAATAAACTTATTTGAATGTCCTGAGCTTATTTAAGAAGTCAAAATGTTGAACTTTTAATTTGGTGAAATTTGGACTAACTTTGCAAAATTTCTTAAACCGGGGACTAAAAATGCAAAAGTTGTAAACTTTGGGTAAAAACTGTAAATCTGAGTTTTCTGGGTTCGAAACTGTAAATAATAAAACTTGGAGTTGAGAAATGTAAATATTGACACTTTTTGACCTAAAATGTAAATTATATATATTTTTGGACTAACGGTGTAAAATATATATCGTTAGGGTTAAAAATGTAAATTTTGGAAACTTAAAGGAATTTTTTTTAGTAAATATTATTTTATAAAAATAATATTAACCTTTTACATATATAAACATATAATTAAACTAAGACTTATATAAACATAAACATATATATATATATATATATATATATATATATATATATATATATATATATATATATATATATATATATATATATATATAAATATATATATAAATATATATATATATATATATATATATATATATATATATATATATATATATATATATATATATATATATAAATATATATATATATATAAATATATATATACGATATATATTCGTAATTATAATTAAACGATATAACAATACGTTATTTATTTATTGTAAAACGATACGTTTATTTCCGTTATAAAAACTAACTTTATATCAATCATCGATCATTTTACTTACGAGTTATATGTATATATAACGTTGTTTTTGAACTTTAGCCACTTAAACGAACACGAGATTCATTCGTAACTAAATAACAAGTATTCGCGATAAAAACCAGATTTAGACTATCAACTGAAACTTGCATTATCTTTTAGGTTGTATTGTGTGAAGCCGTTTCCTTGCTTTGTTGAGACTACGATACCACTGTACTACTAAGGTGATTTCATAGCCCACTCTTTAACTATTTTCCCGTGGGGGGATACATGCTTAAAACTCGAACACAAGTCTTTTATACCGGGTATTGAAATACCGTCAGGCCAATGTTATTTGCTTAAGTTACTATTGTCAGAAGTCCCTCGATCATGAACCTTAATCACCTGAAGGGTGAACGTAAATAATTGTGGATAGTACTATTAGTGATTGACAATCCTCGTTTGGTTGTTGGAGAAAACACCAGGCGCACTTTATTGTTCTTATAAATAGGTTATTGACAAATACCTATCTTTGGGGGCCTATTACTTACCATCATAATTCACATTTATGATTGGCTGTTAATCGTTGAGTATCATGAGCTTAAGGCAATAACAGGAACATTGATTTTTAACATATTGATTGTATGTGATTACAATACATTCTTAACTTGTGATTCAAACTCTTAAACTCAAACCTATGAATATCACTCAACTTTATGTTGACTTTAGCATGTTTATCTCAGGTAACTAAACAAGACGGATCTGGATGGCACGGAGTGGGCAAAAGCATGACAAGAACCATAATAAACTACTTATTTTCCTTCAGAATAAAACACGTTCTTAACTTAATAATGTCTTGTATCCCAGATATTTGGTATTTTGAAATAAATTAAACTTTAATACTTCACTTTGTGTTGTCTACTATGATTGTGACAAAGATCCTTGAAGTAATACCCCGAAAGTCTTCCGCTGACATGTTAAGTCTTCCGCTGTTATTAAATGACTTTTGGGGGTGTTAAAACCAAAACGTATCACAAACTCTTCACAAACCTCCCAGGATCCCCAATGACAACAATACTATCTATGTTCATGTCAGGAATGTATAGTAGATTGTATGACACATTCTCCTTGTTGGCTAATGATCGATTGGGCAATAAGTGAGGTGCTACACACGTTTACAAACCAACGAACCCTTCCCATGTTACCTTAACACTTATCATAACCTTAGAACTTCCTATATAAGGACCTCATGCAACCTCAATTGAATCCACACACATAAACAAACCACATAACAAAAATACAAGTCGTATAGTGCTAGAGTTGGGACAAGAAGATTGCAAGAAGTTCGAGGAGTGGAAGCAAGTCAAGAGTACCATATTTGCTCATTTTACATCTTTGGTGGGTCGTGAAGTGAACCATATTCGTTCCTAGTACCAATTCGAATCATACGTACCCTTAGTTTCCCACCCTTTTGAGGTGAGGTGAGAAATATAGAAACCTTAAACTCTTTATTTTCATTTCATACGTTTTACTTTTCTCATTTACTTTGAAATCTAAGAACACGACACATACATTTTATTCGTTATACTCTTTATTCACCATGCTAGTAAACGTGTAAAACAAAGACTTCGAACTAGAAATAACATGCACACGTAAAATGTGACACGTTCCTTAAGTCACTTGACCATGTCGAAAGACTTAGAATTTTTCTAAGTCTTTAACCATTTTCAATTTCAAAACTGATCATTTACTTTGGCCTTGTACATAATTATTACGACACATGACCCATATATATTTAAGTTCGACCTGATAAACAACATGACTAACAATCAAGAACCACTTTTTATTCGACCTTATGAACTCGTATAAACTGTTTTCTAAAGCTAAAGTGATCGACCAAAATCATGTTTTCAAATTTCTAATAGATAACGATTTGGGCTTGTTAGCCCATTAAGCAGTTTATGAGCTTATTCGATAAGCTGTTATCATCAGCTTATTTTTAGCGTTTTTACAACTTAAAATATAGTCCAAGGTCAGGCCCAAAGGTCTCGTAAGCCCAATGGACCAAAAATTATTAACGGGCCTTGTAATAGACTCGTTAAGGCCCAATTTAGAAAATAAGTGAAAAATAAGCTAATAAGCTGTTGTAATAAACTTATTTGAATGTCCTGAGCTTATTTAAGAAGTCAAAATGTTGAACTTTTAATTTGGTTAAATTTGGACTAACTTTGCAAAATTTCTTAAACCGGGGACTAAAAATGCAAAAGTTGTAAACTTTGGGTAAAAACTATAAATCTGAGTTTTCTGGGTTAGAAACTGTAAATAATAAAACTTGGAGTTGAGAAATGTAAATATTGACACTTTTTGACCTAAAATGTAAATTATATATATTTTTGGACTAACGGTGTAAAATATATATCGTTAGGGTTAAAAATGTAAATTTTGGAAACTTAAAGGAATTTTTTTTTAGTAAATATTATTTTATAAAAATAATATTAACCTTTTACATATATAAACATATAATTAAACAAAGACTTATATAAACATAAACATATATATATATATATATATATATATATATATATATATATATATATATATATATATATATATATATATATATATATATATATATATATATACACGATATATATTCGTAATTATAATTAAACGATATAACAATACGTTATTTATTTCTTGTAAAACGATACGTTTATTTCCGTTATAAAAACTAACTTTATATCAATCATCGATCATTTTACTTACGAGTTATATGTATATTTAACGTTGTTTTTGAACTTTAGGCACTTAAACGAACACGAGATTCATTCGTAACTAAATAACAAGTATTCGCGATAAAAACCAGATTTAGACTATCAACTGAAACTTGCATTATCTTTTAGGTTGTATTGTGTGAAGCCATTTCTTTGCTTTGTTGAGACTACGATACCACTGTACTACTAAGGTGATTTCATAGCCCACTCTTTAACTATTTTCCCGTGGGGGGATACATGCTTAAAACTCGAACACAAGTCTTTTATACCGGGTATTGAAATACCGTCAGGCCAATGTTATTTGCTTAAGTTACTATTGTCAGAAGTCCCTCGATCATGAACCTTAATCACCTGAAGGGTGAACGTAAATAATTGTGGATAGTACTATTAGTGATTGACAATCCTCGTTTGGTTGTTGGAGAAAACACCAGGCGCACTTTATTGTTCTTATAAATAGGTTATTGACAAATACCTATCTTTGGGGGCCTATTACTTACCATCATAATTCACATTTATGATTGGCTATTAATCGTTGAGTATCATGAGCTTAAGGCAATAACAGGAACATTGATTTTTAACATATTGATTGTATGTGATTACAATACATTCTTAACTTGTGATTCAAACTCTTAAACTCAAACCTATGAATATCACTCAACTTTATGTTGACTTTAGCATGTTTATCTCAGGTAACTAAACAAGACGGATCTGGATGGCTCCGGTAGTAACCTGCAAGACCTAAAAATTGACGTACTTCTATGGGAGTTGTAGGTGATGACCACTCTTTAACTGCCTCTATTTTTGCAGGATCCACGTGGATTCCTTGACTATTGATTACGTGTCCCAAAAATTGCACCGTGGGAATCCAAAAGTCACATTTTGAGAATTTCGCGTACAACTTTTCTTTCTTAAGTAACTCTAGGATAGTTCTCAAATGATTGGCATGTTCCTCTTTGTTACGAGAGTAGATCAGTATGTCGTCTTTGAATACTATCACGAATTTGTCCAAATATGGCTTGCATACTCGGTTCATTAGGTCCATAAACACTGCGGGTGCGTTTGTTAAACCAAATGGCATTACCTGAAATTCATAGTGTCCATAACAGGTTCTGAAGGCTGTCTTGGGAATATCTTCTTCCCGAACTCTCAATTGATGGTATCCCGACCTTAGATCAATCTTCGAGTATACACTCGATCCTTGTAATTGATCAAACAAATCGTCTATTCTAGGTAAAGGATATCGGTTCTTTATAGTGAGTTTGTTTAACTCTCGGTAATCTATGCACATTCGGAATGATCCGTCTTTCTTTTTAACAAATAGAACTGGGGCTCCCCAAGGTGATGAACTTGGTCTAATGAAACCTTTATCGGATAATTCCTTTAGTTGTTCCGATAGTTCCTCCATTTCGGAAGGTGCCAACCTGTAAGGTGCTTTTGCTACTGGTGCCGCTCCAGGCACTAGTTCAATTTGGAACTCTACTTGACGAGTCGGTGGAAGACCGGGTAAATCTTCAGGAAATACTTCGGGGAATTCCTTAACGATAGGTACGTCTTTAAGTTGTTTCTTGGTTAACTTACTTTCCGTCATCTGAACCATGAATACATGACATCCTTCGTTCATGTATTTTATCATTCTGAGGCATGAGATGATTCCGTATCGGTTTTTATTCTTGTCGCCATGGATAACGAGGGTTTCATTCTTAAAAGGAATGTGTATGGCCTTCTCGTCACAATGAATCTTAGCATGATGTTTGGATAACCAATCCATTCCGATGATAGCATCAAAACTACCGAGTTGGACAGGCATCAAGTCAATGGGAAAAGATTCTCCTACGAGAGTTAAGGTACAATCTTTTAAAACAGTGTTGGTGCTAATTAAGTTTCCATTGGCCATTTCTATCTCGTATGTGGTGTTTAGCCTAGAAGGGTTAGAGTTAATGAAAGGGGCAAACGTATCTGACACGAAGCTCTTATCTGCTCCAGAATCAAATAATACTCTAGCATTATGATGATTTAATAAGAACGTACCCGTGACGACGTCGGGGTTTTGTGGTTCGTTTTCATTTCCCATTACGTATGCTCTTGCTCGTGCAGTGTTCTGACCATTTCCTTTTGGACAGCGGTTCTTGAAGTGTCCTGTTTCTCCGCATGAGTAACATGTTGGTGCTATTGGTTGTAGGTTGCTGCCGGTAGCAGGGGCCCTACAATCTTTTATGGCATGACCTATCCTTTGGCATTTATGGCATTTTACTGTACAAGCACCATTGTGATGAAGCTTGCATCGGTTGCACTGTGGCTTAATACCTTGGTATCCACTGCCATTGGTTGCCGTAAATACCTTAGGAGGTTCTTGTCGTTGGTTCTACTGTTGATGATGCGGGTTCTTGTTCTGGTGTTGTTGTTGATTGATCCTGTTGTTGTTGTTGTTGTGGTGATGGTTGTTGTTGCGATGGCCGTTGGGGTAGTGATTGTGGTTCTGATGGTGGGTGGTTCTTTTGTCATCGAGCTTTCTTTTGAGTTTGTTGCACTTGACTTCGCGGTCTAGGAGTTTTTGTGCTAACTCCATTGCGACTTCAAGTGATGGTGGGTTGGATGCTGTGACGTTTCCTTCAATACTCCGGGGAAGACCTTCAATATACTTCTCCAGAGTTTTCTCTAAATCTGGCACGATAGAAGGACATAATGCCATCAGCTCGTGGAATCTCCTGTTGTAAGCCCTAAGATCGATTCCTTTGACTGCAAGGATATGAAATTCGTCTTCCAGTTTCCTTATTTCGGATCGAGGACAGTACTTCTTTAGGATCTTGGCTTTGAATTCCGTCCAAGAGAGTCGGTACGCTGCTTCTGTACCTAAAGTTTGAGTTGTAGCAGTCCACCATGACAAAGCGTCATCCATTAAGGTTCCTGTGGCAAATGTGACCCTGTTGTTTTCTGAGCATCCACTCCTTTGGAATACCATTTCGCATCTCTCGAACCAATGGGCGAGTTTAGTTATCCCTTCAGTACCCATGAAGTAAGTTGGCTGACAAGTCATAAAATCTTTATAGGTACATTGGCGAGGTGCGGGAGCAACATTTCTTGCCGGTTGTGCGTTAGCATTTGCTTGTTCGGCTAAGGCTGCATTGATTCCATTGGTGATTGCTTGTTGGATTTCTTCCGGGGTCATGGTTGCTGCTGAGGTAGTGGTCGCGGTTCTCTTAGGTGCCATATTCCTAAAAATGAGAGTATATTTTCAGAATTTTCATAATAACCATCTTGTGTTAGACTATTTAGTAACATCAATAGGTTCAAAGTTATAATAGTGTCACATATATCACAATGCAATATACGATATCATAACACTTATGAAAATAAAGCAAACATAACATCATTGATTAGATTGTCGTTTTGAGTTTACATCACTTATTTATTCTTGTTGACATATCTCTAGGACATCCAAATACAAGTTATTACTGTGATGTGGGTGAGGCTACGTCGACAATCTATGGCATTCTAGGGTTTTCCTTGGTTATCATCAAGACGACGTTCTAGTTCCTGAATTTTGGCGGCCATGGTTCCTATGATTTGGTCTCGGTCTCTCTCCCTAGCTTGTGCTTCTTGTTGTGCACGTCGCAGAGACATGACTTGGGCTCTTGTGGTGTCGAGAGCTTGATCGATGTCACACATGATGTCCTTGTTTATGGTGTTAGCAGAACAAAGTAATCCGATGAATCCATAGTTTCACCGAATTGGGTATTTAGTTGTTCCATCATGGTTCCCATCTCTAGGTGTCCCATCACAAGTTGTTCTATCTCAGCTGACATGACTTCTATCAGTTCATTAGGGATGTTGTTCACCAAGGTGGCTATGGCGTCTAACCTGTCTTCATGTCTTACTAACCTAGCTGCCAAGAGTGGTATGGTATGGTGAATGGGTTCTCCAGTGACTGGAAGGATCTTGGATGCAGCAAATGATGATCTTTCACCAAGTTCTCTGTTGGTGGGAGTACCTTCTTGAGATCTCCAATACTTAAGGATTGGTAGTAGTAATGACCATTTGCGAGCATTGACCCGCTTACGAGCCTTATGGTTGGTTCTTGCATAATAGTAAGGATCTGAGGAGGTAGGACGAATCTGGTAATTCCTTGGTTGATAAGGTAGAGGAGCACTGGAAGTTTTCACAGGTGGTGGACTGTTGAATGTTACTGGTACAGTAGTAGTCTGCTGATAAAATATACTTTGGCCTTGTACATAATTATTTCGACACATGACCCATATATATTTAAGTTCGACCTGATAAACAACATGACTAACAATCAAGAACCACTTTTTATTCGACCTTATGAACTCGTATAAACTGTTTTTAAGCTAAAGTGATCGACCAAAATCATGTTTTCAAATTTCTAATAGATAACGATTTGGGCTTGTTAGCCCATTAAGCAGTTTATGAGCTTATTCGATAAGCTGTTATCATCAGCTTATTTTTAGCGTTTTTACAACTTAAAATATAGTCCAAGGTCAGGCCCAAAGGTCTCGTAAGCCCAATGGACCAAAAATTATTAACGGGCCTTGTAATAGACTCGTTAAGGCCCAATTTAGAAAATAAGTGAAAAATAAGCTAATAAGCTGTTGTAATAAACTTATTTGAATGTCCTGAGCTTATTTAAGAAGTCAAAATGTTGAACTTTTAATTTGGTGAAATTTGGACTAACTTTGCAAAATTTCTTAAACCGGGGACTAAAAATGCAAAAGTTGTAAACTTTGGGTAAAAACTGTAAATCTGAGTTTTCTGGGTTAGAAACTGTAAATAATAAAACTTGGAGTTGAGAAATGTAAATATTGACACTTTTTGACCTAAAATGTAAATTATATATATTTTTGGACTAACGGTGTAAAATATATATCGTTAGGGTTAAAAATGTAAATTTTGGAAACTTAAAGGAATTTTTTTTTAGTAAATATTATTTTATAAAAATAATATTAACCTTTTACATATATAAACATATAATTAAACTAAGACTTATATAAAAATAAACATATATATATATATATATATATATATATATATATATATATATATATATATATATATATATTCGTAATTATAATTAAACGATATAAAAATACGTTATTTATTTCTTGTAAAACGATACGTTTATTTCCGTTATAAAAACTAACTTTATATCAATCATCGATCATTTTACTTACGAGTTATATGTATATATAACGTTGTTTTTGAACTTTAGGCACTTAAACGAACACGAGATTCATTCGTAACTAAATAACAAGTATTCGCGATAAAAACCAGATTTAGACTATCAACTGAAACTTGCATTATCTTTTAGGTTGTATTGTGTGAAGCCGTTTCCTTGCTTTGTTGAGACTACGATACCGCTGTACTACTAAGGTGATTTCATAGCCCACTCTTTAACTATTTTCCCGTGGGGGGATACATGCTTAAAACTCGAACACAAGTCTTTTATACCGGGTATTGAAATACCGTCAGGCCAATGTTATTTGCTTAAGTTACTATTGTCAGAAGTCCCTCGATCATGAACCTTAATCACCTGAAGGGTGAACGTAAAATAATTGTGGATAGTACTATTAGTGATTGACAATCCTCGTTTGGTTGTTGGAGAAAACACCAGGCGAACTTTATTGTTCTTATAAATAGGTTATTGACAAATACCTATCTTTGGGGGCCTAACACCCCCAAAAATCATCACGTCAGCGGAAGACTTAAAATGTCAGCGGAAGACTTTTTGGGTGTTACTTCGAGGATCTTTGTCACAATCATAGAAAACGACACAAAAGTGACGCTTTAGAGTTTAATTCATTCAAAATACCAATTATTCGAGACATCAAGATGTTTCATAATTTAAACAACAAGTTTATTTGAAATATGTCAAAATGTTTATTTAAGTCCATGCCGGGTTACAAGCCCACTCCGTGCCATCCAGATCCGTCTTGTTTAGTTACCTGAGATAAACATGCTAAAGTCAACATAAAGTTGAGTGATATTCATAGGTTTGAGTTTAAGAGTTTGAATCACAAGTTAAGAATGTATTGTAATCACATACAATCAATATGTTAAAAATCAATGTTCCTGTTATTGACTTAAGCTCATGATACTCAACGATTAACAGCCAATCATAAATGTGAATTATGATGGTAAGTAATAGGCCCCCAAAGATAGGTATTTGTCAATAACCTATTTATAAGAACAATAAAGTGCGCCTGGTGTTTTCTCCAACAACCAAACGAGGATTGTCAATCACTAATAGTACTATCCACAATTATTTACGTTCACCCTTCAGGTGATTAATGTTCATGATCGAGGGACTTCTGACAATAGTAACTTAAGCAAATAAAATTGGCCTGACGGTATTTCAATACCCGGTATAAAAGACTTGTGTTCGAGTTTTAAGCATATATCCCCCCACGGGAAAATAGTTAAAGAGTGGGCTATGAAATCACCTTAGTAGTACAGTGGTATCGTAGTCTCAACAAAGCAAGGAAACGGGTTCACACAATACAACCTAAAAGATAATGCAAGTTTCAGTTGATAGTCTAAATCTGGTTTTTATCGCGAATACTTGTTATTTAGTTACGAATGAATCTCGTGTTCGTTTAAGTGCCTAAAGTTCAAAAACAACGTTATATATACATATAACTCGTAAGTAAAATGATCGATGATTGATATAAAGTTAGTTTTTATAACGGAAATAAACGTATCGTTTTACAAGAAATAAATAACGTATTGTTATATCGTTTAATTATAATTACGAATATATATATATATATATATATATATATATATATATATATATATATATATATATATATATATGTTTATGTTTATATAAGTCTTAGTTTAATTATATGTTTATATATGTAAAAGGTTAATATTATTTTTATAAAATAATATTTACTAAAAAAAAAATTCCTTTAAGTTTCCAAAATTTACATTTTTAACCCTAACGATATATATTTTACACCGTTAGTCCAAAAATATATATAATTTACATTTTAGGTCAAAAAGTGTCAATATTTACATTTCTCAACTCCAAGTTTTATTATTTACAGTTTCTAACCCAGAAAACTCAGATTTACAGTTTTTACCCAAAGTTTACAACTTTTGCATTTTTAGTCCCCGGTTTAAGAAATTTTGCAAAGTTAGTCCAAATTTCACCAAATTAAAAGTTCAACATTTTGACTTCTTAAATAAGCTCAGGACATTCAAATAAGTTTATTACAACAGCTTATTAGCTTATTTTTCACTTATTTTCTAAATTGGGCCTTAACGAGTCTATTACAAGGCCCGTTAATAATTTTTGGTCCATTGGGCTTACGAGACCTTTGGGCCTGACCTTGGACTATATTTTAAGTTGTAAAAATGCTAAAAATAAGCTGATGATAACAGCTTATCGAATAAGCTCATAAACTGCTTAATGGGCTAACAAGCCCAAATCGTTATCTATTAGAAATTTGAAAACATGATTTTGGTCGATCACTTTAGCTTTAGAAAACAGTTTATACGAGTTCGTAAGGTCGAATAAAAAGTGGTTCTTGATTGTTAGTCATGTTGTTTATCAGGTCGAACTTAAATATATATGGGTCATGTGTCGAAATAATTATGTACAAGGCCAAAGTAAATGATCAGTTTTGAAATTGAAAATGGTTAAAGACTTAGAAAAATTCTAAGTCTTTCGACATGGTCAAGTGACTTAAGGAACGTACCAATCTGTAACACCCCCAAAAGTCGTTTAATAACAGCGGAAGACTTAACATGTCAGCGGAAGACTTTCGGGGTATTACTTCAAGGATCTTTGTCACAATCATAGTAGACAACACAAAGTGAAGTATTAAAGTTTAATTTATTTCAAAATACCAAATATCTGGGATACAAGACATTATTAAGTTAAGAACGTGTTTTATTCTGAAGGAAAATAAGTAGTTTATTATGGTTCTTGTCATGCTTTTGCCCACTCCGTGCCATCCAGATCCGTCTTGTTTAGTTACCTGAGATAAACATGCTAAAGTCAACATAAAGTTGAGTGATATTCATAGGTTTGAGTTTAAGAGTTTGAATCACAAGTTAAGAATGTATTGTAATCACATACAATAAAAAAAATCAATGTTTCTGTTATAGCCTTAAGCTCATGATACTCAACGATTAATAGCCAATCATAAATGTGAATTATGATGGTAAGTAATAGGCCCCCAAAGGTAGGTATTTGTCAATAACCTATTTATAAGAACAATAAAGTGCGCCTGGTGTTTTCTCCAACAATCAAACGTGGATTGTCAATCACTAATAGTACTGTCCACAATTATTTACGTTCACCCTTCAGGTGATTAAGGTTCATGATCGAGGGACTTCTGACAATAGTAACTTAAGCAAATAACATTGGCCTGACGGTATTTCAATACCCGGTATAAAAGACTTGTGTTCGAGTTTTAAGCATGTATCCCCCCACGGGAAAATAGTTAAAGAGTGGGCTATGAAATCACCTTAGTAGTACAGTGGTATCGTAGTCTCAACAAAGCAAGGAAACGGCTTCACACAACACAACCTAAAAGATAATGCAAGTTTCAATTGATAGTCTAAATTTGGTTTTATCGCGAATACTGGTTATTTAGTTACGAACGAATCTCGTGTTTGTTTAAGTGCTTAAAGTTCAAAAACAAAGTTATATATACATATAACTTGTAAGTAAAAATGATCGATGATTGATATAAAGTTAGTTTTTATAACGGAAATAAAATAAATGTATCGTTTTACAAGAAATAATTAACGTATTGTTATATCGTTTAATTATAATTACGAATATATATATATATATATATATATATATATATATATGTTTATGTTTATATAAGTCTTAGTTTAATTATATGTTTATATATGTAAAAGGTTAATATTATTTTTATAAAATAATATTTACTAAAAAAAATTCCTTTAAGTTTCCAAAATTTACATTTTTAACCCTAACGATATATATTTTACACCGTTAGTCCAAAAATATATATAATTTACATTTTAGGTCAAAAAGTGTCAATATTTACATTTCTCAACTCCAAGTTTTATTATTTACAGTTTCTAACCAGAAAACTCAGATTTACAGTTTTTACCCAAAGTTTACAACTTTTGCATTTTTAGTCTCCGGTTTAAGAAATTTTGCAAAGTTAGTCCAAATTTCACCAAATTAAAAGTTCAACATTTTGACTTCTTAAATAAGCTCAGGACATTCAAATAAGTTTATTACAACAGCTTATTAGCTTATTTTTCACTTATTTTCTAAATTGGGCCTAAACGAATCTATTACAAGGCCCGTTAATAATTTTTGGTCTCTGATACCAATCTGTAACACCCCCAAAAGTCGTTTAATAACAGCGGAAGACTTAACATGTCAGCGGAAGACTTTCGGGGTATTACTTCAAGGATCTTTGTCACAATCATAGTAGACAACACAAAGTGAAGTATTAAAGTTTAATTTATTTCAAAATACCAAATATCTGTGATACAAGACATTATTAAGTTAAGAACGTGTTTTATTCTGAAGGAAAATAAGTAGTTTATTATGGTTCTTGTCATGCTTTTGCCCACTCCGTGCCATCCAGATCCGTCTTGTTTAGTTACCTGAGATAAACATGCTAAAGTCAACATAAAGTTGAGTGATATTCATAGGTTTGAGTTTAAGAGTTTGAATCACAAGTTAAGAATGTATTGTAATCACATACAATCAATATGTTAAAAATCAATGTTCCTGTTATTGACTTAAGCTCATGATACTCAATGATTAACAGCCAATCATCAATGTGAATTATGATGGTAAGTAATAGGCCCCCAAAGATAGGTATTTGTCAATAACCTATTTATAAGAACAATAAAGTGCGCCTGGTGTTTTCTCCAACAACCAAACGAGGATTGTCAATCACTAATAGTACTATCCACAATTATTTACGTTCACCCTTCAGGTGATTAAGGTTCATGATCGAGGGACTTCTGACAATAGTAACTTAAGCAAATAACATTGGCCTGACGGTATTTCAATACCCGGTATAAAAGACTTGTGTTCGAGTTTTAAGCATGTATCCCCCCACGGGAAAATAGTTAAAGAGTGGGCAATGAAATCACCTTAGTAGTACAGTGGTATCGTAGTCTCAACAAAGCAAGGAAACGGCTTCACACAATACAACCTAAAAGATAATGCAAGTTTCAGTTGTTTGACTTCTCTATCCATGATTTCTACTGGTTCCTCGGTAAAAACGAGTTTATCATCACATTTCTCAACTCCAAGTTTTATTATTTACAGTTTCTAACCCAGAAAACTCAGATTTACAGTTTTTACCCAAAGTTTACAACTTTTGCATTTTTAGTCCCCGGTTTAAGAAATTTTGCAAAGTTAGTCCAAATTTCACCAAATTAAAAGTTCAACATTTTGACTTCTTAAATAAGCTCAGGACGTTCAAATAAGTTTATTACAACAGCTTATTAGCTTATTTTTCACTTATTTTCTAAATTGGGCGTTAACGAGTCTATTACAAGGCCCGTTAATAATTTTTGGTCCATTGGGCTTACGAGACCTTTGGGCCTGACCTTGGACTATATTTTAAGTTGTAAAAACGCTAAAAATAAGCTGATGATAACAGCTTATCGAATAAGCTCATAAACTGCTTAATGGGCTAACAAGCCCAAATCGTTATCCATTTTCAATTTCAAAACTGATCATTTACTTTGGCCTTGTACATAATTATTTCGACACATGACCCATATATATTTAAGTTCGACCTGATAAACAACATGACTAACAATCAAGAACCACTTTTTATTCGACCTTATGAACTCGTATAAACTGTTTTCTAAAGCTAAAGTGATCTTGACCATGTCGAAAGACTTAGAATTTTTCTAAGTCTTTAACCATTTTCAATTTCAAAAACTGATCATTTACTTTGGCCTTGTACATAATTATTTCGACACATGACCCATATATATTTAAGTTCGACCTGATAAACAACATAACTAACAATCAAGAACCACTTTTTATTCGACCTTATGAACTCGTATAAACTGTTTTCTAAAGCTAAAGTGATCGACCAAAATCATGTTTTCAAATTTCTAATAGATAACGATTTGGGCTTGTTAGCCCATTAAGCAGTTTATGAGCTTATTCGATAAGCTGTTATCATCAGCTTATTTTTAGCGTTTTTACAACTTAAAATATAGTCCAAGGTCAGGCCCAAAGGTCTCGTAAGCCCAATGGACCAAAAATTATTAACGGGCCTTGTAATAGATTCGTTAAGGCCCAATTTAGAAAATAAGTGAAAATTAAGCTAATAAGCTGTTGTAATAAACTTATTTGAATGTCCTGAGCTTATTTAAGAAGTCAAAATGTTGAACTTTTAATTTGGTGAAATTTGGACTAACTTTGCAAAATTTCTTAAACCGGGGACTAAAAATGCAAAAGTTGTAAACTTTGGGTAAAAACTGTAAATCTGAGTTTTCTAGGTTAGAAACTGTAAATAATAAAACTTGGAGTTGAGAAATGTAAATATTGACACTTTTTGACCTAAAATGTAAATTATATATATTTTTGGACTAACGGTGTAAAATATATATCGTTAGGGTTAAAAATGTAAATTTTGGAAACTTAAAGGAATTTTTTTTAGTAAATATTATTTTATAAAAATAATATTAACCTTTTACATATATAAACATATAATTAAACTAAGACTTATATAAACATAAACATATATATATATATATATATATATATATATATATATATATATATATATATATATATATATATATATATACAATATATATTCGTAATTATAATTAAACGATATAACAATACGTTAATTATTTCTTGTAAAACGATACGTTTATTTTATTTCCGTTATAAAAACTAACTTTATATCAATCATCGATCATTTTTACTTACACGTTATATGTATATATAACTTTGTTTTTGAACTTTAAGCACTTAAACAAACACGAGATTCATTCGTAACTAAATAACAAGTATTCGCGATAAAAACCAGATTTAGTCTATCAACTGAAACTTGCATTATCTTTTAGGTTGTATTGTGTGAAGCCGTTTCCTTGCTTTGTTGAGACTACGATACCACTGTACTACTAAGGTGAGTTCATAGCCCACTCTTTAACTATTTTCCCGTGGGGGAGATACATGCTTAAAACTCGAACACAAGTCTTTTATACCGAGTATTGAAATACCGTCAGGCCAATGTTATTTGCTTAAGTTACTATTGTCAGAAGTCCCTCGATCATGAACCTTAATCACTTGAAGGGTGAACGTAAATAATTGTGGATAGTACTATTAGTGATTGACAATCCTCGTTTGGTTGTTGGAGAAAACACCAGGCGCACTTTATTGTTCTTATAAATAGGTTATTGACAAATACCTATCTTTGGGGGCCTATTACTTACCATCATAATTCACATTTATGATTGGCTGTTAATCATTGAGTATCATGAGCTTAAGGCAATAACAGGAATATTGATTTTTAACATATTGATTGTATGTGATTACAATACATTCTTAACTTGTGATTCAAACTCTTAAACTCAAACCTATGAATATCACTCAACTTTATGTTGACTTTAGCATGTTTATCTCAGGTAACTAAACAAGACGGATCTGGATGGCACGGAGTGGGCAAAAGCATGACAAGAACCATAATAAACTACTTATTTTCCTTCAGAATAAAACACGTTCTTAACTTAATAATGTCTTGTATCCCAGATATTTGGTATTTTGAAATAAATTAAACTTTAATACTTCACTTTGTGTTGTCTACTATGATTGTGACAAAGATCCTTGAAGTAATACCCCGAAAGTCTTCCGCTGACATGTTAAGTCTTCCGCTGTTATTAAACGACAGTGGTATCGTAGTCTCAACAAAGCAAGGAAATGGCTTCACACAATACAACCTAAAAGATAATGCAAGTTTCAGTTGATAGTCTAAATCTGGTTTTTATCGCGAATACTTGTTATTTAGTTACGAATGAATCTCGTGTTCGTTTAAGTGCCTAAAGTTCAAAAACAACGTTATATATACATATAACTCGTAAGTAAAATGATCGATGATTGATATAAAGTTAGTTTTTATAACGGAAATAAACGTATCGTTTTACAAGAAATAAATAACGTATTGTTATATCGTTTAATTATAATTACGAATATATATATATATATATATATATATATATATATATGTTTATGTTTATGTTTATATAAGTCTTAGTTTAATTATATGTTTATATATGTAAAAGGTTAATATTATTTTTATAAAATAATATTTACTAAAAAAAAATTCCTTTAAGTTTCCAAAATTTACATTTTTAACCCTAACGATATATATTTTACACCGTTAGTCCAAAAATATATATAATTTACATTTTAGGTCAAAAAGTGTCAATATTTACATTTCTCAACTCCAAGTTTTATTATTTACAGTTTCTAACCCAGAAAACTCAGATTTACAGTTTTTACCCAAAGTTTACAACTTTTGCATTTTTAGTCCCCGGTTTAAGAAATTTTGCAAAGTTAGTCCAAATTTCACCAAATTAAAAGTTCAACATTTTGACTTCTTAAATAAGCTCAGGACATTCAAATAAGTTTATTACAACAGCTTATTAGCTTATTTTTCACTTATTTTCTAAATTGGGCCTTAACGAGTCTATTACAAGGCCCGTTAATAATTTTTGGTCCATTGGGCTTACGAGACCTTTGGGCCTGACCTTGGACTATATTTTAAGTTGTAAAAACGCTAAAAATAAGCTGATGATAACAGCTTATCGAATAAGCGCATAAACTGCTTAATGGGCTAACAAGCCCAAATCGTTATCTATTAGAAATTTGAAAACATGATTTTGGTCGATCACTTTAGCTTTAGAAAACAGTTTATACGAGTTCATAAGGTCGAATAAAAAGTGGTTCTTGATTGTTAGTCATGTTGTTTATCAGGTCGAACTTAAATATATATGGGTCATGTGTCGAAATAATTATGTACAAGGCCAAAGTAAATGATCAGTTTTGAAATTGAAAATGGTTAAAGACTTAGAAAAATTCTAAGTCTTTCGACATGGTCAAGTGACTTAAGGAACGTGTCACATTTTACGTGTGCATGTTATTTCTAGTTCGAAGTCTTTGTTTTACACGTTTACTAGCATGGTGAATAAAGAGTATAACGAATAAAATGTATGTGTCGTGTTCTTAGATTTCAAAGTAAATGAGAAAAGTAAAACGTATGAAATGAAAATAAAGAGTTTAAGGTTTCTATATTTCTCACCTCACCTCAAAAGGGTGGGAAACTAAGGGTACGTATGATTCGAATTGGTACTAGGAACGAATATGGTTCACTTCACGACCCACCAAAGATGTAAAATGAGCAAATATGGTACTCTTGACTTGCTTCCACTCCTCGAACTTCTTGCAATCTTCTTGTCCCAACTCTAGCACTATACGACTTGTATTTTTGTTATGTGGTTTGTTTATGTGTGTGGATTCAATTGAGGTTGCATGAGGTCCTTATATAGGAAGTTCTAAGGTTATGATAAGTGTTAAGGTAACATGGGAAGGGTTCGTTGGTTTGTAAACGTGTGTAGCACCTCACTTATTGCCCAATCGATCATTAGCCAACAAGGAGAATGTGTCATACAATCTACTATACATTCCTGACATGAACATAGATAGTATTGTTGTCATTGGGGATCATGGGAGGTTTGTGAAGTGTTTGTGATACGTTTTGGTTTTATGTGTCATACGGTTTTGGGAGTTTACTTGAGATAGTTTTGAAGTGACAAATGAAGGTGGAATTGAACGAGATTTGTCATTCATGAAAGTTAGCTAGGTGATGAAACAAGTTATGTAATAATATACATGGGTTGTGTGTCGAAAAATGAAGTAACTAGGGGTGTTCCTTGGCTCGAACGTGGCTGGAAACAAAAGAAAAAGAAAAGAAAACGGACCGGGAAATGGGCTTGTGGGTTTTGGGTTGCTTCGGCTCAAAATAGAAAAGAGAAAAGAAATAGAACATGGTCCGGTTTGGGTTTAACACTAGAATGTGGGCCCATTTAGGTGTGGGGTCCACATATAAGGTTTAGGGAGTCGGGATAAGTTCGAGATATAATAGTGAGTGGTCTCGGGAATTTTCGTAAGCTTCGGGAATATATAAATATTGTATGGTATTTAATCGAAACGTATATTATAAAAATATTACAAGTTATTACATTATTTAAATACCCACTTTTACGTATGACAAATTTTTTTTTTTTATATTAGACTTGATATATAAATCACAACGGTAAAATGTGAATTATCTTTTGCTTAGAAACGTTGCTTGCACACAAACCTAGATAGTCTAATTATCGCGAATATATATTTTAAACGTTTATATTTTTATAATATACGTTTCGATTAAATACCATACAATATTTATATATTCCCGAAGCTTACGAAAATTCCCGAGACCACTCACTATTATATCTCGAACTTATCCCGACTCCCTAAACCTTCTATGTGGACCCCACACCTAAATGGGCCCCACATTCTAGTGTTAAACCCAAACCGGACCATGTTCTATTTCTTTTCTCTTTTCTATTTTGAGCCGAAGTAACCCAAAACCCACAAGCCCATTTCCCGGTCCGTTTTCTTTTCTTTTTCTTTTGTTTCCAGCCACGATCGAGCCAAGGAACACCCCTAGTTACTTCATTTTTCGACACACAATCCATGTATATTATTACATAACTTGTTTCATCACCTAGCTAACTTTCATGAATGACAAATCTCGTTCAATTCCACCTTCATTTGTCACTTCAAAACTATCTCAAGTAAACTCCCAAAACCGTATGACACATAAAACCAAAACGTATCACAAACTCTTCACAAACCTCCCATGATCCCCAATGACAACAATACTATCTATGTTCATGTCAGGAATGTATAGTAGATTGTATGACACATTCTCCTTGTTGGCTAATGATCGATTGGGCAATAAGTGAGGTGCTACACACGTTTACAAACCAACGAACCCTTCCCATGTTACCTTAACACTTATCATAACCTTAGAACTTCCTATATAAGGACCTCATGCAACCTCAATTGAATCCACACACATAAACAAACCACATAACAAAAATACAAGTCGTATAGTGCTAGAGTTGGGACAAGAAGATTGCAAGAAGTTCGAGGAGTGGAAGCAAGTCAAGATATTTGCTCATTTTACATCTTTGGTGGGTCGTGAAGTGAACCATATTCGTTCCTAGTACCAATTCGAATCATACGTACCCTTAGTTTCCCACCCTTTTGAGGTGAGGTGAGAAATATAGAAACCTTAAACTCTTTATTTTCATTTCATACGTTTTACTTTTCTCATTTACTTTGAAATCTAAGAACACGACACATACATTTTATTCGTTATACTCTTTATTCACCATGCTAGTAAACGTGTAAAACAAAGACTTCGAACTAGAAATAACATGCACACGTAAAATGTGACACGTTCCTTAAGTCACTTGACCATGTCGAAAGACTTAGAATTTTTCTAAGTCTTTAACCATTTTCAATTTCAAAACTGATCATTTACTTTGGCCTTGTACATAATTATTTCGACACATGACCCATATATATTTAAGTTCGACCTGATAAACAACATGACTAACAATCAAGAACCACTTTTTATTCGACCTTATGAACTCGTTTAAACTGTTTTCTAAAGCTAAAGTGATCGACCAAAATCATGTTTTCAAATTTCTAATAGATAACGATTTGGGCTTGTTAGCCCATTAAGCAGTTTATGAGCTTATTCGATAAGCTGTTATCATCAGCTTATTTTTAGCGTTTTTACAACTTAAAATATAGTCCAAGGTCAGGCCCAAAGGTCTCGTAAGCCCAGTGGACCAAAAATTATTAACGGGCCTTGTAATAGACTCGTTAAGGCCCAATTTAGAAAATAAGTGAAAAATAAGCTAATAAGCTGTTGTAATAAACTTATTTGAATGTCCTGAGCTTATTTAAGAAGTCAAAATGTTGAACTTTTAATTTGGTGAAATTTGGACTAACTTTGCAAAATTTCTTAAACCGGGGACTAAAAATGCAAAAGTTGTAAACTTTGGGTAAAAACTGTAAATCTAAGTTTTCTGGGTTAGAAACTGTAAATAATAAAACTTGGAGTTGAGAAATGTAAATATTGACAATTTTTGACCTAAAATGTAAATTATATATATTTTTGGACTAACGGTGTAAAATATATATCGTTAGGGTTAAAAATGTAAATTTTGGAAACTTAAAGGAATTTTTTTTAGTAAATATTATTTTATAAAAATAATATTAACCTTTTACATATATAAACATATAATTAAACTAAGACTTATATAAACATAAACATATATATATATATATATATATATATATATATATATATATATATATATATATATATATATATATATATATATATATATATATATATATATATATATATATATATATACGATATATATTCGTAATTATAATTAAACGATATAACAATACGTTATTTATTTCTTGTAAAACGATACGTTTATTTCCGTTATAAAAACTAACTTTATATCAATCATCGATCATTTTACTTACGAGTTATATGTATATATAACGTTGTTTTTGAACTTTAGGCACTTAAACGAACACGAGATTCATTCGTAACTAAATAACAAGTATTCGCGATAAAAACCAGATTTAGACTATCAACTGAAACTTGCATTATCTTTTAGGTTGTATTGTGTGAAGCCGTTTCCTTGCTTTGTTGAGACTACGATACCACTGTACTACTAAGGTGATTTCATAGCCCACTCTTTAACTATTTTCCCGTGGGGGGATACATGCTTAAAACTCGAACACAAGTCTTTTATACCGGGTATTGAAATACCGTCAGGCCAATGTTATTTGCTTAAGTTACTATTGTCAGAAGTCCCTCGATCATGAACCTTAATCACCTGAAGGGTGAACGTAAATAATTGTGGATAGTACTATTAGTGATTGACAATCCTCGTTTGGTTGTTGGAGAAAACACCAGGCGCACTTTATTGTTCTTATAAATAGGTTATTGACAAATACCTATCTTTGGGGGCCTATTACTTACCATCATAATTCACATTTATGATTGGCTGTTAATCGTTGAGTATCATGAGCTTAAGGCAATAACAGGAACATTGATTTTTAACATATTGATTGTATGTGATTACAATACATTCTTAACTTGTGATTCAAACTCTTAAACTCAAACCTATGAATATCACTCAACTTTATGTTGACTTTAGCATGTTTATCTCAGGTAACTAAACAAGACGGATCTGGATGGCACGGAGTGGGCAAAAGCATGACAAGAATCATAATAAACTACTTATTTTCCTTCAGAATAAAACACGTTCTTAACTTAATAATGTCTTGTATCCCAGATATTTGGTATTTTGAAATAAATTAAACTTTAATACTTCACTTTGTGTTGTCTACTATGATTGTGACAAAGATCCTTGAAGTAATACCCCGAAAGTCTTCCGCTGACATGTTAAGTCTTCCGCTGTTATTAAACGACTTTTGGGGGTGTTATATATATATATATATATACGATATATATTCGTAATTATAATTATATGTTTATATATGTAAAAGGTTACGTTTATTTCCGTTATAAAAACTAACTTTATATCAATCATCGATCATTTTACTTACGAGTTATATGTATATATAACGTTGTTTTTGAACTTTAGGCACTTAAACGAACACGAGATTCATTCGTAACTAAATAACAAGTATTCGCGATAAAAACCAGATTTAGACTATCAACTGAAACTTGCATTATCTTTTAGGTTGTATTGTGTGAAGCCGTTTCCTTGCTTTGTTGAGACTACGATACCACTGTACTACTAAGGTGATTTCATAGCCCACTCTTTAACTATTTTCCCGTGGGGGGATACATGCTTAAAACTCGAACACAAGTCTTTTATACTGGGTATTGAAATACCGTCAGGCCAATGTTATTTGCTTAAGTTACTATTATCAGAAGTCCCTCGATCATGAACCTTAATCACCTGAAGGGTGAACGTAAATAATTGTGGATAGTACTATTAGTGATTGACAATCCTCGTTTGGTTGTTGGAGAAAACACCAGGCGCACTTTATTGTTCTTATAAATAGGTTATTGACAAATACCTATCTTTGGGGGCCTATTACTTACCATCATAATTCACATTTATGATTGGCTGTTAATCGTTGAGTATCATGAGCTTAAGGCAATAACAGGAACATTGATTTTTAACATATTGATTGTATGTGATTACAATACATTCTTAACTTGTGATTCAAACTCTTAAACTCAAACCTATGAATATCACTCAACTTTATGTTGACTTTAGCATGTTTATCTCAGGTAACTAAACAAGACGGATCTGGATGGCACGGAGTGGGCAAAAGCATGACAAGAATCATAATAAACTACTTATGTTCCTTCAGAATAAAACACGTTCTTAACTTAATAATGTCTTGTATCCCAGATATTTGGTATTTTGAAATAAATTAAACTTTAATACTTCACTTTGTGTTGTCTACTATGATTGTGACAAAGATCCTTGAAGTAATACCCCGAAAGTCTTCCGCTGACATGTTAAGTCTTCCGCTGTTATTAAACGACTTTTGGGGGTGTTACAGATCGAAAGACTAAGATTTTTTCTAAGTCTTTAACCATTTTCAATTTCAAAACTGATCATTTACTTTGGCCTTGTACATAATTATTTCGACACATGACCCATATATATTTAAGTTCGACCTGATAAACAACATGACTAACAATCAAGAACCACTTTTTATTCGACCTTATGAACTCGTATAAACTGTTTTCTAAAGCTAAAGTGATCGACCAAAATCATGTTTTCAAATTTTTAATAGATAACGATTTGGGCTTGTTAGCCCATTAAGCAGTTTATGAGCTTATTCGATAAGCTGTTATCATCAGCTTATTTTTAGCGTTTTTACAACTTAAAATATAGTCCAAGGTCAAGCCCAAAGGTCTCGTAAGCCCAATGGACCAAAAATTATTAACGGGCCTTGTAATAGACTCGTTAAGGCCCAATTTAGAAAATAAGTGAAAAATAAGCTAATAAGCTGTTGTAATAAACTTATTTGAATGTCCTGAGCTTATTTAAGAAGTCAAAATGTTGAACTTTTAATTTGGTGAAATTTGGACTAACTTTGCAAAATTTCTTAAACCGGGGACTAAAAATGCAAAAGTTGTAAACTTTGGGTAAAAACTGTAAATCTGTGTTTTCTGGGTTAGAAACTGTAAATAATAAAACTTGGAGTTGAGAAATGTAAATATTGACACTTTTTGACCTAAAATGTAAATTATATATATTTTTGGACTAACGGTGTAAAATATATATCGTTAGGGTTAAAAATGTAAATTTTGGAAACTTAAAGGAATTTTTTTTTAGTAAATATTATTTTATAAAAATAATATTAACCTTTTACTTATATAAACATATAATTAAACTAAGACTTATATAAACATAAACATATATATATATATATATATATATATATATATATATATATATATATATATATATATATATATATATATATATACACGATATATATTCGTAATAATAATTAAACGATATAACTATACATTATTTATTTCTTGTAAAACGATACGTTTATTTTATTTCCGTTATAAAAACTAACTTTATATCAATCATCGATCATTTTACTTACGAGTTATATGTATATATAACTTTGTTTTTGAACTTTAGGCACTTAAACAAACACGAGATTCGTTCGTAACTAAATAACAAGTATTCGCGATAAAACCAGATTTAGACTATCAACTGAAACTTGCATTATCTTTTAGGTTGTGTTGTGTGAAGCCGTACCCTTGCTTTGTTGAGACTACGATACCACTGTACTACTAAGGTGATTTCATAGCCCACTCTTATGTTGACTTTAGCATGTTTATCTCAGGTAACTAAACAAGACGGATCTGGATGGCACGGAGTGGGCAAAAGCATGACAAGAACCATAAAAAACTACTTATTTTCCTTCAGAATAAAACACGTTCTTAACTTAATAATGTCTTGTATCCCAGATATTTGGTATTTTGAAATAAATTAAACTTTAATACTTCACTTTGTGTTGTCTACTATGATTGTGACAAAGATCCTTGAAGTAATACCCCGAATGTCTTCCGCTGACATGTGAAGTAATACCCCGATAGTCTATTTCTTACAATTATTATATACGACATGTACATATTGTTGCTTGTATCAATTCACCTAATGACCAAGAATCACAAACGATACAATTTGCACTCCCTCACATTCGTTTACTACCCTAAAAATGACCAAAGCAAACCATGAACGCTCCATATGAAGATAACTCCAAAGCGTGGCATCTTATTTCTTCCAGCCTCCCATGCTTCCCAATGGCTACAAGATTAACCATATGCACCTTGTGAATGTCAGGAATGAATAGAGATTACTTACACAAGATCTAGCCATGTAAACTAACGATTGGACAACATTTGAGGTGCTACTATTCGCCTAACATGTCACCTTCCAACCCTTGAGAACTTATCATGTCTCTACACTTCCTACACTCACTATATAAGCTTCCCATGCAATCTCAAACACTACATACACTTATACGTACCATATTACACTAAAGTATAACGAAGGAGATAGCTTTGGAGGACAATCGGATTGCTCAAGTATACCACGACTCAAGAGATCCCAAGGAACCACGTTTGCTCGTCTTGAACCTTTGGTGGGTAGTGAATCGAACCACATAACTAGCTTTCTTCTATTCAATCCTTACGTACCAAAATATTCCACCATTTGAGGTGAGGTAAGACACTTTTACTTTCTTTTCCATATAATCACTTCCATCATTTTCAGTTTTGCACAAACATTCGCCTCATTAATTCGTGATATATAAAAAGTAACACATACATTTTACTCGTCATGTGTGATGTCGAACATACTGAGAATCGAATGATATAAAGCTTTAAAGTTAATACTCACGTTTTCTTAATGAATTGGACACGTTAGGAGTGACCTTGGACACTTTGGTATTTCTTTTCAACACTTAGAAATATTTTCAACACATTTAAATTTAACTTAGAAACTAACAAATGTCATTTACTTTGGTTAATTATTTAGTAAACGAGATTAGTAAAGTATAGTTATCTTTGCTCGTGTAATATGTATACTATACCAACAATTAGTCACAACTTCGTTTCGACCCTAATATAATCATATGGACCATTATTTTGATACGTTAAGAGTCACTTGGACACGATTTGACATATAGTAAAAAGCCTTAGAATATTTTTGGCTCTAAAACTGTTTCAGAAAATGAATTGAACCCTCTAGTTTGGCCCCGTTATTTCAAAAATCTAGATACATAACATGTTATTTTTAAAACATGAACTCGTTGACAACCTGGCAAACAATTAGGAAACACATTTTGTTCGACCTTATAAGCTTATTTAGACCTTTTGCCCGACCCCTTTTGATCAAGCAAAACCAGTTTTTCTAAAACCTTAAATATTAACAAATGGGCTTATAAGTCCATTAAGCTGTTTTTAAGCTTATTGCATAAGCTGATCGTATAAGCTTATTTGTAATGTTTTTGTAACATAAAAACAAGCCCGAGACCAGGCCCAAACCTCTCGTAAGTCCTTTGGATCACAAAACATTAACGGGCCTTTAAATGAACTCGTCAAGCCCATATAGTGAAAAATAAGCTTTTTAAGGGAATAAGCTGTTCTAATAAGCTCTTTTGAACATTCTGAACTTATTGAAATAATAAAAATGATAAACTTTGACTTTGACGAAATTTGGACTAGATTTGCAAAATTTCTTAAACCGGGGACTAAAAATGCAAAAGTTGTAAACTTTGGGTCAAAACTGTAAATATGAGTTTTCTGAGTTAAAAACAGTAAATATTGAAACTTGGAGTTATAAAATGTAATTGTTGATATTATTTGGACTTAAATTGAAACGATCGTTAACTTTGGACTAACGGTATAAAATTTGACCGTTAGAACTAAAAATGGAATTTTGGTGAAACTTAAAGGATCTTTCCGTAATATTATTTTATAAAAACAATATTAACGTCTTATATATAAATGTGAGTATAAATTAAATGTACGTTATATTATTCGCGACTATAATTAAATTAACGTTAGTCATGTTGTTTATCAGGTCGAACTTAAATATATATGGGTCATGTGTCGAAATAATTATGTACAAGGCCAAAGTAAATGATCAGTTTTGAAATTGAAAATGGTTAAAGACTTAGAAAAATTCTAAGTCTTTCGACATGGTCAAGTGACAAACCAACGAACCCTTCCCATGTTACCTTAACACTTATCATAACCTTAGAACTTCCTATATAAGGACCTCATGCAACCTCAATTGAATCCACACACATAAACAAACCACATAACAAAAATACAAGTCGTATAGTGCTAGAGTTGGGACAAGAAGATTGCAAGAAGTTCGAGGAGTGGAAGCAAGTCAAGAGTACCATATTTGCTCATTTTACATCTTTGGTGGGTCGTGAAGTGAACCATATTCGTTCCTAGTACCAATTCGAATCATACGTACCCTTAGTTTCCCACCCTTTTGAGGTGAGGTGAGAAATATAGAAACCTTAAACTCTTTATTTTCATTTCATACGTTTTACTTTTCTCATTTACTTTGAAATCTAAGAACATGACACATACATTTTATTCGTTATACTCTTTATTCACCATGCTAGTAAACGTGTAAAACAAAGACTTCGAACTAGAAATAACATGCACACGTAAAATGTGACACGTTCCTTAAGTCACTTGACCATGTCGAAAGACTTAGAATTTTTCTAAGTCTTTAACCATTTTCAATTTCAAAACTGATCATTTACTTTGGCCTTGTACATAATTATTTCGACACATGACCCATATATATTTAAGTTCGACCTGATAAACAACATGACTAACAATCAAGAACCACTTTTTATTCGACCTTATGAACTCGTATAAACTGTTTTCTAAAGCTAAAGTGATCGACCAAAATCATGTTTTCAAATTTCTAATAGATAACGATTTGGGCTTGTTAGCCCATTAAGCAGTTTATGAGCTTATTCGATAAGCTGTTATCATCAGCTTATTTTTAGCGTTTTTACAACTTAAAATATAGTCCAAGGTCAGGCCCAAAGGTCTCGTAAGCCCAATGGACCAAAAATTATTAACGGGCCTTGTAATAGACTCGTTAAGGCCCAATTTAGAAAATAAGTGAAAAATAAGCTAATAAGCTGTTGTAATAAACTTATTTGAATGTCCTGAGCTTATTTAAAAAGTCAAAATGTTGAACTTTTAATTTGGTGAAATTTGGACTAACTTTGCAAAATTTCTTAAACCGGGGACTAAAAATGCAAAAGTTGTAAACTTTGGGTAAAAACTGTAAATCTGAGTTTTCTGGGTTAGAAACTGTAAATAATAAAACTTGGAGTTGAGAAATGTAAATATTGACACTTTTTGACCTAAAATGTAAATTATATATATTTTTGGACTAACGATGTAAAATATATATCGTTAGGGTTAAAAATGTAAATTTTGGAAACTTAAAGGAATTTTTTTTTAGTAAATATTATTTTATAAAAATAATATTAACCTTTTACATATATAAACATATAATTAAACTAAGACTTATATAAACATAAACATATATATATATATATATATATATATATATATATATATATATATATATATATATATATATATATATATACGATATATATTCGTAATTATAATTAAACGATATAACAATACGTTATTTATTTCTTGTAAAACGATACGTTTATTTCCGTTATAAAAACTAACTTTATATCAATCATCGATCATTTTACTTACGAGTTATATGTATATATAACGTTGTTTTGGAACTTTAGGCACTTAAACGAACACGAGATTCATTCGTAACTAAATAACAAGTATTCGCGATAAAAACCACATTTAGACTATCAACTGAAACTTGCATTATCTTTTAGGTTGTATTGTGTGAAGCCGTTTCCTTGCTTTGTTGAGACTACGATACCACTGTACTACTAAGGTGATTTCATAGCCCACTCTTTAACTATTTTCCCGTGGGGGGATACATGCTTAAAACTCGAACACAAGTCTTTTATACCGGGTATTGAAATACCGTCAGGCCAATGTTATTTGCTTAAGTTACTATTGTCAGAAGTCCCTCGATCATGAACCTTAATCACCTGAAGGGTGAACGTAAATAATTGTGGATAGTACTATTAGTGATTGACAATCCTCGTTTGGTTGTTGGAGAAAACACCAGGCGCACTTTATTGTTCTTATAAATAGGTTATTGACAAATACCTATCTTTGGGGGCCTATTACTTACCATCATAATTCACATTTATGATTGGCTGTTAATCGTTGAGTATCATGAGCTTAAGGCAATAACAGGAACATTGATTTTTAACATATTGATTGTATGTGATTACAATACATTCTTAACTTGTGATTCAAACTCTTAAACTCAAACCTATGAATATCACTCAACTTTATGTTGACTTTAGCATGTTTATCTCAGGTAACTAAACAAGACGGATCTGGATGGCACGGAGTGGGCAAAAGCATGACAAGAACCATAATAAACTACTTATTTTCCTTCAGAATAAAACACGTTCTTAACTTAATAATGTCTTGTATCCCAGATATTTGGTATTTTGAAATAAATTAAACTTTAATACTTTACTTTGTGTTGTCTACTATGATTGTGACAAAGATCCTTGAAGTAATACCCCGAAAGTCTTCCGCTGACATGTTAAGTCTTCCGCCGTTATTAAACGACTTTTGGGGGTGTTCGTTAATAACAGCGGAAGACTTAACATGTCAGTGGAAGACTTTCGGGGTATTACTTCAAGGATCTTTGTCACAATTATAGTAGATAACACAAAGTGAAATATTAAAGTTTAATTTATTTCAAAATACCAAATATCTGGGATACAAGACATTATTAAGTTAAGAACGTGTTTTATTCTGAAGGAAAATAAGTAGTTTATTATGGTTCTTGTCATGCTTTTGCCCACTCCGTGCCATCCAGATCCGTCTTGTTTAGTTACCTGAGATAAACATGCTAAAGTCAACATAAAGTTGAGTGATATTCATAGGTTTGAGTTTAAGAATTTGAATCACAAGTTAAGAATGTATTGTAATCACATACAATCAATATGTTAAAAATCAATGTTCCTGTTATTGCCTTAAGCTCATGATACTCAACGATTAACAGCCAATCATAAATGTGAATTATGATGGTAAGTAATAGGCCCCCAAAGATAGGTATTTGTCAATAACCTATTTATAAGAACAATAAAGTGCGCCTGGTGTTTTCTCCAACAACCAAACGAGGATTGTCAATCACTAATAGTACTATCCACAATTATTTACGTTCACCCTTCAGGTGATTAAGGTTCATGATCGAGGGACTTCTGACAATAGTAACTTAAGCAAATAACATTGGCCTGACGGTATTTCAATACCCGGTATAAAAGACTTGTGTTCGAGTTTTAAGCATGTATCCCCCCACGGGAAAATAGTTAAAGAGTGGGCTATGAAATCACCTTAGTAGTACAGTGGTATCGTAGTCTCAACAAAGCAAGGGAACGGCTTCACAAAGCTTTTGTTTTAACAGTTGGAAGGCTGATTCTGCTTCTTGTCCCCCAGACGTACTTTTCGTTCTTTTGGGTCAACTTGGTCAATGGTTTTGAGATTTTAGAGAAACCTTCAATAAATCTCCGGTAGTAACCTGCAAGACCTAAAAATTGACGTACTTCTGTGGGAGTTGTAGGTGATGACCACTCTTTAACTGCCTCTATTTTTGCAGGATCCATGTTGATTCCTTGACTATTGATTACTTGTCCCAAAAATTGCACCGTGGGAATCCAAAAGTCACATTTTGAGAATTTCGCGTACAACTTTTCTTTCTTAAGTAACTCTAGGATAGTTCTCAAATGATTGGCATGTTCCTCTTTGTTACGAGAGTAGATCAGTATGTCGTCAATGAATACTATCACGAATTTGTCCAAATATGGCTTGCATACTCGGTTCATTAGGTCCATAAACACGGCGGGTGCGTTCGTTAGACCAAATGGCATTACCTGAAATTCATAGTGTCCATAACGGGTTCTGAAGGCTGTCTTGGGAATATCTTCTTCCCGAACTCTCAATTGATAGTATCCCGACCTTAGATCAATCTTCGAGTATACACTCGATCCTTGTAATTGATCAAACAAATCGTCGATTCCAGGTAAAGGATATCGGTTCTTTATAGTGAGTTTGTTTAATTCTCGGTAATCTATGCACATTCGGAATGATCCGTCTTTCTTTTTAACAAATAGAACTGGGGCTCCCCAAGGTGATGAACTTGGTCTAATGAAACCTTTATCGGATAATTCCTTTAGTTGTTCCGATAGTTCCTCCATTTCGGAAGGTGCCAACCTGTAAGGTGCTTTTGCTACTGGTGCCGCTCCAGGCACTAGTTCAATTTGGAACTCTACTTGACGAGTCGGTGGAAGACCGGGTAAATCTTCAGGAAATACTTCGGGGAATTCCTTAACGATAGGTACGTCTTTAAGTTGTTTCTTGGTTAACTTACTTTCCGTCATCTGAACCATGAATACATGACATCCTTCGTTCATGTATTTTATCATTCTGAGGCATGAGATGATTCCGTATCGGTTTTTATTCTTGTCGCCATGGATAACGAGGGTTTCATTCTTAAAAGGAATGTGTATGGCCTTCTCGTCACAATGAATCTTAGCATGATGTTTGGATAACCAATCCATTCCGATGATAGCATCAAAACTACCGAGTTGGACAGGTATCAAGTCAATGGGAAAAGATTCTCCTACGAGAGTTAAGGTACAATCTTTTAAAACAGAGTTGGTGCTAATTAAGTTTCCATTGGCCATTTCTATCTCGTATGTGGTGTTTAGCCTAGAAGGGTTAGAGTTAATGAAAGGGGCAAACGTATCTGACACGAAGCTCTTATCTGCTCCAGAATCAAATAATACTCTAGCATTATGATGATTTAATAAGAACGTACCCGTGACGACGTCGGGGTTTTGTGGTTCATTTTCATTTCCCATCACATATGCTCTTGCTCGTGCAGTGTTCTGACCATTTCCTTTTGGACAGCGGTTCTTGAAGTGTCCAGTTTCTCCGCATGAGTAACATGTTGGTGCTATTGGTTGTAGGTTGCTGCCGGTAGCAGGGGCCCTACAATCTTTTGTGGCATGACCTATCCTTTGGCATTTATGGCATTTTACTATACAAGCACCATTGTGATGAAGCTTGCATCGGTTGCACTGTGGCTTAATACCTTGGTATCCACTGCCATTGGTTGCCGTAAATACCTTAGGAGGTTCTTGTCGTTGGTTCTGCTGTTGATGATGCGGGTTCTTGTTCTGGTGTTGTTGTTGATTGATCCTGTTGTTGTTGTTGTTGTGGTGATGGTTGTTGTTGCGATGGCCATTGGGGTAGTGATTGTGGTTCTGATGGTGGGTGGTTCTTTTGTCATCGAGCTTTCTTTTGAGTTTGTTGCACTTGACTTCGCGGTCTAGGAGTTTTTGTGCTAACTCCATTGCGACTTCTAGTGATGGTGGGTTGGATGCTGTGACGTTTCCTTCAATACTCCGGGGAAGACCTTCAATATACTTCTCTAGAGTTTTCTCTAAATCTGGCACGATAGAAGGACATAATGCCATCAGCTCGTGGAATCTCCTGTTGTAAGCCCTAAGATTGATTCCTTTGACTGCAAGGATATGGAATTCGTCTTCCAGTTTCCTTATTTCGGATCGAGGACAGTACTTCTTTAGGATCTTGGCTTTGAATTCCGTCCAAGAGAGTCGGTACGCTGCTTCTGTACCTAAAGTTTGAGTTGTAGCAGTCCACCATGACAAATCGTCATCCATTAAGGTTCCTGTGGCAAATGTGACCCTGTTGTTTTCTGAGCATCCACTCCTTTGGAATACCATTTCGCATCTCTCGAACCAATGGGCGAGTTTAGTTATCCCTTCAGTACCCATGAAGTAAGTTGGCTGACAAGTCATAAAATCTTTACAGGTACATTGGCGAGGTGCGGGAGCAACATTTCTTGCCGGTTGTGCGTTAGCATTTGCTTGTTCGGCTAAGGCTGCATTGATTCCATTGGTGATTGCTTGTTGGATTTCTTCCGGGGTCATGGTTGCTGCTGAGGTAGTGGTCGCGGTTCTCTTAGGTGCCATATTCCTAAAAATGAGAGTATATTTTCAGAATTTTCATAATAACCATCTTGTGTTAGACTATTTAGTAACATCAATAGGTTCAAAGTTATAATAGTGTCACATATATCACGATGCAATATACGATATCATAACACTTATGAAAATAAAGCAAACATAACATCATTGATTAGATTATCGTTTTGAGTTTACATCACTTATTTATTCTTGTTGACATATCTCTAGGACATCCAAATACAAGTTATTACTGTGATGTGGGTGAGGCTACGTCGACAATCTATGGCATTCTAGGGTTTTCCTTGGTTATCATCAAGACGACGTTCTAGTTCCTGAATTTTGGCGGCCATGGTTCCTATGATTTGGTCTCGGTCTCTCTCCCTAGCTTGTGCTTCTTGTTGTGCACGTCGCAGAGACATGACTTGGGCTCTTGTGGTGTCGAGAGCTTGATCGATGTCACACATGATGTCCTTGTTTACGGAGTTAGCAGAACAAAGTAATCCGATGAATTCCATAGCTTCACCGAATTGGGTATTTAGTTGTTCCACCATGGTTCCCATCTCTAGGTGTCCCATCACAAGTTGTTCTATCTCAGCTGACATGACTTCTATCAGTTCATAAGGGATGTTGTTCACCAAGGTGGCTATGGCGTCTAACCTGTCTTCATGTCTTACTAACCTAGCTGCCAAGAGTGGTATGGTATGGTGAATGGGTTCTCCAGTGACTGGAAGGATCTTGGATGCAGCAAATGATGATCTTTCACCAAGTTCTCTGTTGGTGGGAGTACCTTCTTGAGATCTCCAATACTTAAGGATTGGTAGTAGAAATGACCATTTGCGAGCATTGACCCGCTTACGAGACTTATGGTTGGTTCTTGCATAATAGTAAGGATCTGAGGAGGTAGGACGAATCTGGTAATTCCTTGGTTGATAAGGCAGAGGAGCACTATGAGTTTTCACAGGTTGTGGACTGTTGATTGTCACTGGTACAGTAGTAGTCTGCTGATAAAATATACTAGGTAGTGTCACTGGTTCTGCAGCTGGAGCAATTTCCTTTTTTCATTTAGTATCATCCCAGATGTCTTTTTCTTCAGCATATGAAAGAGCTTTTCCAGCAGTGGCTGGTTCATAAGGCTGGAATGGAGAAGTTTGCTTACTGCGTCTGATTGGACCAGATGATGCTTGGGGTGAAGTAAAGGATTGCTGACTTTCCTTATTCTTGTCTGTTGTAGGTGACACAGTCATTGGAGCAAGAGTTGATACAATAGGTGTAGAGCTCTCAGTTTCTGAATCCGATAACAAAACAATGAAGTTGGGTTTGGAAGACATGGTACTGTAATAATCCCGATTAGTAAACATAGTTATTAGCATAATCATAATATGTAAGCATATATCAAGTTATACAAGTAAGAAATAATGAGAAATAACTTTTCTACCGGATGTTGGAACGTAGGCACGGAGGGCATGAAGTGGTATTTTGTAAAAATGGTCCAGTTAAAGTGTAGTTATAGTCCAATGTTTAAAAACATCTGGTTCTCTATAACCGTGGCTCTGAATACCAATCTGTAACACCCCCAAAAGTCGTTTAATAACAGCGGAAGACTTAACATGTCAGCGGAAGACTTTCGGGGTATTACTTCAAGGATCTTTGTCACAATCAAAGTAGACAACACAAAGTGAAGTATTAAAGTTTAATTTATTTCAAAATACCAAATATCTGGGATACAAGACATTATTAAGTTAAGAACGTGTTTTATTCTGAAGGAAAATAAGTAGTTTATTATGATTCTTGTCATGCTTTTGCCCACTCCGTGCCATCCAGATCCGTCTTGTTTAGTTACCTGAGATAAACATGCTAAAGTCAACATAAAGTTGAGTGATATTCATAGGTTTGAGTTTAAGAGTTTGAATCACAAGTTAAGAATGTATTGTAATCACATACAATCAATATGTTAAAAATCAATGTTCCTGTTATTGCCTTAAGCTCATGATACTCAACGATTAACAGCCAATCATAAATGTGAATTATGATGGTAAGTAATAGGCCCCCAAAGATAGGTATTTGTCAATAACCTATTTATAAGAACAATAAAGTGCGCCTGGTGTTTTCTCCAACAACCAAACGAGGATTGTCAATCACTAATAGTACTATCCACAATTATTTACGTTCACCCTTCAGGTTATTAAGGTTCATGATCGAGGGACTTCTGACAATAGTAACTTAAGCAAATAACATTGGCCTGACGGTATTTCAATACCCGGTATAAAAGACTTGTGTTCGAGTTTTAAGCATGTATCCCCCCACGGGAAAATAGTTAAAGAGTGGGCTATGAAATCACCTTAGTAGTACAGTGGTATCGTAGTCTCAACAAAGCAAGGGAACGGCTTCACACAACACAACCTAAAAGATAATGCAAGTTTCAGTTGATAGTCTAAATCTGGTTTTATCGCGAATACTTGTTATTTAGTTACGAACGAATCTCGTGTTTGTTTAAGTGCCTAAAGTTCAAAAACAAAGTTATATATACATATAACTCGTAAGTAAAATGATCGATGATTGATATAAAGTTAGTTTTTTTTTTATAATGGAAATAAAATAAACGTATCGTTTTACAAGAAATAAATAATGTATCGTTATATCGTTTAATTATTATTACGAATATATATCGTATATATATATATATATATATATATATATATATATATATATATATATATATATATATATATATATATATATATATATATATATATATATATACTAGATTTCGAAGCCCGCCCGATGGGCGGGCATGACTTATAATTATAGTTAGAATTTTTTTGTACAGTAAAAGAAGGGTAGTAAACTTACGTTTTGAAACATAGGTATTAAGAACGTAAAGAAATAAGCGGTTATTGAATATGAGAGAAAAAAAGTTTAAAAGTGGTACGCAAGAACAAAGTATCAAAGCGTAGCCCGTCCTATAGGCGAGCAAACCTTATGAATATCGTGAGAAAAACTTAAGTTAACGAAAAATAAGCTATTAACATACCAACTTTTTTATTGAATGCTTTAAGAACGAAATGCAATAAACAATTATCGAATATGAGAGGAAAAAAAGTTTCAAAGTGGTACACAAATTATTAACAGCACTTAAACCATTACTCCATTAGCACACATCACAGGGTTTGTTGCTGCGTGTTTCGAAATTAGCTATTTTTTAGTAGATATCTATGTTGCTTCATACTCTTTGTGCATTACTTATAGAAAAGGATCTAAGAAGCACTTCCATCTTCTAAAGCCTTGTACTTCATTTTATTCCTTCATTACAAAACCAATAAAAAATGTTCACTCAACTCACGTGTAACTAATAGCACAATTCTATATAAAGAAGTTTATATTATCTTATAATTATAATTATCCCTGTACTTTCATCGTATGTATCAAACATATACATGTCCGTCTTTTCTTTGGCATGTGTGCTATTGCAGGACTCTATGATATACGCAACAATGATTTACTAAATACATGGTTTTAGCATAAAACCATTTTCATTCCATGCGAATTGAGAAGAAGCCAAGTCTGCTGATATGGGAGTTGAAGTAGTTCACTTGCCTTCTTGGATACCATAATCTCCTACATAAACATATAAAGCACAAAATTGTTAAGAGTGATACCACATTAAGCAACTGGTCAGTTTAAGAATTTTCAAATCCAAGGTCAAAATTCCCCATCGATTGGGTAACTTGTTCATTTTTGGAATTATCCCTTAAAACAAACAACTAATGGAATTGAAGGTACCCAATGGTATTTGTTTGTTTCTATTTTTTTTATTAACATCTGAACCTCATTGCAAAATAAGGATAAAATTGTAACTTGACACTCATTTATTATGTTTCAAATAGTTAACACAGTAAATAAATCATTCATAATATGGGCGAGATGTATATATATATGAGTTCATGAGGTTCTATTTGAGTAAAATCCAAAATTTTGATCTTTTAAAAGATATAGTGTTACCGTCGACCCGTTGACATGTTTGCCATTTCATTTTGTACCATATCTTTGAGAAAAAAATATACTGCGATTGTTGAAAGTTAACTTGATCTACAACATGTGTTTTTTGTGTAACTGGTGAAAAGTGAATGGTTATTCATATATGTTCGTATGAGATATTCTCTATGTTAGTCGTGGGTTAATGATACATGTTAAATTAGTAAATCTACTATTTTAGAGTGACCTTTGTGGCTTATCAGATTCAAATCTCAATAGCTAATCCGCAAAGTTTATTAAAACACTCCTTTTAATGGTGTATAAAGCATTATGTAAAGGATAGTTGGTCGATTAGCTCCCTTTAATGGTGGATAAACACTCCTTTTTGGCTGAAGTGGTGTTTGGGATTGTGTTTTGGGAAAACAAATTATGTCTGTTTAAGTTATAGATGCTTGCTCAAAAGCAAAACATGTATAACTAACAGAAACATGCACAAAGGATAGTTAAAATGCAATTATCAATATATGAACATCAATAAACAAAACAATATTAGTTAATAATCGGATCCATTTGTTACTGGTTAAGTTTTAACGTATGTTTTTTCGTATGCTCTTACGGATTCTTTCTAGACACATAAAAAGGCATATAGTAAATCCATAGGTGTTTTATACGGAAGATCATATGATAACTAACAGCATAAGATACACATACAATTATGAATAAGATTAACTTTTTTCACACACAACAATAATGCTCTACAAAGAAAAGAATCAACAATTCGCAAAGGTAGTAGTAGAGAACTAACCTTCAATCATAGAAATTAGAAATGCTATCAAT
Organism: Artemisia argyi; assembly: GCA_030686995.1. Taxonomy (NCBI): domain Eukaryota; kingdom Viridiplantae; phylum Streptophyta; class Magnoliopsida; order Asterales; family Asteraceae; genus Artemisia; species Artemisia argyi. The sequence goes on from CM060700.1 coordinate 8,378,805, forward strand.
CAACATAGCTCCCATCATTAGCATACGAAAAAACAAAACATTGAAGTAATTGAATAACTTAAGTTCAAATTTAAATTCCTACTAAATAAACTTATAACATGATATAAAACAAAAGCTTCCTAATATTAATGGATCTTACAATGTAATTCTAGGGTATCAAATATATATGTAAAGCATTATTCGTCTTACCGTGTGGAAATTCATTAGGTTTAAGCATTGATGTATTCCATCCAATATACTTACAAAAGTCAGTCAACTTTTCTCCTTCGATCTAGCCATGTATTTAACAGCTTAATCCCATGATTGTTTCTGAAGTTTGTCAAAGAAGCTTTACCTAAATAATATGAGAGTAATTCAGCCCATTAGTAGCATGTACCTTTTTGTAAACTTACTCAGGCTGTCTGATACTTCCTGGGTTCATCTTCTATTAAAGTCTGCAACCATGTAAAACAATATTTAGTTATAGAGCACAGAGACTAATTTATTTTACTTTAGATTAAGTCATACAACTTTTTAATAAATTAGACATATACGCAACATAAATGAGCCCAACGTTTAAATTCTAATGTAAAGGAAACATGGCACGCACCATATTTGCCTAAGTGTGCATAATCTGACCCATTTTGATCTGTACTAAAGGTTATATTCCAACTCGAACCTGTTTTGACCCGCTACCTACACTAACCCGTTACCAACCCAGCCCGTTACCCTAGAGAGAGAGAAAGCAACCACCAAAAGTGAGAATCTGTGAGCAACACGATAGAGTAGAGATCCTAGTGAGAGTAAAGAATCACTTCTCCCTCTATTAATTAGAGAAGGTGTGAAGGTATAGTCATCATCACAACTGTTGGTGGCATGACTCTTAGGAATAACAGAAAGATCAATAAGTTGAATGTTATCCTCTCCAACATTTAAGTAGAGCGGTACATACACAAAAAAACAACCAATATTTTAGCAAAAACAGGAATAAAGAAGCTAGAAAAAAAATTAACTCGATTAGTGGCAAAAAGTACCCAAAAAGCTCTAGGGTCTTGCTTGCAATTTTCTTGAAGGAAGCGTAAAAATGAATGGCCATGCTCTGTAATAATCTCAGAATAAAAAAAGGGAGAGCCATCTTCAGATAAACCTTTAGAATGAAAAATATTATCTGTTTTCAGCATCTCATATCCTTGAACGACACCGTTTGAATGATAACAGATGGCCAACCCAGGTACACTTGCCATCATATTATCTAGCCAAGCTTCAAGCCAAGTCAATGGTGTAACCTGCAGAAGATTAATTCCTATTCCGCCACTATTTGGAAATGTAATCAATGTTAGCCACTCCATTGGTAGATTGTTCTATATCATATTTTATATGTACAAAAACAGTTTACTAATTTACCATGATCACAAAAAGCTTTAATCTTTTTTACTAAATACTTATGTGAAGCTGATCAATCAAAAAGTAAGCACATATGAGCCTAGTTTAGAAAACTGAACATAAGTCATAAACATCCATACGTAGAAAGCGAGGGCGCTTACTTATCAGCAATTACTTTTTTTTGTATGTATCCATTTTGACATGTTACCCAACCTTAAACAATTACTTTTTTGGCTAACCAAGTACTGTTATACTAACTAATAGAATGTGAAAAATACCTATCTATATATAATCCGACACAGCTATTAATGCATATTCACCTGCTTTCACCATAGTTCCTTTCTACCCTTTTTGTCTTCTCTTTAGCTTATTCTAACATCTTTAGCCACCACTTCTTCTCCAAATAACTACGGTCTGTAAGAAAGAACCTCAAAATGCTTCATCCTTGGTTTATCTTGAAGAATCATCTATAATACTCCAAAAGTTTAGAACATATATATATCATGAAAAGATAAATAAAATAAAATAATATATATATATATATATATATATATATATATATATATATATATATATATACACACACATAGCTATTCTTGCGCAACAACCTCAGATGAAGCATCAAAAGGAACTGAAGGCGAAGTTGCTAGCTTAGGCCAAGGTACCATGCTAAGTGAAGCTGTACAAAAAAAGTTAATTGTAGATAATAATAGACTTGCATGAAATCAATAGTTGAAACTTGAAATTGAGTGTCTACCTGCTAACTATACTTTTCTCTATGTAGACTCGTTCCCAATCAAATATGCAAGTCTCATGAACTGCCGAGCTCATTAAAAACTTCATCAAGAGTCTGTTTACTAAAAAGCTTAAGAAATGAAATTTTTTTAGAGAATATATTTTCCTCAACTCGACATAGAGAATACAACTCTCCACGCATACAAAAATACTCTTTCTCAATTTCGGGTGTCTCTATTCCATCTTTGTGATGGTCAGCAGTTGCTGACCAAGCTCGACGTTAGGACCCATACTTCCCTTGTACACAAGGGCAAGATACTCTAGGGAGAAACCACAAACAATCAGCAACTATAAATGAGATTTTTTTGAAGTACAAATATTATATTGGGACTGCATGCCAACCTCATGTAGAGCTAATGCTTTCGAGAAACTAAATATGAACGAATACCCCATTGACGCAACCTCGAATGGGCGTTGTAGATCAAACAAAATCTGCAAATACATGGGCTTATGAGATGATCAAACTAATTTAAGTATCTTTATCTAATTGGATAACCTTAGCTTGACGAGCGAATAAGAACTGTCGAAATTCAAACTTGTCACACCCCCAATTTACCTGACTTGCAGCGGAATGGAATACCTGGGGGTGTCTGTCATAGCACCACAGTTACAGTTACATTGAACGACCTAAAGTGTCGTTTGGAAAATACTGCATTTGATCATTGAAATAATTCAGAGTTTACAAAATGAGGTCCCCAAAATGTGTTGCATGTTTATGAAAAACAAGTCCTGCTAGATCAAATGTTTACATAAGTGCATGAAATAATGATGAGACGCGTCGACTCCGCGACTCCATGAAGGTCCAAATGCATGTCTCATGAGCTACCTTAATAACCTGAAATACATTGCTAAAACGTCAACACGAATGTTGGTGAATTCCATAGGTTTGTAAAATGTACTGATGTACGGCCACCACAAGTAAAATGCAAGATAAAAATCTCGTGAAAATTGTACAATAGCCTTAAGCTCATGACACCGAAGCTATGACTGATGAAATTCTATGCCCCTCCCGAATGTTCTGCCGAAACATCCAAATGTAAAAGACATGACATGCATCCGCTTACTGTTGGTATCCACTACCACGGATGGAGGCGTCACCCTCGATAGATCTATCCACTCACTCTCGCTTAACGGTAAATTAACGGTTCATGATGTTACAGGGGACTTAACACATGGCAAGGTAACTTAAGCTATGTACATGTTTGAATACTTGGGCTCGTACTGAAATAATTGATGCAATGTATTCCCCCCGTGGGATTTGAAAACAATCAAAAATGTTGAATTGAAAACGGGGCTATGAAAACTCACCTTAACTGATGAAACCGTGATGAAATGAAATGAACACCAATGAACAATTTGCTGTCGTAACCCAATATGATGGTACCATGAACATGTACTGAGCTGAAAAACAAGGCGCGCATACTAGCCGCAACCTAATATGAATGTTGTACGATCTACTTTAGATCATGAAATGATGTTATGAATGTCCATGTACATGTTTACTATACCACTCTACTCTTTGAAAAACACTTGTTGTTACCAAAAGTATATATTCCAAGACTTAGGAAAATATTGCTATTAGAAAAATAAACTAGTTGTAATATATATACTTATATATATATCGTATGTACCAATGTTTGTGTTGAAATCCTCGGTTTGAAATCCTTGAAATAACGCCTTGTACTAATGAAAATATACTTGTAATCACTAATGCATCATTAGTTATGAAATTGGGTACTTGATTAATATTTCTAGAAAATCTAGAATTTAGTACGTAGAAGTATTATTACTTCTATTGGTGACAAAACGGTCTCACAAAACTAGTCGTGAAATAGTGAATATTAAGAGTTAGGAAAGAAACTCAGTAGTTTTGAGAAGATTTTCACCATATCTAAAAAGTCACAGAAGTGAAGTTTGTCCATACAGGTCTCGATCATAAAGATAATTAGCCGTCAAGTGAGGTGTTTGGGCTGTTTTGGCAGATTCTGGGCAGTTTTCGGGAAAGTTTGGAAGTCCATAAGTTGTTCGTTATAAATCCTTTTGACAAACGGCTGAATGTTTTGAAAACTAGGCTGGGTGAACTCACTTTTTGTCAATGATGTAAATTTTCCAGAAATGAGTTTATCAATGAGTAAATTGGCTCTCAACATGATGTCTTACAAAAACTGTTTTTCTATACTTAGCATTATTTTGCTAAAAAGCTGATGGAAATAAGTAAAGTTTCGCCGATTTTGAAACGTGTATATCTTGGTCGTTATAAGTCCGTTTTACTTGTTCTTTATATCCACGGTTACGTTTTAACATGTAGTAATATATTTTGGAAAGCTCGGCTCCTCCGGGTTACGTCTAAAGTCTCTTTTTGTCCAATGAAAAACGTCCAACAGCAACTATTTTTCCAGAAAATACATTTCGTCAACAATCTTGCAAAAATCATAACTTCTTCGTTATAAGCTCTTTTTAATCCGTTCTTTCGCCTACGGTTTCATTTTTGAAAGTATTTTCTAAAAATTTTGCCAAAGTTTCCTTGGTGTTTACTGATTTTCCAGATTTTTACAAAATGGGACAGCATGTCTAAAATGAGTTCCAAATCAAGTTTCCAAGGTTAAAAACCAATTTCTACCATCACCAATCCTCTTGTAATCACCACATGACTAATCTAATCTTACCATACACCTTCTTAGGGTGCCATGGACTCCTAACCAAGTTATTAGAGCTAGGGGATTCATAACAAGGAAGTTAGGGTTTGTATGTTTCTTTTTAGCCAAAATAAAGTGTAGTATAGCTACTTATACATGGTTTTTAGCATGATTCTTATGTAATACATGTAAAAATAGGATGATTCATGAAAAAATAAAGATGAAAACTTACTTGACAAAATGAGATGATTATTGGATGATTATGCTTGATGTTCTTGTGTTTTTGTTGCTTGATTCTTGATTAGACTTGTAAAATGAACAACTTTTGTGTTTTACTTTATGGAAAATGATCACTTGATCATGGTGATGATTATGGGTCGTGGGTTATGATGGGGGAATGGGGAAGATGAGAAGAATTTTGTTCTTAGCTCAAAATGTGATTTATGATTTTGTAATTTTTGGTAAAGTATGGTTTTATGTGTTTATTAGTTAAAAATGGGAAAGTTAATGCCAAGAGTTAAAATGGGGTGGCACATGGCCGGTTTTTGGTGTGAAAAGGAGTAGCCAAAACGGTTTTGATCACTTAGAAAATATAGTGTAGCGTTAAGTGTTATTACGCGTTATTCGTTAAAATCGGGTACCGGGTTTAATAGCAATAAATGTTCACGAAGTATACCGGGATGAAATAAAGTTATAATAATGTTAAAAACATATTAAAAATATGTTGGGTACATTTACTGAGTGATCGGGTGATTATTGTTTAGTTTTCACGAAAACCGTCGTTATATTCATACGCGTACGTTATAAATAAAATAAATTTCCAAAATACTGGGTAACTGAATGTTATAACTTTTATGATGTTAAAATGGATATAAAAATATGTCGGGACCATTGTGGGAATATTTAGATATATTCGTCGTGTATAAACCGGGTGTTAACGTTTACTATAAATTCTTATACGTAAAAACGTTAAATGTACTGAATATAGAAATTTGAAAATCCTGAGAGTCGTATAACATGAAAATGTTGTTATGATGATATGCAGACTATCTCCAGTCCGTATGAAAAGTCATTACTGATAATGCATGAATTCGCACCTGAACCAATACGGTTACGCGAATTTGAATACCCGTAAACTAAATTTACGATGAAATGTGTAATGCACGTGAATGATGAAATCTTTTCCCGCAATGAATAGTGTTCCGTGAATAGTAAAATTTCTGAATGCTTCTCGGAATATCAAATTGACCTCGAAAACGATGAATAGTAAACTGATGAATAGTGTTTTGATGAATAGTGTTTGATGAATAGTGTTTTTCCAAAGTTCGGGAAATGACCTGAAATGACCTGAAATGGTGAGTTGTGACAAAACTCCCTAAAGGAATTATCTTGAATTATCTGTGTCAGTTGTTTGTTTCCAACTTTTAGCATTGCGGATTGATCGTCTCCATGCTCCATTCCTCCAAAGTCCTTACGTATGCCAGTAGTATGATTAACTATATTTTTCAAAAGAAGGAAAAAATAACCTTTAGTTTCGTCTATGACATGTGGCCACAAAACGTCTTTTAGATTTAAGAGAATAATTAAATGTAATACGTCTAGTGGTGTAGAACAAAGCGTGTAAATGCAATGGTAATTCATCTCATCTTATTAGGTCTGTGGTAGCGTCATAAACTCTAGTACTGGAATGAATGTTAGATCTAGGGTTAGAATATTCTGAACGAAAGGGATTTGAGGTATCAATTCTTCATCCCAATCGGAGACTTTTAAACCTGGGCCTTTTCTAAAGCATGTAAGCGGGAAGTTTGGGTCTTGAAAATATGCTGGATAATGTTTAGTATCAAGACGAGCTGAATGCTCTTTTCTGAAGCTTTTTCTTTCTCTTCTCGGGAGTATCTACATTTGTGTGATACGCTCATCAATTTATGTGATAAGCTTCTTTGGAGACATATCATGTGCATTATCCACCCATCAGTTTCAATTTCTTGAAGGATGGCAGTACAACTTTTAACCCACCCACAGTTTCAGCGCTAAAGCAGGCAAGAACGGTATTTGCAGTTTCATTTGAGATCGTGGCTTTGAAATAGTAACTGATAAAAGAATGTATGTGAATGCATGTTAATTTATATAAATGCTTGTAGAAGTTTGTAATTTGTGGGATGAAAACTAACCTTGTGCAAAAAAGAGTTGCTTACTCTGCTCGTGATTGTTCGGCCTCTGGTATGTTCTGGTTTAGGTGGTAGTATGTTGCAGGGGATGCTGAACCTTCACTGTTGTTGCCTTGAGATGTTTATCCAGTAATGTTATCACTGAAAAACAATTTTGTATTCTCTTTTTGCTGATATTAATTTGTGTCCTAGTTGAACTTTGTTGCGGTTTAGATCCATTCTCTATGGCTTATTTTACACTTTATGTATTGCCGCTCTCCAGTCGCTACAATCACCTGTTCAATAGCTTAACAAACAACAAATGTTGTTGTTGAAGTTAAGACTGACCGGAAGTTTTCTACTGCATTATATATCAAATCATCACTTCATAAACAACTCAAAATGCACAAAAACAATAGCAGTGTGAAAATACATTATGCATATAAAACTAACCTAAAAATGGTGTTGTTGCTGATCCACTACAGCATTGATATTGCTGACACCATTGCAGCCTTGCTGCTGCTAACCCCATTGCTGTCTAAGCTAGCCACCACAAATTAGTAGATAATAGTTAAAAAAAGAAATTGTAACTACATATAATTTGATGAAAAAGACTCATTATAGATGTGGAAAACGGAATACGAATTTCCAAATTCAACCTTATTCATACCTCATTTAGAGAGTCGATTTGCTGGATCTGCAAATCATTCTTGCCATTGAAGAGAGGTAAGTTTAGGACTATCAAGACAATGGAGGAGGTTTTGCACATCCTACAAAATAAAATTATATGTTTTAACAAAATAACAAACATGATTAAATAATGTTCAATAGCTTAACAAACAACAAATGTTGTTGTTGAAGTTAAGACTGACCGGAAGTTTTCTACTGCATTATATATCAAATCATCACTTCATAAACAACTCAAAATGCACAAAAACAATAGCAGTGTGAAAATACATTATGCATACAAAACTAACCTAAAAATGGTGTTGTTGCAGATCCACTACAACATTGATATTGCTGACACCATTGCAGCCTTGCTGCTGCTAACCCCATTGCTATCTAAGCTAGCCACCACAAATTAGTAGATAATAGTTAAAAAAAGAAATTGTAACTACATATAATTTGATGAAAAAGACTCATTATAGATGTGGAAAACGGAATACGAATTTCCAAATTCAACCTTATTCATACCTCATTTAGAGAGTCGATTTGCTAGATCTGCAAATCATTCTTGCCATTGAAGAGAGGTAAGTTTAGGACTATCAAGACAATGGAGGAGGTTTTGCACATCCTACAAAATAAAATTATATGTTTTAACAAAATAACAAACATGATTAAATAACTACAAACCATTCTTGCTTATGTTTTTATTAATTTTAAATTAGATAAGCAGTTTATCATGTTTCTCACAATAATTTATCAAAACAGCAATCCAAACAGAAACATCTTACCCAAATATGAGAGATTCTCACAGGTTTTATGATCTTCAAAATAAAAATCATGGTTACTGAGTTGCATTATAAAAGCGTGGATACACCATCTTCAAGATAATCAAGATGTACCAACACCATCAGTGAAATAAGTACACAATGCAAAAAACATATACTGAATGATACACCTTATTGCGTTACGGGATTAGGGTTAGGGTTTTGAGAATGAATGTGTGTGAATGGCATTATTTTTTTTACGTATGTATTATATGTTTGATAAGGGCATTAAGATCAATTTAAGCATGTCATTATTATTTTCAAATGCCTATCACAAAATCTTGCTTGGTCCAATGGTTGAAGCGCTTGTGTGTGGATGCCAAGACCTAGGTTCAAATCTTGTAAGTGTCATATTTTTTAAAAATCCGAATTTAAGCTTGTTAAATGCATGCTTTAATTCCCGAAATTAATTAAAAAAATATGAAATTAATTATAAAAATTGCTGACATGGCCTTAATGTGATGACATGGCTGATAATGAATTACTGGGCAATGAGGTGGCGTTTATGTGGCATTATCTACGTGTAACGCCTCCTGTTATATATATATATATATATATATATATATATATATATATATATATATATATATATATATATATATATATATATAAGTTTATGTTTATATAAGTCTTATATTAATTATATGTTTATATATGTAAAAGGTTAATATTATTTTTATAAAATAATATTTACTGAAAATTTCTTTAAGTTTCCAAAATTTACCTTTTTAACCCTAACGATATATATTTTACACCGTTAGTCCAAAATATATATAATTTACATTTTAGGTCCAAACGCATCAATATTTACATTTTTCAACTCCAAATATCATCTTTAACAGTTTAGAACTCAAAGTTTTCTGTTTTGACAGTTTCTACCCATAGTTTACCATTTTGACAATTTTAGTCCCTTGGTTTAAGAAATTTTGCAAAGTTAGTCCAAATTTCACCAAATTAAAAGTTCAACATTTTGACTTCTTAAATAAGCTCAGGACATTCAAATAAGTTTATTACAACAGCTTATTAGCTTATTTTTCACTTATTTTCTAAATTGGGCCTTAACGAGTCTATTACAAGGCCCGTTATTAATTTGAGATCCATTGGGCTTACGAGACCTTTGGGCCTGACCTTGGACTCATTTTTATAGTACAAAAATGTTGCAAACAAGCTTGTGTGACCAGCTTATCACATAAGCTCAAAATTGGCTTAACGGGCTAACAAGCCCAAAACGTTATTTAATGTTTCTGAAAAACAGCTTACAGGTCGATTTGCTTTGGCTTTAGAAAACAGCTTATATTAGCTTATAGGTTCGAATAAAAAGTGTTTCCCAATTGTTTACCAAGGTGATAATGGGGTCGAGTTATAAAAAGTGTGGGTCGTGTGTTTACATTTTGAATTAACGAGGCCAAGTTCATGTATGAAACTCATTATGAAAAACTGCTCAACACTTAGAAATATTCTAAGTGTTGAGACTTTATTCGAAAAGTTCAATGGGTCTCAAAAAGGGTCGAATATTTTGAGTATCCGTTATTTTTAGACTCGAAACTCTTTACATCTCGTTTGACAACGTTCCAAATAATTAGTATCTCCAAAAATAATAATATGTTATGTTCGTATATTAAGAAATAACGAGGCAAAGTGTTTGTACGAAAATTAATATTGAAACTGTTTTCCAACACTTGGAATTATTCTAAGTGTTGAGATTTTATTCGAGTTATCCAAGAGGTCACAAAACATGTCGAATTCATTAAGGAAATAATGTTTTTAGATTCGAAACTTCTTATATCTTGTTTACTAGTGTACCAAACATATAAAATGTTGAATAAAATGCGTATGTTATGTTTATATTTTACGAGGAAATTAGGCAAAGTAAATGTGTAAAAACCAAAATAACGAAATGAAAAAAATATAACAAAGGGGACTCCTTGTTCTCACCTCACCACTTGGGGTGGAGTTCTCGTAGCGTATGGTTCGAATTGGTACGTGGGATCAAGGGTACAATGGTTCACTCCTAGCAAGGTTCACAACGAGCTATTTGGTTCCTCCTTGGATCACTTGTGCACCTCGTACTCCTCGCCAACTTCTTGTCCCAATCTTGACTTGGTAACTTCACGTAAACTTTGTGTATTGTATGTTTATGTGTGTGTGATCATCTCTGGTTGCATGGATCGTTATATAGGCTTGTGAGGGGATTGTGAGATGTTGAGACAAGGGGAAGAGACCAAAGAGTGTGTGTGTTGTCTCGTTAGACATGGGAGGTACCTTTCCTTTGCCCAATCGAGAACTAATGGACAAAAGGAATGTCTATCACTTTCCTGTTCCTTCGTGACATCTTCTAGGATGTATAGTGTTCGAATGGTTGCCATTGGTGAAGTTGTAAGGTTGTTAGAAAGACATTGACACGTTTTGAGTTATTAAGTTCATATGATTTTCTCGATTCACTTTGGCCATTGTTAGTATATCAAACGATTATTAAAACTGATGGGGTTGGTCATTTTCGAAAGCTAGTTGGGTGGTTATTCGAAAGGTGTAATAATATGATAGTGTCGTGTGTCAAAAATGAAAGAAAATGGGGTGAATTGGAAGGGGGTCGCGACTGGGAATTGTGAAAACAAAAGAAATAAAACTAAAGGTGTGTTTGGGCTTGGCTTGGTTTCGGCCCAGCAGAAAAAGAAAAAAAAATGAAAGGGGTCCGGTTTGGTTTGTTAGTTGGGTTTAAGGCCCAATGAGTCAATGGGGCCCACTTGGTGTGGGGTCCACATAGAAGGTTTAGGGAGTCGGGATAAGTTCGAGATATAATAGTGAGTGGTCTTGGGAATTTTCGTAAGCTTCGGGAATATATAAATATTGTATGGTATTTAATCGAAACGTATATTATAAAAATATAAACGTTTAAAATATATATTCGCGATAATTAGACTATCTAGGTTTGTGTGCAAGCAACGTTTCTAAGCAAAAGATAATTCACATTTTACCGTTGTGATTTATATATCAAGTCTAATATAAAAAAAATTTTTGTCATACGTAAAAGTGGGTATTTAAATAATGTAATAACTTGTAAGTATTTACTAACCGTTGAGGAAAATTACGAGAGGCTACAGTACATACACCTTACAGTGAATTCCGTCCCGGAATTCGAGTTTAGGAGGGTTGCCAAGGGTGTCTAAGAGAAGAGGTGTGGGTACTTGGTGCGAATCTGGTCCTCGCGTTCCCAAGTATACTCTGGTCCTCGTTTAGAGTTCCAACGAACTTTTATGATAGGGATACGGTTTTGTTTCAGTTGTTTGACTTCTCTATCCATGATTTCTACTGGTTCCTCGGTAAAAACGAGTTTGTCATCAAGTTGTAATTCTTTCAATGGGATGATCAGAGATTCATCGGATAAACATTTCTTGAGGTTTGACACATGAAAAGTGTTGTGAATTCGGCTAAGTTCCTCGGGTAGTTCAAGTTTATATGCCATGGGTCCAATTCTTTCTAGGATTTTGAATGGACCGATGTATCTTGGGTTTAACTTTCCCCTCTTTCCAAATCGTATCATTCCTTTCCATGGTGATACTTTTAACATAACTTTATCTCCGATCTGAAAATCCATGGGTTTTCTTTTTAGGTCGGCGTAACTTTTCTGTCGGTCTCTAGCGGTTTGTAAACGTTGTTTGATTTTGATGATTTTCTCGGTTGTCTCATGAACTAGATCCGGTCCCGTGAGTTGTACTTCTCCGACTTCTGCCCAGCAAACGGGTGATCTACACTTTCTACCGTAAAGTGCTTCGAATGGTGTTGCCTTGATACTGGTATGATAACTGTTGTTGTATGAGAATTCTGCCAATGGTAAGTGTTTAATTCACATTTATGATTGGCTGTTAATCGTTGAGTATCATGAGCTTAAGGCAATAACAGGAACATTGATTTTTAACATATTGATTGTATGTGATTACAATACATTCTTAACTTGTGATTCAAACTCTTAAACTCAAACCTATGAATATCACTCAACTTTATGTTGACTTTAGCATGTTTATCTCAGGTAACTAAACAAGACGGATCTGGATGGCACGGAGTGGGCAAAAGCATGACAAGAACCATAATAAACTACTTATTTTCCTTCAGAATAAAACACGTTCTTAACTTAATAATGTCTTGTATCCCAGATATTTGGTATTTTGAAATAAATTAAACTTTAATACTTCACTTTGTGTTGTTTACTATGATTGTGACAAAGATCCTTGAAGTAATACCCCGAAAGTCTTCCGCTGACATGTTAAGTCTTCCGCTGTTATTAAACGACTTTTGGGGGTGTTACAGATATATATATATATATATATATATATATATATATATATATATATATATATATATATATATATATACACGATATATATTCGTAATTATAATTATATGTTTATATATGTAAAAGGTTAATATTATTTTTATAAAATAATATTTACTAAAAAAAATTCCTTTAAGTTTCCAAAATTTACATTTTTAACCCTAACGATATATATTTTACACCGTTAGTCCAAAAATATATATAATTTACATTTTAGGTCAAAAAGTGTCAATATTTACATTTTTACCCAAAGTTTACAACTTTTTTACCCAAAGTTTACAACTTTTGCATTTTTAGTCCCCGGTTTAAGAAATTTTGCAAAGTTAGTCCAAATTTCACCAAATTAAAAGTTCAACATTTTGACTTCTTAAATAAGCTCAAGACATTCAAATAAGTTTATTACAACAGCTTATTAGCTTATTTTTAGCGTTTTTACAACTTAAAATATAGTCCAAGGTCAGGCCCAAAGGTCTCGTAAGCCCAATGGACCAAAAATTATTAACGGGCCTTGTAATAGACTCGTTAAGGCCCAATTTAGAAGCGTCACAATATAGCACGAAATCTTTGCTTCCTTCGGGTAACGCTAGTATTGGAGCTTCACAAAGCTTTTGTTTTAACAGTTGGAAGGCTGATTCTGCTTCTTGTCCCCAGACGTACTTTTCGTTCTTTTGGGTCAACTTGGTCAATGGTTTTGAGATTTTAGAGAAACCTTCAATAAATCTCCGGTAGTAACCTGCAAGACTTAAAAATTGACGTACTTCTGTGGGAGTTGTAGGTGATGACCACTCTTTAACTGCCTCTATTTTTGCAGGATCCACGTGGATTCCTTGACTATTGATTACGTGTCCCAAAAATTGCACCGTGGGAATCCAAAAGTCACATTTTGAGAATTTCGCGTACAACTTTTCTTTCTTAAGTAACTCTAGGATAGTTCTCAAATGATTGGCATGTTCCTCTTTGTTACGAGAGTAGATCAGTATGTCGTCTATGAATACTATCACGAATTTGTCCAAATATGGCTTGCATACTCGGTTCATTAGGTCCATAAACACTGCGGGTGCGTTTGTTAGACCAAATGGCATTACCTGAAATTCATAGTGTCCATAACGGGTTCTGAAGGCTGTCTTGGGAATATCTTCTTCCCGAACTCTCAATTGATGGTATCCCGACCTTAGATCAATCTTCGAGTATACACTCGATCCATGTAATTGATCAAACAAATCGTCTATTCTAGGTAAAGGATATCGGTTCTTTATAGTGAGTTTGTTTAACTCTCGGTAATCTATGCACATTCGGAATGATCCGTCTTTCTTTTTAACAAATAGAACTGGGGCTCCCCAAGGTGATGAACTTGGTCTAATGAAACCTTTATCGGATAATTCCTTTAGATGTTCCGATAGTTCCTCCATTTCGGAAGGTGCCAACCTGTAAGGTGCTTTTGCTACTGGTGCTGCTCCAGGCACTAGTTCAATTTGGAACTCTACTTGACGAGTCAGTGGAAGACCGGGTAAATCTTCAGGAAATACTTCGGGGAATTCCTTAACGATAGGTACGTCTTTAAGTTGTTTCTTGGTTAACTTACTTTCCGTCATCTGAACCATGAATACATGACATCCTTCGTTCATGTATTTTATCATTCTGAGGCATGAGATGATTCCGTATCGGTTTTTATTCTTGTCGCCATGGATAACGAGGGTTTCATTCTTAAAAGGAATGTGTATGGCCTTCTCGTCACAATGAATCTTAGCATGATGTTTGGATAACCAATCCATTCCGATGATAGCATCAAAACTACCGAGTTGGACAGGCATCAAGTCAATGGGAAAAGATTTTTGGTATGCCGGAAAACGAAAACGGATTTGTGAAAAGATCAAATGGAATGCTTTGTTTCAAGGAAAGAAGCTGGATTCCTCTCTTCGGAGGTATTCGTGACCTCATCATGCATGAGTCTCACAAGTCAAAATACTCCATTCACCCAGGTTCCGAAAAGATGTACCAAGATCTTAAAAAACTATATTGGTGGCCAAACATGAAAGCCGACATCGCTAAGTACGTCAGTAAATGTCTAACATGTTCAAGAGTAAAAGCAGAATACCAGAAACCCTCCGGATTACTCACCCAACCCGAACTCCCCATGTGGAAATGGGAACGTATTACAATGGACTTCATCACCAAACTTCCCAAAACCTCTACTGGCTACGATACGATATGGGTTATCGTTGATCGTCTCACCAAGTCAGCTCATTTCCTACCAATCAAAGAAACTGATGAAATGAACACACTTGCTCAGATATATCTAAAAGAAATTGTGTCACGACATGGAGTGCCGATTTCTATTATATCAGATCGTGACAGTCGTTTCACGTCTCATTTTTGGAAATCATTGCAAAAAGCTTTAGGAACAAAGCTGGATATGAGCACAGCTTATCACCCACAAACCGATGGTCAAAGTGAGAGAACTATACAAACCTTAGAAGATATGCTACGCGCTTGTGTCATAGACTTCGGAAAAGGTTGGGACAAACACTTACCATTGGCAGAATTCTCATACAACAACAGTTATCATACCAGTATCAAGGCAGCACCGTTCGAAGCACTTTACGGTAGAAAGTGTAGATCACCCATTTGCTGGGCAGAAGTCGGAGAAATACAACTCACGGGACCGGATCTAGTTCATGAGACAACCGAGAAAATCATCAAAATCAAACAACGTCTACAAACCGCTAGAGACCGACAGAAAAGTTACGCCGACCTAAAAAGAAAACCCATGGATTTTCAGATCGGAGATAAAGTTATGTTAAAAGTATCACCATGGAAAGGAATGATACGATTCGGAAAGAGGGGAAAGTTAAACCCAAGATACATCGGTCCATTCAAAATCCTAGAAAGAATTGGACCCATGGCATATAAACTTGAACTACCCGAGGAACTTAGCCGAATTCACAACACTTTTCATGTGTCAAACCTCAAGAAATGTTTATCCGATGAATGTCTGATCATCCCATTGAAAGAATTACAACTTGATGATAAACTCGTTTTTACCGAGGAACCAGTAGAAATCATGGATAGAGAAGTCAAACAACTGAAACAAAACCGTATCCCTATCATAAAAGTTCGTTGGGACTCTAAACGAGGACCAGAGTATACTTGGGAACGCGAGGACCAGATTCGCACCAAGTACCCACACCTCTTCTCTTAGTCACCCTTGGCAACCCTCCTAAACTCGAATTCCGGGACGGAATTCACTGTAAGGTGTATGTACTGTAGCCTCTCGTAATTTTCCTCAACGGTTAGTAAATACTTACAAGTTATTACATTATTTAAATACCCACTTTTACGTATGACAAAAATTTTTTTTATATTAGACTTGATATATAAATCACAACGGTAAAATGTGAATTATCTTTTGCTTAGAAACGTTGCTTGCACACAAACCTAGATAGTCTAATTATCGCGAATATATATTTTAAACGTTTATATTTTTATAATATACGTTTCGATTAAATACCATACAATATTTATATATTCCCGAAGCTTACGAAAATTCCCGAGACCACTCACTATTATATCTCGAACTTATCCCGACTCCCTAAACCTTCTATGTGGACCCCACACCTAAATGGGCCCCACATTCTAGTGTTAAACCCAAACCGGACCATGTTCTATTTCTTTTCTCTTTTCTATTTTGAGCCGAAGCAACCCAAAACCCACAAGCCCATTTCCCGGTCCATTTTCTTTTCTTTTTCTTTTGTTTCCAGCCACGATCGAGCCAAGGAACACCCCTAGTTACTTCATTTTTCGACACACAATCCATGTATATTATTACATAACTTGTTTTATCACCTAGCTAACTTTCATGAATGACAAATCTCGTTCAATTCCACCTTCATTTGTCACTTCAAAACTATCTCAAGTAAACTCCCAAAACCGTATGACACATAAAACCAAAACGTATCACAAACTCTTCACAAACCTCCCATGATCCCCAATGACAACAATACTATCTATGTTCATGTCAGGAATGTATAGTAGATTGTATGACACATTCTCCTTGTTGGCTAATGATCGATTGGGCAATAAGTGAGGTGCTACACACGTTTACAAACCAACGAACCCTTCCCATGTTACCTTAACACTTATCATAACCTTAGAACTTCCTATATAAGGACCTCATGCAACCTCAATTGAATCCACACACATAAACAAACCACATAACAAAAATACAAGTCGTATAGTGCTAGAGTTGGGACAAGAAGATTGCAAGAAGTTCGAGGAGTGGAAGCAAGTCAAGAGTACCATATTTGCTCATTTTACATCTTTGGTGGGTCGTGAAGTGAACCATATTCGTTCCTAGTACCAATTCGAATCATACGTACCCTTAGTTTCCCACCCTTTTGAGGTGAGGTGAGAAATATAGAAACCTTAAACTCTTTATTTTCATTTCATACGTTTTACTTTTCTCATTTACTTTGAAATCTAAGAACACGACACATACATTTTATTCGTTATACTCTTTATTCACCATGCTAGTAAACGTGTAAAACAAAGACTTCGAACTAGAAATAACATGCACACGTAAAATGTGACACGTTCCTTAAGTCACTTGACCATGTCGAAAGACTTAGAATTTTTCTAAGTCTTTAACCATTTTCAATTTCAAAACTGATCATTTACTTTGGCCTTGTACATAATTATTTCGACACATGACCCATATATATTTAAGTTCGACCTGATAAACAACATGACTAACAATCAAGAACCACTTTTTATTCGACCTTATGAACTCGTATAAACTGTTTTCTAAAGCTAAAGTGATCGACCAAAATCATGTTTTCAAATTTCTAATAGATAACGATTTGGGCTTGTTAGCCCATTAAGCAGTTTATGAGCTTATTCGATAAGCTGTTATCATCAGCTTATTTTTAGCGTTTTTACAACTTAAAATATAGTCCAAGGTCAGGCCCAAAGGTCTCGTAAGCCCAATGGACCAAAAATTATTAACGGGCCTTGTAATAGACTCGTTAAGGCCCAATTTAGAAAATAAGTGAAAAATAAGCTAATAAGCTGTTGTAATAAACTTATTTGAATGTCCTGAGCTTATTTAAGAAGTCAAAATGTTAAACTTTTAATTTGGTGAAATTTGGACTAACTTTGCAAAATTTCTTAAACCGGGGACTAAAAATGCAAAAGTTGTAAACTTTGGGTAAAAACTGTAAATCTGAGTTTTCTGGGTTAGAAACTGTAAATAATAAAACTTGGAGTTGAGAAATGTAAATATTGACACTTTTTGACCTAAAATGTAAATTATATATATTTTTGGACTAACGGTGTAAAATATATATCGTTAGGGTTAAAAATGTAAATTTTGGAAACTTAAAGGAATTTTTTTTAGTAAATATTATTTTATAAAAATAATATTAACCTTTTACATATATAAACATATAATTAAACTAAGACTTATATAAACATAAACATAAACATATATATATATATATATATATATATATATATATATATATATATATATATATATATATATATATATATATATATATATATATATATACGATATATATTCGTAATTATAATTAAACGATATAACAATACGTTAATTATTTCTTGTAAAACGATACGTTTATTTTATTTCCGTTATAAAAACTAACTTTATATCAATCATCGATCATTTTTACTTACAAGTTATATGTATATATAACTTTGTTTTTGAACTTTAAGCACTTAAACAAACACGAGATTCGTTCGTAACTAAATAACAAGTATTCGCGATAAAACCAGATTTAGACTATCAACTGAAACTTGCATTATCTTTTAGGTTGTGTTGTGTGAAGCCGTTTCCTTGCTTTGTTGAGACTACGATACCACTGTACTACTAAGGTGAGTTCATAGCCCACTCTTTAACTATTTTCCCGTGGGGGAGATACATGCTTAAAACTCGAACACAAGTCTTTTATACCGGGTATTGAAATACCGTCAGGCCAATGTTATTTGCTTAAGTTACTATTGTCAGAAGTCCCTCGATCATGAACCTTAATCACTTGAAGGGTGAACGTAAATAATTGTGGATAGTACTATTAGTGATTGACAATCCTCGTTTGGTTGTTGGAGAAAACACCAAGCGCACTTTATTGTTCTTATAAATAGGTTATTGACAAATACCTATCTTTGGGGGCCTATTACTTACCATCATAATTCACATTTATGATTGGCTGTTAATCGTTGAGTATCATGCGCTTAAGGCAATAACAGGAACATTGATTTTTAACATATTGATTGTATGTGATTACAATAACAGCGGAAGACTTAACATGTCAGCGGAAGACTTTCGGGGTATTACTTCAAGGATCTTTGTCACAATCATAGTAGACAACACAAAGTGAAGTATTAAAGTTTAATTTATTTCAAAATACCAAATATCTGGGATACAAGACATTATTAAGTTAAGAACGTGTTTTATTCTGAAGGAAAATAAGTAGTTTATTATGGTTCTTGTCATGCTTTTGCCCACTCCGTGCCATCCAGATCCGTCTTGTTTAGTTACCTGAGATAAACATGCTAAAGTCAACATAAAGTTGAGTGATATTCATAGGTTTGAGTTTAAGAGTTTGAATCACAAGTTAAGAATGTATTGTAATCACATACAATCAATATGTTAAAAATCAATGTTCCTGTTATTGCCTTAAGCTCATGATACTCAACGATTAACAGCCAATCATAAATGTGAATTATGATGGTAAGTAATAGGCCCCCAAAGATAGGTATTTGTC
Organism: Artemisia argyi; assembly: GCA_030686995.1. Lineage (NCBI taxonomy): Eukaryota > Viridiplantae > Streptophyta > Magnoliopsida > Asterales > Asteraceae > Artemisia > Artemisia argyi. Next base: position 8,398,347 of record CM060700.1, read on the forward strand.
AATAACCTATTTATAAGAACAATAAAGTGCGCCTGGTGTTTTCTCCAACAACCAAACGAGGATTGTCAATCACTAATAGTACTATCCACAATTATTTCCGTTCACCCTTCAGGTGATTAAGGTTCATGATCGAGGGACTTCTGACAATAGTAACTTAAGCAAATAACATTGGCCTGACGGTATTTCAATACCCGGTATAAAAGACTTGTGTTCGAGTTTTAAGCAGGTATCCCCCCACGGGAAAATAGTTAAAGAGTGGGCTATGAAATCACCTTAGTAGTACAGTGGTATCGTAGTCTCAACGAAGCAAGGAAACGGCTTCACACAATACAACCTAAAATATAATGCAAGTTTCAGTTGATAGTCTAAATCTGGTTTTTATCGCGAATACTTGTTATTTAGTTACGAATGAATCTCGTGTTCGTTTAAGTGCCTAAAGTTCAAAAACAACGTTATATATACATATAACTCGTAAGTAAAATGATCGATGATTGATATAAAGTTAGTTTTTATAACGGAAATAAACGTATCGTTTTACAAGAAATAAATAACGTATTGTTATATCGTTTAATTATAATTACGAATATATATCGTGTATATATATATATATATATATATATATATATATATATATATATATATATATATATATATATATATATATATATATGTTTATGTTTATATAAGTCTTAGTTTAATTATATGTTTATATATGTAAAAGGTTAATATTATTTTTATAAAATAATATTTACTAAAAAAAAATTCCTTTAAGTTTCCAAAATTTACATTTTTAACCCTAACGATATATATTTTACACCGTTAGTCCAAAAATATATATAATTTACATTTTAGGTCAAAAAGTGTCAATATTTACATTTCTCAACTCCAAGTTTTATTATTTACAGTTTCTAACCCAGAAAACTCAGATTTACAGTTTTTTTCCCAAAGTTTACAACTTTTGCATTTTTAGTCCCCGGTTTAAGAAATTTTGCAAAGTTAGTCCAAATTTCACCAAATTAAATGTTCAACATTTTGACTTCTTAAATAAGCTCAGGACATTCAAATAAGTTTATTACAACAGCTTATTAGCTTATTTTTCACTTATTTTCTAAATTGGGCCTTAACGAATCTATTACAAGGCCCGTTAATAATTTTTGGTCCATTGGGCTTACGAGACCTTTGGGCCTGACCTTGGACTATATTTTAAGTTGTAAAAACGCTAAAAATAATCTGATGATAACAGCTTATCGAATAAGCTCATAAACTGCTTAATGGGCTAACAAGCCCAAATCGTTATCTATTAGAAATTTGAAAACATGATTTTGGTCGATCACTTTAGCTTTAGAAAACAGTTTATACGAGTTCATAAGGTCGAATAAAAAGTGGTTCTTGATTGTTAGTCATGTTGTTTATCAGGTCGAACTTAAATATATATGGGTCATGTGTCGAAATAATTATGTACAAGGCCAAAGTAAATGATCAGTTTTGAAATTGAAAATGGTTAAAGACTTAGAAAAATTCTAACTCTTTCGACATGGTCAAGTGACTTAAGGAACGTGTCACATTTTACGTGTGCATGTTATTTCTAGTTCGAAGTCTTTGTTTTACACGTTTACTAGCATGGTGAATAAAGAGTATAACGAATAAAATGTATGTGTCGTGTTCTTAGATTTCAAAGTAAATGAGAAAATCAATATGTTAAAAATCAATGTTCCTGTTATTGCCTTAAGCTCATGATACTCAACGATTAACAGCCAATCATAAATGTGAATTATGATGGTAAGTAATAGGCCCCCAAAGATAGGTATTTGTCAATAACCTATTTATAAGAACAATAAAGTGCGCCTGGTGTTTTCTTCAACAACCAAACGAGGATTGTCAATCACTAATAGTACTATCCACAATTATTTACGTTCACCCTTCAGGTGATTAAGGTTCATGATCGAGGGACTTCTGACAATAGTAACTTAAGCAAATAACATTGGCTTGACGGTATTTCAATACCCGGTATAAAAGACTTGTGTTCGAGTTTTAAGCATGTATCTCCCCCACGGGAAAATAGTTAAAGAGTGGGCTATGAAATCACCTTAGTAGTACAGTGGTATCGTAGTCTCAACAAAGCAAGGAAACGGCTTCACACAATACAACCTAAAAGATAATGCAAGTTTCAGTTGATAGTCTAAATCTGGTTTTTATCGCGAATACTTGTTATTTAGTTACGAATGAATCTCGTGTTCGTTTAAGTGCCTAAAGTTCAAAAACAACGTTATATATACATATAACTCGTAAGTAAAATGATCGATGATTGATATAAAGTTAGTTTTTATAACGGAAATAAACGTATCGTTTTACAAGAAATAATTAACGTATTGTTATATCGTTTAATTATAATTACGAATATATATCGTATATATATATATATATATATATATATATATATATATGTATATATGTTTATGTTTATATAAGTCTTAGTTTAATTATATGTTTATATATGTAAAAGGTTAATATTATTTTTATAAAATAATATTTACTAAAAAAAATTCCTTTAAGTTTCCAAAATAATAAACATATAATTAAACTTTTGAAAACATATAATTAAACTTTTCAAAATAATACCCAAAGTTTACAACTTTTGCATTATATATATAAACATATAATTAAACTAAGACTTATATAAACATAAACATATATAAATATATATATATATATATATATATATATATATATATATATATATATATATATATATATATATATATATATATATATACGATATATATTCGTAATTATAATTAAACGATATAACAATACGTTAATTATTTCTTGTAAAACGATACGTTTATTTTATTTCCGTTATAAAAACTAACTTTATATCAATCATCGATCATTTTTACTTACAAGTTATGTAACAATTCGCAATTTCAGGTTAACTTTTATTCCCGAAAATTTCACTATTCACTTTTTACTATTCACTTTTTACTATTCACTTTTCACTATTCATCTCAGAAATTTTTATTTCATATTCTCGTAAGTTAAACTATTTTAACGATAATCCGAGAGTTTGACGCTCGTCGGATCATTTCTGCAAAAATCACAAAGCCGTGTCCGAGATTTACTTTTAGGTTTAAACGTCCTTCTAGCATCCCGATATGTCCATAAAACATTATAAACAATAGAAATATGATTTTCTCTCATTTTAGGACAATTCCAAAAGTTTCGGAATTTTACGTTTTTCAGTTCAGCGTTTTACGCGAATTGCGCATTTTAGACCCGTGTTTCCAGTTTTTAGCAGGGTTTTCGCACCCGATAGAACCTACCACTCATTTTATATTTTATTATGGACTATATTGACATGTTTAACCATATTTATAAGTTTCATATTTTTAGGATACCCGGTTTTACGTTTCGTGGCCTAAAAACTTACGGTTAGCAATTTACGGGTCCAAAACTAGCTACATACTTAGGATATTATCATCCAAAGACCAAGAGTCATCATCTAGTCACCTTATCCTCATTCAAACCGCCACTAGGGGGGGGGTTCACACTTGTGGTTAAATTTTGACCATTGATTCTTTACTTAATTACAACTTTGGCTCCAAGTTAACCTTGGTCACCAAGTTTGTGTAGTTTCCTAGTAAGCTTCCTAACCTCCTCTTCATGCTATAAATACAAGCTCATACCTTCATCTTTTCACCACAAAAACGCCACACTCTTTATTCATAGCACCATGATCCTTTGATCTTCAATATACAAGTTACATTACAAAGTTCAAGGTCTTAGTATTCTCTACCTAGTTCTTAAGTTTGTTTGGTGATTCCATGGTTGAATTAAGAGCTACACAAGGTTACTAGGGCTGAAGTTAAATGGTTTTCACAAGGGTTAGATCAAGGCTAGCAAGGGTTACAAGAGTTATGGTGAAGGGTTTACAAGCTTAGGTTTAGTGTCCTAGTTCTATACTTGACTTCCTTTCTTTAGAAAGCCAAAAGTTGTAAGCAAACCCTTATACACTTTCTTGCTCAATATCATTTCATGCTTATTATGTTTCTTTCATGCTATATATGGTCTTTGTATTGTGTTCATGATGTTTAAAAATGGATAAAACAAGTATTGGTATACATATGTTAACTTATGACAAGTAAACAAGCAAACTAGTGATTTTTATGGAAAACCACGACCACAATAGTATAACTTTGATATTTGACACTTACTTACTGTTAAAGAGGACTTAATAAGGAAAACATAGCAATTTGAATCACCCAAAACGAGTACACGAGTCAAAAGTTATGACCATAAGAAGTTAGCGACACCAAAACGCCGAAACTGCCCATAACCTCCTGTTTGCATTCTGCCAATTTGAAAGTCCCACTTCTGGTCCGATTCATCAAAAAGTTAAAACACGAAAGTTGTCCGGAACGACGTTTTCGTTCAGGAATAAAGAAGCTCGAGCCCTGAAAAGGCTTTCCGAGTGATATTTTCTTCAAATTCTTAACAGCCCATTTTTAGACCAAAGTTACTATATAATGAATATATTTAGATGAGACCAAGAGGTCTAATAACCTAAAGCCAAGACCACAACCATGGCTAAAGCCAAGGTTGAGTCTTAAGACCATGGTAACAATGACCAAGGTCACGGCAAAGCCACGGCTAAAGACCATATAACTTTTAAAGATCAAAGCTTATACATATATATATGTTATCAAATACTACAATAGTAGGGAGCCTCATGTGAGGAGTTCATTGAGTAAGCCGTCGAGATGAGTTGTGGATTTACGAGTTAAAGTGTCCTGGCTCCTCGAACGTTTACTCCATGACTTCTGAATTATGTCGGCCCGAACGGTAGTAAGAGATTTACAACCTATACATGTTTCATAGACCATTTATATTCAAAGACTTACACTATATACTAAAGTACTACATCATGAACATTATGCAAGACATATATTGGCAATTCTTCGTATCCTTAGACGTTACTCCAAACCTAAGTCGCAACGTTCTATTATAGGCTGCTCTTAGAGACTTTCGCGATTCGACTTTCATTTCTCATTACATAGACTTAAGGTGAGTCATAGCCCCTACTCTTTTCGTACTTGTTTTAACTATTGGGGGGGATACATGCTCAACTACTTGTTTACTTGTACAAATACTCAAAACGTCTATACTTGACTGTGTTATACTTGATTGCTTACATACATGACTGCGTTATACTTAATTGCGTTATTCTATTTATTGACTAGTAGTTGTCTTTGGGAATTGACTCCCAGTTGTCTTTGGGAAGTGGCTCCCAGTTGTCTTTGGGAATTGACTCCCAGTTGTCTTTGATACATCCTAACATTTGCGAATGTTGGATACATCATAAAAGTGAGGTCTTCGGAGATGAAGTAGAGACTCACTTCTAATTGCTTAAATTGTCTTGATGAACTTATACATGTCTTATTCATACTATATATGTTAGCAGTGGGTTGTGAACACACAGGTTACAAGTCTCTTATGGCGGGACTTGTAACTGAGTGGATTCACGATGCCTTTGCTGTGTGATCATTCTTTAAGGCTTTTTCAACTGTTTTAAGACAAACTCTATGAACTCACCAACCATTGTGTTGACACTTTAGCATGTTATCTCAGGTCTATAAGGCGATAGCTAGTGCGTGGAACTTAGAGTCAAGCTGCATATTCTGAAGACTTACGCTTTTATCATTTACCATTCAAAACACTTGTATACATTTATGTATCATACTTTGGAATCTCATGTTTGTAACTTTGAATTCATTAATCGAATGGTAACTTTTCAAAACGTCTCATTTAGAGTTCGTTTTCTATAACTTGTACTTTGTATTATGAAGTAGCACCCCAATGACACAGTCTTCCGCTGCGGTATTTTGGGGGTGTTACAGATTGGTACCAGAGCCTTGGTTATAGAGAACTAGGTTGCATTTAGTGCCTAGACTATAACTGCTATATACGTTGGGACCTTCCTCTTTATTTGCCTTACACACAATACATACACATATGCTTTTTGGTTAGAGGTTTGCTTAGTTCCACGCTGTTAGATGATGTGACTTTAGTATTATAAGGAGCCCCAGAGATTCGTCGAGTCATTAAAAACATGGAGCTCAGTAATAACTAATTAGTTAACTTGATCTTGTGACAGTTCTTGTTTGATTAGACACAAGATTTGAGTTAAATAATATTATTGCTTAGCTTTAAGGATTTGATGACTTGATTATCTTACTATCGGCCTCAGAAGGCGGATTTTGTGTCGGAAATTCTTAAGTAGGATGATTTAGAATCTCCTTATTTAAATGGATTGGGACGCCTCTTCAGTTAAATAAAGAAATTGTAAATCACCGAACCATAAGTTTATGAGACCTTACTTACATAAATTTGGACGCTTCTTTATGTAAGTAATGTGTTATAAATAAGTGGGCTTAATTGTAGCCGATACAACTCCTTAACCAGAACCTTAGACAAATCAGAGTGAACACCACTATATTAGAGATCCCGAATTCTCTTAGACACATCGTAAGTAGTTAACATCAACTGAACTTCGGGACGAAGTTCTCCTTAAGGGGTACAGACTGTAACAATTCGCAATTTCAGGTTAACTTTTATTCCCGAAAATTTCACTATTCACTTTTACTATTCACTTTTCACTATTCATCTCAGAAATTTTTATTTCATATTCTCGTAAGTTAAACTATTTTAACGATAATCCGAGAGTTTGATGCTCGTTGGATCATTTCTGCAAAAATCACAAAGCCGTGTCCGAGATTTACTTTTAGGTTTAAACGTCCTTCTAGCATCCCGATATGTCCATAAAACATTATAAACAATAGAAATATGATTTTCTCTCATTTTAGGACAATTCCAAAAGTTTCGGAATTTTACGTTTTTCAGTTCAGCGTTTTACGCGAATTGCGCGTTTTAGACCCGTGTTTCCAGTTTTTAGCAGGGTTTTCGCACCCGATAGAACCTACCACTCATTTTATATTTTATTATGGACTATATTGACATGTTTAATCATATTTATAAGTTTCATATTTTTAGGATACCCGGTTTTACGTTTCGTGGCCTAAAAACTTACGGTTAGCAATTTACGGGTCCAAAACTAGCTACATACTTAGGATATTATCATCCAAAGACCAAGAGTCATCATCTAGTCACCTTATCCTCATTCAAACCGCCACTAGGGGGGGGGGGTTCACACTTGTGGTTAAATTTTGACCATTGATTCTTTACTTAATTACAACTTTGGCTCCAAGTTAACCTTGGTCACCAAGTTTGTGTAGTTTCCTAGTAAGCTTCCTAACCTCCTCTTCATGCTATAAATACAAGCTCATACCTTCATCTTTTCACCACAAAAACGCCACACTCTTTATTCATAGCACCATGATCCTTTGATCTTCAATATACAAGTTACATTACAAAGTTCAAGGTCTTAGTATTCTCTACCTAGTTCTTAAGTTTGTTTGGTGATTCCATGGTTGAATTAAGAGCTACACAAGGTTACTAGGGCTGAAGTTAAATGGTTTTCACAAGGGTTAGATCAAGGCTAGCAAGGGTTACAAGAGTTATGGTGAAGGGTTTACAAGCTTAGGTTTAGTGTCCTAGTTCTATACTTGACTTCCTTTCTTTAGAAAGCCAAAAGTTGTAAGCAAACCCTTATACACTTTCTTGCTCAATATCATTTCATGCTTATTATGTTTCTTTCATGCTATATATGGTCTTTGTATTGTGTTCATGATGTTTAAAAATGGATAAAACAAGTATTGGTATACATATGTTAACTTATGACAAGTAAACAAGCAAACTAGTGATTTTTATGGAAAACTACGACCACAATAGTATAACTTTGATATTTGACACTTACTTACTGTTAAAGAGGACTTAATAAGGAAAACATAGCAATTTGAATCACCCAAAACGAGTACACGAGTCAAAAGTTATGACCATAAGAAGTTAGCGACACCAAAACGCCGAAACTGCCCATAACCTCCTGTTTGCATTCTGCCAATTTGAAAGTCCCACTTCTGGTCCGATTCATCAAAAAGTTAAAACACGAAAGTTGTCCGGAACGACGTTTTCGTTCAGGAATTAAGAAGCTCGAGCCCTGAAAAGGCTTTCCGAGTGATATTTTCTTCAAATTCTTAACAGCCCATTTTTAGACCAAAGTTACTATATAATGAATATATTTAGATGAGACCAAGAGGTCTAATAACCTAAAGCCAAGACCACAACCATGGCTAAAGCCAAGGTTGAGTCTTAAGACCATGGTAACAATGACCAAGGTCACGGCAAAGCCACGGCTAAAGACCATATAACTTTTAAAGATCAAAGCTTATACATATATATATGTTATCAAATACTACAATAGTAGGGAGCCTCATGTGAGGAGTTCATTGAGTAAGCCGTCGAGATGAGTTGTGGATTTACGAGTTAAAGTGTCCTGGCTCCTCGAACGTTTACTCCATGACTTCTGAATTATGTCGGCCCGAACGGTAGTAAGAGATTTACAACCTATACATGTTTCATAGACCATTTATATTCAAAGACTTACACTATATACTAAAGTACTACATCATGAACATTATGCAAGACATATATTGGCAATTCTTCGTATCCTTAGACGTTACTCCAAACCTAAGTCGCAACGTTCTATTATAGGCTGCTCTTAGAGACTTTCGCGATTCGACTTTCATTTCTCATTACATAGACTTAAGGTGAGTCATAGCCCCTACTCTTTTCGTACTTGTTTTAACTATTGGGGGGGATACATGCTCAACTACTTGTTTACTTGTACAAATACTCAAAACGTCTATACTTGACTGTGTTATACTTGATTGCTTACATACATGACTGCGTTATACTTAATTGCGTTATTCTATTTATTGACTAGTAGTTGTCTTTGGTAATTGACTCCCAGTTGTCTTTGGGAAGTGGCTCCCAGTTGTCTTTGGGAATTGACTCCCAGTTGTCTTTGATACATCCTAACATTTGCGAATGTTGGATACATCATAAAAGTGAGGTCTTCGGAGATGAAGTAGAGACTCACTTCTAATTGCTTAAATTGTCTTGATGAACTTATACATGTCTTATTCATACTATATATGTTAGCAGTGGGTTGTGAACACACAGGTTACAAGTCTCTTATGGCGGGACTTGTAACTGAGTGGATTCATGATGCCTTTGCTGTGTGATCATTCTTTAAGGCTTTTTCAACTGTTTTAAGACAAACTCTATGAACTCACCAACCATTGTGTTGACACTTTAGCATGTTATCTCAGGTCTATAAGGCGATAGCTAGTGCGTGGAACATAGAGTCAAGCTGCATATTCTGAAGACTTACGCTTTTATCATTTACCATTCAAAACACTTGTATACATTTATGTATCATACTTTGGAATCTCATGTTTGTAACTTTGAATTCATTAATCGAATGGTAACTTTTCAAAACGTCTCATTTAGAGTTCGTTTTCTATAACTTGTACTTTGTATTATGAAGTAGCACCCCAATGACACAGTCTTCCGCTGCGGTATTTTGGGGGTGTTACAAGTTATATGTATATATAACTTTGTTTTTGAACTTTAAGCACTTAAACAAACACGAGATTCGTTCGTAACTAAATAACAAGTATTCGCGATAAAACCAGATTTAGACTATCAACTGAAACTTGCATTATCTTTTAGGTTGTGTTGTGTGAAGCCGTTTCCTTGCTTTGTTGAGACTACGATACCACTGTACTACTAAGGTGAGTTCATAGCCCACTCTTTAACTATTTTCCCGTGGGGGAGATACATGCTTAAAACTCGAACACAAGTCTTTTATACCGGGTATTGAAATACCGTCAGGCCAATGTTATTTGCTTAAGTTACTATTGTCAGAAGTCCCTCGATCATGTTTTATTCTGAAGGAAAATAAGTAGTTTATTATGGTTCTTGTCATGCTTTTGCCCACTCCGTGCCATCCAGATCCGTCATGTTTAGTTACCTAAGATAAACATGCTAAAGTCAACATAAAGTTGAGTGATATTCATAGGTTTGAGTTTAAGAGTTTGAATCACAAGTTAAGAATGTATTGTAATCACATACAATCAATATGTTAAAAATCAATGTTCCTGTTATTGCCTTAAGCTCATGATACTCAACGATTAACAGCCAATCATAAATGTAAATTATCATGGTAAGTAATAGGCCCCCAAAGATAGGTATTTTTCAATAACCTATTTATAAGAACAATAAAGTGCGCCTGGTGTTTTCTCCAACAACCAAACGAGGATTGTCAATCACTAATAGTACTATCCACAATTATTTACGTTCACCCTTCAGGTGATTAAGGTTCATGATCGAGGGACTTCTGACAATAGTAACTTAAGCAAATAACATTGGCCTGACGGTATTTCAATACCCGGTATAAAAGACTTGTGTTCGAGTTTTAAGCATGTATCTCCCCCACGGGAAAATAGTTAAAGATTGGGCTATGAACTCACTTATTTTCTAAATTGGGCCTTAACGAGTCTATTACAAGGCCCGTTAATAATTTTTGGTCCATTGGGCTTACGAGACCTTTGGGCCTGACCTTGGACTATATTTTAAGTTGTAAAAACGCTAAAAATAAGCTGATGATAACAGCTTATCGAATAAGCTCATAAACTGCTTAATGGGCTAACAAGCCCAAATCGTTATCTATTAGAAATTTGAAAACATGATTTTGGTCGATCACTTTAGCTTTAGAAAACAGTTTATACGAGTTCATAAGGTCGAATAAAAAGTGGTTCTTGATTGTTAGTCATGTTGTTTATCAGGTCGAACTTAAATATATATGGGTCATGTGTCGAAATAATTATGTACAAGGCCAAAGTAAATGATCAGTTTTGAAATTGAAAATGGTTAAAGACTTAGAAAAATTCTAAGTCTTTCGACATGGTCAAGTGACTTAAGGAACGTGTCACATTATACGTGTGCATGTTATTTCCAGTTCGAAGTCTTTGTTTTACACGTTTACTAGCATGGTGAATAAAGAGTATAACGAATAAAATGTATGTGTCGTGTTCTTAGATTTCAAAGTAAATGAGAAAAGTAAAACGTATGAAATGAAAATAAAGAGTTTAAGGTTTCTATATTTCTCACCTCACCTCAAAAGGGTGGGAAACTAAGGGTACGTATGATTCGAATTGGTACTAGGAACGAATATGGTTCACTTCACGACCCACCAAAGATGTAAAATGAGCAAATATGGTACTCTTGACTTGCTTCCACTCCTCGAACTTCTTGCAATCTTCTTGTCCCAACTCTAGCACTATACGACTTGTATTTTTGTTATGTGGTTTGTTTATGTGTGTGGATTCAATTGAGGTTGCATGAGGTCCTTATATAGGAAGTTCTAAGGTTATGATAAGTGTTAAGGTAACATGGGAAGGGTTCGTTGGTTTGTAAACGTGTGTAGCACCTCACTTATTGCCCAATCGATCATTAGCCAACAAGGAGAATGTGTCATACAATCTACTATACATTCCTGACATGAACATAGATAGTATTGTTGTCATTGGGGATCATGGGAGGGTCGCGAATAATATAACGTACATTTAATTTATACTCACATTTATATATAAGACGTTAATATTGTTTTTATAAAATAATATTATGGAAAGATCCTTTAAGTTTCACCAAAATTCCATTTTTAGTTCTAACGGTCAAATTTTATACCGTTAGTCCAAAGTTAACGATCGTTTCAATTTAAGTCCAAATAATATCAACAATTACATTTTATAACTCCAAGTTTCTATATTTACTGTTTTTAACTCAGAAAACTCAGATTTACAGTTTTGACCCAAAGTTTACAACTTTTGCATTTTTAGTCCCCGGTTTAAGAAATTTTGCAAATCTAGTCCAAATTTCGTCAAAGTCAAAGTTTATCATTTTTATTATTTCAATAAGTTCAGAATGTTCAAAAGAGCTTATTAGAACAGCTTATTCCCTTAAAAAGCTTATTTTTCACTATATGGGCTTGACGAGTTCATTTAAAGGCCCGTTAATGTTTTGTGATCCAAAGGACTTACGAGAGGTTTGGGCCTGGTCTCGGGCTTGTTTTTATGTTACAAAAACATTACAAATAAGCTTATACGATCAGCTTATGCAATAAGCTTAAAAACAGCTTAATGGACTTATAAGCCCATTTGTTAATATTTAAGGTTTTAGAAAAACTGGTTTTGCTTGATCAAAAGGGGTCGGGCAAAAGGTCTAAATAAGCTTATAAGGTCGAACAAAATGTGTTTCCTAATTGTTTGCCAGGTTGTCAACGAGTTCATGTTTTAAAAATAACATGTTATGTATCTAGATTTTTGAAATAACGGGGCCAAACTAGAGGGTTCAATTCATTTTCTGAAACAGTTTTAGAGCCAAAAATATTCTAAGTCTTTTTACTATATGTCAAATCCTGTCCAAGTGACTCTTAACGTATCAAAATAATGGTCCATATGATTATATTAGGGTCGAAACGAAGTTGTGACTAATTGTTGGTATAGTATACATATTACACGAGCAAAGATAACTATACTTTACTAATCTCGTTTACTAAATAATTAACCAAAGTAAATGACATTTGTTAGTTTCTAAGTTAAATTTAAATGTGTTGAAAATATTTCTAAGTGTTGAAAAGAAATACCAAAGTGTCCAAGGTCACTCCTAACGTGTCCAATTCATTAAGAAAACGTGAGTATTAACTTTAAAGCTTTATATCATTCGATTCTCAGTATGTTCGACATCACACATGACGAGTAAAATGTATGTGTTACTTTTTATATATCACGAATTAATGAGGCGAATGTTTGTGCAAAACTGAAAATGATGGAAGTGATTATATGGAAAAGAAAGTAAAAGTGTCTTACCTCACCTCAAATGGTGGAATATTTTGGTACGTAAGGATTGAATAGAAGAAAGCCAGTTATGTGGTTCGATTCACTACCCACCAAAGGTTCAAGATGAGCAAACGTGGTTCCTTGGGATCTCTTGAGTCGTGGTATACTTGAGCAATCCGATTGTCCTCCAAAACTATCTCCTTCGTTATACTTTAGTGTAATATGGTACGTATAAGTGTATGTAGTGTTTGAGATTGCATGGGAAGCTTATATAGTGAGTGTAGGAAGTGTAGAGACATGATAAGTTCTCAAGGGTTGGAAGGTGACATGTTAGGCGAATAGTAGCACCTTAAATGTTGTCCAATCGTTAGTTTACATGGCTAGATCTTGTGTAAGTAATCTCTATTCTATTTTGAGCCGAAGCAACCCAAAACCCACAAGCCCATTTCCCGGTCCGTTTTCTTTTCTTTTTCTTTTGTTTCCAGCCACGATCGAGCCAAGGAACACTCCTAGTTACTTCATTTTTCGACACACAATCCATGTATATTATTACATAACTTGTTTCATCACCTAGCTAACTTTCATAAATGACAAATCTCGTTCAATTCCACCTTCATTTGTCACTTCAAAACTATCTCAAGTAAACTCCCAAAACCGTATGACACATAAAACCAGATTTAGACTATCAACTGAAACTTGCATTATCTTTTAGGTTGTGTTGTGTGAAGCCGTTTCCTTGCTTTGTTGAGACTACGATACCACTGTACTACTAAGGTGAGTTCATAGCCCACTCTTTAACTATTTTCCCATGGGGGAGATACATGCTTAAAACTCGAACACAAGTCTTTTATACCGGGTATTGAAATACCGTCAGGCCAATGTTATTTGCTTAAGTTACTATTGTCAGAAGTCCCTCGATCATGAACCTTAATCACTTGAAGGGTGAACGTAAATAATTGTGGATAGTACTATTAGTGATTGACAATCCTCGTTTGGTTGTTGGAGAAAACACCAGGCGCACTTTATTGTTCTTATAAATAGGTTATTGACAAATACCTATCTTTGGGGGCCTATTACTTACCATCATAATTCACATTTATGATTGGCTGTTAATCGTTGAGTATCATGAGCTTAAGGCAATAACAGGAACATTGATTTTTAACATATTGATTGTATGTGATTACAATACATTCTTAACTTGTGATTCAAACTCTTAAACTCAAACCTATGAATATCACTCAACTTTATGTTGACTTTAGCATGTTTATCTCAGGTAACTAAACAAGACGGATCTGGATGGCACGGAGTGGGCAAGAGCATGACAAGAACCATAATAAACTACTTATTTTCCTTCAGAATAAAACACGTTCTTAACTTAATAATGTCTTGTATCCCAGATATTTGGTAATCTGTAACACCCCCAAAAGTCGTTTAATAACAGCGGAAGACTTAACATGTCAGCGGAAGACTTTCGGGGTATTACTTCAAGGATCTTTGTCACAATCATAGTAGACAACACAAAGTGAAGTATTAAAGTTTAATTTATTTCAAAATACCAAATATCTGGGATACAAGACATTATTAAGTTAAGAACGTGTTTTATTCTGAAGGAAAATAAGTAGTTTATTATGATTCTTGTCATGCTTTTGCCCACTCCGTGCCATCCAGATCCATCTTGTTTAGTTACCTGAGATAAACATGCTAAAGTCAACATAAAGTTGAGTGATATTCATAGGTTTGAGTTTAAGAGTTTGAATCACAAGTTAAGAATGTATTGTAATCACATACAATCAATATGTTAAAAATCAATGTTCCTGTTATTGCCTTAAGCTCATGATACTCAACGATTAACAGCCAATCATAAATGTGAATTATGATGGTAAGTAATAGGCCCCCAAAGATAGGTATTTGTCAATAACCTATTTATAAGAACAATAAAGTGCGCCTGGTGTTTTCTCCAACAACCAAACGAGGATTGTCAATCACTAATAGTACTATCCACAATTATTTACGTTCACCCTTCAGGTGATTAAGGTTCATGATCGAGGGACTTCTGACAATAGTAACTTAAGCAAATAACATTGGCCTGACGGTATTTCAATACCCGGTATAAAAGACTTGTGTTCGAGTTTTAAGCATGTATCCCCCCACTGGAAAATAGTTAAAGAGTGGGCTATGAAATCACCTTAGTAGTACAGTGGTATCGTAGTCTCAACAAAGCAAGGAAACGGCTTCACACAATACAACCTAAAAGATAATGCAAGTTTCAGTTGATAGTCTAAATCTGGTTTTTATTCTTGTCGCCATGGATAACGAGGGTTTCATTCTTAAAAGGAATGTGTATGGCCTTCTCGTCACAATGAATCTTAGCTTGATGTTTGGATAACCAATCCATTCCGATGATAGCATCAAAACTACCGAGTTGGACAGGCATCAAGTCAATGGGAAAAGATTCTCCTACGAGAGTTAAGGTACAATCTTTTAAAACAGTGTTGGTGCTAATTAAGTTTCCATTGGCCATTTCTATCTCGTATGTGGTGTTTAGCCTAGAAGGGTTAGAGTTAATGAAAGGGGCAAACGTATCTGACACGAAGCTCTTATCTGCACCAGAATCAAATAATACTCTAGCATTATGATGATTTAATAAGAACGTACCCGTGACGACGTCAGGGTTTTGTGGTTCGTTTTCATTTCCCATCACGTATGCTCTTGCTCGTGCAGTGTTCTGACCATTTCCTTTTGGACAGCGGTTCTTGAAGTGTCCAGTTTCTCCGCATGAGTAACATGTTGGTGCTATTGGTTGTAGGTTGCTGCCGGTAGCAGGGGTCCTACAATCTTTTGTGGCATGACCTATCCTTTGGCATTTATGGCATTTTACTGTACAAGCACCATTGTGATGAAGCTTGCATCGGTTGCACTGTGGCTTAATACCTTGGTATCCAATGCCATTGGTTGCCGTAAATACCTTAGGAGGTTCTTGTCGTTGGTTCTGCTGTTGATGATGCGGGTTCTTGTTCTGGTGTTGTTGTTGGTTGATCCTGTTGTTGTTGTTGTTGTGGTGATGGTTGTTGTTGCGATGGCCGTTGGGGTAGTGATTGTGGTTCTGATGGTGGGTGGTTCTTTTGTCATCGAGCTTTCTTTTGAGTTTGTTGCACTTGACTTCGCGGTCTAGGAGTTTTTGTGCTAACTCCATTGCGACTTCAAGTGATGGTGGGTTGCATGCTGTGACGTTTCCTTCAATACTCCGGGGAAGACCTTCAATATACTTCTCCAGAGTTTTCTCTAAATCTGGCACGATAGAAGGACATAATGCCATCAGCTCGTGGAATCTCCTGTTGTAAGCCCTAAGATCGATTCCTTTGACTGCAAGGATATGAAATTCGTCTTCCAGTTTCCTTATTTCGGATCGAGGACAGTACTTCTTTAGGATCTTGGCTTTGAATTCCGTCCAAGAGAGTCGGTACGCTGCTTCTGTACCTAAAGTTTGAGTTGTAGCGGTCCACCATGACAAAGCGTCATCCATTAAGGTTCCTGTGGCAAATGTGACTCTGTTGTTTTCGGAGCATTCACTCCTTTGGAATACCGTTTCGCATCTCTCGAACCAATGGGCGAGTTTAGTTATCCCTTCAGTACCCATGAAATAAGTCGGCTGACAAGCCATAAAGTCTTTATAGGTACATTGGCGAGGTGCGGGAGCAACATTTCTTGCCGGTTGTGCGTTAGCATTTGCTTGTTCGGCTAAGGCTGCATTGATTCCATTGGTGATTGCTTGTTGGATTTCTTCTGGGGTCATGGTTGTTGCTGAGGTAGCAGTCGCGGTTCTCTTAGGTGCCATATTCCTAAAAATGAGAGTATATTTTCAGAATTTTCATAATAACCATCTTGTGTTAGACTATTTAGTAACATCAATAGGTTCAAAGTTATAATAGTGTCACATATATCACGATGCAATATACGATATCATAACACTTATGAAAATAAAGCAAACATAACATCATTGATTAGATTGTCGTTTTGAGTTTACATCACTTATTTATTCTTGTTGACATATCTCTAGGACATCCAAATACAAGTTATTACTGTGATGTGGGTGAGGCTACGTCGACAATCTATGGCATTCTAGGGTTTTCCTTGGTTATCATCAAGACGACGTTCTAGTTCCTGAATTTTGGCGGCCATGGTTTCTATGATTTGGTCTCGGTCTCTCTCCCTAGCTTGTGTTTCTTGTTGTGCACGTCGCAGAGACATGACTTGGGCTCTTGTGGTGTCGAGAGCTTGATCGATGTCACACATGATGTCCTTGTTTATGGTGTTAGCAGAACAAAGTAATCCGATGAATTCCATAGCTTCACCGAATTGGGTATTTAGTTGTTCCATCATGGTTCCCATCTCTAGGTGTCCCATCACAAGTTGTTCTATCTCAGGTAACTAAACAAGACGGACCTGGATGGCACGGAGTGGGCAAAAGCATGACAAGAATCATAATAAACTACTTATTTTCCTTCAGAATAAAACACGTTCTTAACTTAATAATGTCTTGTATCCCAGATATTTGGTATTTTGAAATAAATTAAACTTTAATACTTCACTTTGTGTTGTCTACTATGATTGTGACAAAGATCCTTGAAGTAACACCCCGAAAGTATATATATATATATATATATATATATATATATATATATATATATATATATATATATATATATATATATATATATATATATATATATATATATATATAGACTAAGGATCAAATGAGAAGAAAACTTAAAATGAGAAGGATGAGAAATAATTATAACTACATATTTGAGATGCATCGACTTGAATTAGATGCATCCCTAGTCTTTTAGATGCACTATAATATATTTTCTAGCAAAAAATTAGATGTATATACATATATTAGATGCATTTCATCAAGTTAGACGAATCCTACACATTTTTCGTCCTCTACGGGTCAAATTTGTTGTTAGTAATATTTTGCATCGTTTTCACTTCAAAATCACTTTCGAAACTAATTGGGATGCATCTAAATGAATAGAGATGCATCTAAATCAAGTCGATGTATCTCAAATATGTGGTTATAATTATTTCTCATCCTTCTCATTTTAAGTTTTCTTCTCACTGGATCTTTACCCTATATATATATATATATATATATATATATATATATATATATATATATATATATATATATATATATATATATATATATATATATGTTTATGTTTATATAAGTCTTAGTTTAATTATATGTTTATATATGTAAAAGGTTAATATTATTTTTATAAAATAATATTTACGAAAAAAAATTCCTTTAAGTTTCCAAAATTTACATTTTTAACCCTAACGATATATATTTTACACCGTTAGTCCAAAAATATATATAATTTACATTTTAGGTCAAAAAGTGTCAATATTTACATTTCTCAACTCCAAGTTTTATTATTTACAGTTTCTAACCCAAAAAACTCAGATTTACAATTTTTACCCAAAGTTTACAACTTTTGCATTTTTAGTCCCCGGTTTAAGAAATTTTGCAAAGTTAGTCCAAATTTCACCAAATTAAAAGTTCAACATTTTGACTTCTTAAATAAGCTCAGGACATTCAAATAAGTTTATTACAACAGCTTATTAGCTTATTTTTCACTTATTTTCTAAATTGGGCCTTAACGAGTCTATTACAAGGCCCGTTAATAATTTTTGGTCCATTGGGCTTACGAGACCTTTGGGCCTGACCTTGGACTATATTTTAAGTTGTAAAAACGCTAAAAATAAGCTGATGATAACAGCTTATCGAATAAGCTCATAAACTGCTTAATGGGCTAACAAGCCCAAATCGTTATCTATTAGAAATTTGAAAACATGATTTTGGTCGATCACTTTAGCTTTAGAAAACAGTTTATACGAGTTCATAAGGTCGAATAAAAAGTGGTTCTTGATTGTTAGTCATGTTGTTTATCAGGTCGAACTTAAATATATATGGGTCATGTGTCGAAATAATTATGTACAAGGCCAAAGTAAATGATCAGTTTTGAAATTGAAAATGGTTAAAGACTTAGAAAAATTCTAAGTCTTTCGACATGGTCAAGTGACTTAAGGAACGTGTCACATTTTACGTGTGCATGTTATTTCTAGTTCGAAGTCTTTGTTTTACACGTTTACTAGCATGGTGAATAAAGAGTATAACGAATAAAATGTATGTGTCGTGTTCTTAGATTTCAAAGTAAATGAGAAAAGTAAAACGTATGAAATGAAAATAAAGAGTTTAAGGTTTCTATATTTCTCACCTCACCTCAAAAGGGTGGGAAACTAAGGGTACGTATGATTCGAATTGGTACTAGGAACGAATATGGTTCACTTCACGACCCACCAAAGATGTAAAATGAGCAAATATGGTACTCTTGACTTGCTTCCACTCCTCGAACTTCTTGCAATCTTCTTGTCCCAACTCTAGCACTATACGACTTGTATTTTTGTTATGTGGTTTGTTTATGTGTGTGGATTCAATTGAGGTTGCATGAGGTCCTTATATAGGAAGTTCTAAGGTTATGATAAGTGTTAAGGTAACATGGGAAGGGTTCGTTGGTTTGTAAACGTGTGTAGCACCTCACTTATTGCCCAATCGATCATTAGCCAACAAGGAGAATGTGTCATACAATCTACTATACATTCCTGACATGAACATAGATAGTACTGTAACACCCCCAAAAGTCGTTTAATAACAGCGGAAGACTTAACATGTCAGCGGAAGACTTTCGGGGTATTACTTCAAGGATCTTTGTCACAATCATAGTAGACAACACAAAGTGAAGTATTAAAGTTTAATTTATTTCAAAATACCAAATATCTGGGATACAAGACATTATTAAGTTAAGAACGTGTTTTATTCTGAAGGAAAATAAGTAGTTTATTATGGTTCTTGTCATGCTTTTGCCCACTCCGTGCCATCCAGATCCGTCTTGTTTAGTTACCTGAGATAAACATGCTAAAGTCAACATAAAGTTGAGTGATATTCATAGGTTTGAGTTTAAGAGTTTGAATCACAAGTTAAGAATGTATTGTAATCACATACAATAAAAAAAAAAAAAAAAAAAAAAAATCAATGTTCCTGTTATTGCCTTAAGCTCATGATACTCAACGATTAACAGCCAATCATAAATGTGGATTATGATGGTAAGTAATAGGCCCCCAAAGATAGGTATTTGTCAATAACCTATTTATAAGAACAATAAAGTGCGCCTGGTGTTTTCTCCAACAACCAAACGAGGATTGTCAATCACTAATAGTACTATCCACAATTATTTACGTTCACCCTTCAGGTGATTAAGGTTCATGATCGAGGGACTTCTGACAATAGTAACTTAAGCAAATAACATTGGCCTGACGGTATTTCAATACCCGGTATAAAAGACTTGTGTTCGAGTTTTAAGCATGTATCCCCCCACGGGAAAATAGTTAAAGAGTGGGCTATGAAATCACCTTAGTAGTACAGTGGTATCGTAGTCTCAACAAAGCAAGGAAACGGCTTCACACAATACAACCTAAAAGATAATGCAAGTTTCAGTTGATAGTCTAAATCTGGTTTTTATCGCGAATACTTGTTATTTAGTTATGAATGAATCTCGTGTTCGTTTAAGTGCCTAAAGTTCAAAAACAACGTTATATATACATATAACTCGTAAGTAAAATGATCGATGATTGATATAAAGTTAGTTTTTATAACGGAAATAAACGTATCGTTTTACAAGAAATAAATAACGTATTGTTATATCGTTTAATTATAATTACGAATATATATCGTATATATATATATATATATATATATATATATATATATATATATATATATATATATATATATATATATATAAGTTTATGTTTATATAAGTCTTAGATTAATTATATGTTTATATATGTAAAAGGTTGATATTATTTTTATAAAATAATATTTACTGAAAATTCCTTTAAGTTTCCAAAATTTACATTTTTAACCCTAACGATATATATTTTACACCGTTAGTCCAAAAATATATATAATTTACATTTTAGGTCAAAAAGTGTCAATAGTTACATTTCTCAACTCCAAGTTTTATTATTTACAGTTTCTAACCCAGAAAATTCAGATTTACAGTTTTTACCCAAAGTTTACAACTTTTGCATTTTTAGTCCCCGGTTTAAGAAATTTTGCAAAGTTAGTCCAAATTTCACCAAATTAAAAGTTCAACATTTTGACTTCTTAAATAAGCTCAGGACATTCAAATAAGTTTATTACAACAGCTTATTAGCTTATTTTTCACTTATTTTCTAAATTGGGCCTTAACGAGTCTATTACAAGGCCCGTTAATAATTTTTGGTCCATTGGGCTTACGAGACCTTTGGGCCTGACCTTGGACTATATTTTAAGTTGTAAAAACGCTAAAAATAAGCTGATGATAACAGCTTATCGAATAAGCTCATAAACTGCTTAATGGGCTAACAAGCCCAAATCTTTAACCATTTTCAATTTCAAAACTGATCATTTACTTTGGCCTTGTACATAATTATTTCGACACATGACCCATATATATTTAAGTTCGACCTGATAAACAACATGACTAACAATCAAGAACCACTTTTTATTCAAACACCCCCAAAAGTCGTTTAATAACAGCGGAAGACTTAACATGTCAGCGGAAGACTTTCGGGGTATTACTTCAAGGATCTTTGTCACAATCATAGTAGACAACACAAAGTGAAGTATTAAAGTTTAATTTATTTCAAAATACCAAATATCTGGGATACAAGACATTATTAAGTTAAGAACGTGTTTTATTCTGAAGGAAAATAAGTAGTTTATTATGGTTCTTGTCATGCTTTTGCCCACTCCGTGCCATCCAGATCTGTCTTGTTTAGTTACCTGAGATAAACATGCTAAAGTCAACATAAAGTTGAGTGATATTCATAGGTTTGATTTTAAGAGTTTGAATCACAAGTTAAGAATGTATTGTAATCACATACAATAAAAAAAAAAAAAAAAAAAAAAAAAAAAAAAAAAAAAAAAAAATCAATGTTCCTGTTATTGCCTTAAGCTCATGATACTCAACGATTAACAGCCAATCATAAATGTAAATTATGATGGTAAGTAATAGGCCCCCAAAGATAGGTATTTGTCAATAACCTATTTATAAGAACAATAAAGTGCGCCTGGTGTTTTCTCCAACAACCAAACGAGGATTGTCAATCACTAATAGTACTATCCACAATTATTTACGTTCACCCTCCAAGTGATTAAGGTTCATGATCAAGGGACTTCTGACAATAGTAACTTAAGCAAATAACATTGGCCTGACGGTATTTCAATACCCGGTATAAAAGACTTGTGTTCGAGTTTTAAGCATGTATCTCCCCCACGGGAAAATAGTTAAAGAGTGGGCTATGAACTCACCTTAGTAGTACAGTGGTATCGTAGTCTCAATAAAGCAAGGAAACGGCTTCACACAACACAACCTAAGAGATAATGCAAGTTTCAGTTGATAGTCTAAATCTGGTTTTATCGCGAATACTTGTTATTTAGTTACGAACGAATCTCGTGTTTGTTTAAGTGCTTAAAGTTCAAAATGATCGATGATTGATATACATATAACTTGTAAGTAAAAATGATCGATGATTGATATAAAGTTAGTTTTTATAACGGAAATAAAATAAACGTATCGTTTTACAAGAAATAATTAACGTATTGTTATATCGTTTAATTATAATTACGAATATATATCGTATATATATATATATATATATATATATATATATATATATATATATATATATATATATATATATATATATATATATATATGTTTATGTTTATATAAGTCTTAGTTTAATTATATGTTTATATATGTAAAAGGTTAATATTATTTTTATAAAATAATATTTACTAAAAAAAATTCCTTTAAGTTTCCAAAATTTACATTTTTAACCCTAACGATATATATTTTACACCGTTAGTCCAAAAATATATATAATTTACATTTTAGGTCAAAAAGTGTCAATATTTACATTTCTCAACTCCAAGTTTTATTATTTACAGTTTCTAACCCAGAAAACTCAGATTTACAGTTTTTACCCAAAGTTTACAACTTTTGCACTTTTAGTCCCCGGTTTAAGAAATTTTGCAAAGTTAGTCCAAATTTCACCAAATTAAAAGTTCAACATTTTGACTTCTTAAATAAGCTCAGGACATTCAAATAAGTTTATTACAACAGCTTATTAGCTTATTTTTCACTTATTTTCTAAATTGGGCCTTAACGAATCTATTACAAGGCCCGTTAATAATTTTTGGTCCATTGGGCTTACGAGACCTTTGGGCCTGACCTTGGACTATATTTTAAGTTGTAAAAACGCTAAAAATAAGCTGATGATAACAGCTTATCGAATAAGCTCATAAACTGCTTAATGGGCTAACATGCCCAAATCGTTATCTATTAGAAATTTGAAAACATGATTTTGGTCGATCACTTTAGCTTTAGAAAACAGTTTATACGAGTTCATAAGGTCGAATAAAAAGTGGTTCTTGATTGTTAGTCATGTTGTTTATCAGGTCGAACTTAAATATATATAGGTCATGTGTCGAAATAATTACTAACAATGGCCAAAGTAAATCGAGAAAATCATATGAACTTAATAACTCAAAACGTGTCAATGTCTTTCTAACAACCTTACAACTTCACCAATGGCAACCATTCGAACACTATACATCCTAGAAGATGTCACGAAGGAACAGGAAAGTGATAGACATTCCTTTTGTCCATTAGTTCTCGATTGGGCAAAGGAAAGGTGCCTCCCATGTCTAACGAGACAACACACACACTCTTTGGTCTCTTCCCCTTGTCTCAACATCTCACAATCCCCTCACAAGCCTATATAACGATCCATGCAACCAGAGATGATCACACACACATAAACATACAATACACAAAGTTTACGTGAAGTTACCAAGTCAAGATTGGGACAAGAAGTTGGCGAGGAGTACGAGGTGCACAAGTGATCCAAGGAGGAACCAAATAGCTTGTTGTGAACCTTGCTAGGAGTGAACCATTGTACCCTTGATCCCACGTACCAATTCGAACCATACGCTACGAGAACTCCACCCCAAGTGGTGAGGTGAGAACAAGGAGTCCCCTTTGTTATATTTTTCATTTCGTTATTTTGGTTTTTACACATTTACTTTGCCTAATTTCCTCGTAAAATATAAACATAACATACGCATTTTATTCGACATTTTATATGTTTGGTACACTAGTAAACAAGATATAAGAAGTTTCGAATCTAAAAACATTATTTCCTTAATGAATTCGACATGTTTTGTGACCTCTTGGATAACTCGAATAAAATCTCAACACTTAGAATAATTCCAAGTGTTGGAAAACAGTTTCAATATTAATTTTCGTACAAACACTTTGCCTCGTTATTTCTTAATATACGAACGTAACATATTATTATTTTTGGAGATACTAATTATTTGGAACGTTGTCAAACGAGATGTAAAGAGTTTCGAGTCTAAAAATAACGGATACTCAAAATATTCGACCCTTTTTGAGACCCATTGAACTTTTCGAATAAAGTCTCAACACTTAGAATATTTCTAAGTGTTGAGCAGTTTTTCATAATGAGTTTCATACATGAACTTGGCCTCGTTAATTCAAAATGTAAACACACGACCCACACTTTTTATAACTCGACCCCATTATCACCTTGGTAAACAATTGGGAAACACTTTTTATTCGAACTAGAAATAACATGCACACGTAAATCGTTTAATAACAGCGGAAGACTTAACATGTCAGCGGAAGACTTTCGGGGTATTACTTCAAGGATCTTTGTCACAATCATAGTAGACAACACAAAGTGAAGTATTAAAGTTTAATTTATTTCAAAATACCAAATATCTGGGATACAAGACATTATTAAGTTAAGAACGTGTTTTATTCTGAAGGAAAATAAGTAGTTTATTATGGTTCTTGTCATGCTTTTGCCCACTCTGTGCCATCCAGATCCGTCTTGTTTAGTTACCTGAGATAAACATGCTAAAGTCAACATAAAGTTGAGTGATATTCATAGGTTTGAGTTTAAGAGTTTGAATCACAAGTTAAGAATGTATTGTAATCACATACAATCAATATGTTAAAAATCAATGTTCCTGTTATTGCCTTAAGCTCATGATACTCAACGATTAACAGCCAATCATAAATGTGGATTATGATGGTAAGTAATAGGCCCCCAAAGATAGGTATTTGTCAATAACCTATTTATAAGAACAATAAAGTGCGCCTGGTGTTTTCTCCAACAACCAAACGAGGATTGTCAATCACTAATAGTACTATCCACAATTATTTACGTTCACCCTTCAGGTGATTAAGGTTCATGATCGAGGGACTTCTGACAATAGTAACTTAAGCAAATAACATTGGCCTGACGGTATTTCAATACCCGGTATAAAAGACTTGTGTTCGAGTTTTAAGCATGTATCTCCCCCACGGGAAAATAGTTAAAGAGTGGGCTATGAACTCACCTTAGTAGTACAGTGGTATCGTAGTCTCAACAAAGCAAGGAAACGGCTTCACACAATACAACCTAAAAGATAATGCAAGTTTCAGTTGATAGTCTAAATCTGGTTTTTATCGCGAATACTTGTTATTTAGTTACGAATGAATCTCGTGTTCGTTTAAGTGCCTAAAGTTCAAAAACAACGTTATATATACATATAACTCGTAAGTAAAATGATCGATGATTGATATAAAGTTAGTTTTTATAACGGAAATAAACGTATCGTTTTACAAGAAATAAATAACGTATTGTTATATCGTTTAATTATAATTACGAATATATATCGTATATATATATATATATATATATATATATATATATATATATATATATATATATATATATATATATATATATATGTTTATGTTTATATAAGTCTTAGTTTAATTATATGTTTATATATGTAAAAGGTTAATATTATTTTTATAAAATAATATTTACTAAAAAAAAATTCCTTTAAGTTTCCAAAATTTATATTTTTAACCCTAACGATATATATTTTACACCGTTAGTCCAAAAATATATATAATTTACATTTTAGGTCAAAAAGTGTCAATATTTACATTTCTCAACTCCAAGTTTTATTATTTACAGTTTCTAACCCAGAAAACTCAGATTTATAGTTTTTACCCAAAGTTTACAACTTTTGCATTTTTAGTCCCCGGTTTAAGAAATTTTGCAAAGTTAGTCCAAATTTCACCAAATTAAAAGTTCAACATTTTGACTTCTTAAATAAGCTCAGGACATTCAAATAAGTTTGTTACAACAGCTTATTAGCTTATTTTTCACTTATTTTCTAAATTGGGCCTTAACGAGTCTATTACAAGGCCCGTTAATAATTTTTGGTCCATTGGGCTTACGAGACCTTTGGGCCTGACCTTGGACTATATTTTAAGTTGTAAAAACGCTAAAAATAAGCTGATGATAACAGCTTATCGAATAAGCTCATAAACTGCTTAATGGGCTAACAAGCCCAAATCGTTATCTATTAGAAATTTGAAAACATGATTTTGGTCGATCACTTTAGCTTTAGAAAACAGTTTATACGAGTTCATAAGGTCGAATAAAAAGTGGTTCTTGATTGTTAGTCATGTTGTTTATCAGGTCGAACTTAAATATATATGGGTCATGTGTCGAAATAATTATGTACAAGGCCAAAGTAAATGATCAGTTTTGAAATTGAAAATGGTTAAAGACTTAGAAAAATTCTAAGTCTTTCGACATGGTCAAGTGACTTAAGGAACGTGTCACATTTTACGTGTGCATGTTATTTCTAGTTCGAAGTCTTTGTTTTACACGTTTGCTAGCATGGTGAATAAAGAGTATAACGAATAAAATGTATGTGTCGTGTTCTTAGATTTCAAAGTAAATGAGAAAAGTAAAACGTATGAAATGAAAATAAAGAGTTTAAGGTTTCTATATTTCTCACCTCACCTCAAAAGGGTGGGAAACTAAGGGTACGTATGATTCGAATTGGTACTAGGAACGAATATGGTTCACTTCACGACCCACCAAAGATGTAAAATGAGCAAATATGGTACTCTTGACTTGCTTCCACTCCTCGAACTTCTTGCAATCTTCTTGTCCCAACTCTAGCACTATACGACTTGTATTTTTGTTATGTGGTTTGTTTATGTTTGTGGATTCAATTGAGGTTGCATGAGGTCCTTATATAGGAAGTTCTAAGGTTATGATAAGTGTTAAGGTAACATGGGAAGGGTTCGTTGGTTTGTAAACGTGTGTAGCACCTCACTTATTGCCCAATCGATCATTAGCTAACAAGGAGAATGTGTCATACAATCTACTATACATTCCTGACATGAACATAGATAGTATTGTTGTCATTGGGGATCATGGGAGGTTTGTGAAGAGTTTGTGATACGTTTTGGTTTTATGTGTCATACGGTTTTGGGAGTTAACTTGAGATAGTTTTGAAGTGACAAATGAAGGTGGAATTGAACGAGATTTGTCATTCATGAAAGTTTGCTAGGTTATGAAACAAGTTATGTAATAATATACATGGATTGTGTGTCGAAAAATGAAGTAACTAGGGGTGTTCCTTGGCTCGATCGTGGCTGGAAACAAAAGAAAAAGAAAAGAAAACGGACCGGGAAATGGGCTTGTGGGTTTTGGGTTGCTTCGGCTCAAAATAGAAAAGAGAAAAGAAATAGAACATGGTCCGGTTTGGGTTTAACACTTGAATGTGGGGCCCATTTAGGTGTGGGGTCCACATAGAAGGTTTAGGGAGTCGGGATAAGTTCGAGATATAATAGTGAGTGGTCTCGGGAATTTTCGTAAGCTTCGGGAATATATATATATTGTATGGTATTTAATCGAAACGTATATTATAAAAATATAAACGTTTAAAATATATATTCGCGATAATTAGACTATCTAGGTTCGTGTGCAAGCAACGTTTCTAAGCAAAAGATAATTCACATTTTACCGTTGTGATTTATATATCAAGTCTAATATAAAAAAAAAAATTTGTCATACGTAAAAGTGGGTATTTAAATAATGTAATAACTTGTAAGTATTTACTAACCGTTGAGGAAAATTATGAGAGGCTACAGTACATACACCTTACAGTGAATTCCGTCCCGGAATTCGAGTTTAGGAGGGTTGCCAAGGGTGTCTAAGAGAAGAGGTGTGGGTACTTGGTGCGAATCTGGTCCTCGCGTTCCCAAGTATACTCTGGTCCTCGTTTAGAGTCCCAACGAACTTTTATGATAGGGATACGGTTTTGTTTCAGTTGTTTGACTTCTCTATCCATGATTTCTACTGGTTCCTCGGTAAAAACGAGTTTATCATCAAGTTGTAATTCTTTCAATGGGATGATCAGAGATTCATCGGATAAACATTTCTTGAGGTTTGACACATGAAAAGTACGTCAATTTTTAGGTCTTGCAGGTTACTACCGGAGATTTATCGAAGGTTTCTCTAAAATCTCAAAACCTTTGACCAAGTTGACCCAAAAGAACGAAAAGTACGTCTGGGGACAAGAAGCAGAATCAGCCTTCCAACTGTTAAAACAAAAGCTTTGTGAAGCTCAAATACTAGCGTTACCCGAAGGAAGCAAAGATTTCGTGCTATATTGTGACGCTTCGTACCATGGTTTAGGTGCAGTTTTGATACAACGGGATAAGGTAACAGCTTATGCCTCACGTCAACTGAAGAAACATGAGGAAAATTACACAACCCATGATCTAGAACTAGGAGCAATAGTATTCGCTCTTAAGTTATGGAGACACTATCTATACGGCACCAAGTGTATCGTGTTTACAGATCACAAAAGTCTCCAACACATCCTAGATCAAAAGGATTTAAACATGAGACAACGCCGTTGGTTAGAATTGCTTAGCGATTATGATTGTGAAATCCGTTATCACCCAGGAAAGGCTAATGTAGTAGCAGATGCACTAAGCCGAAAAGAAAGACTAAAACCTCTCAGGGTTAGATCGTTAGGCATGACTATTTGTTCACCCCTCCCAACACAAATCATTATCGCCCAGAGCGAAGCTCTCAAGAAAGAAAATCGACCAATTGAAAAGATTTTTGGTATGCCGGAAAACGAAAACGGATTTGTGAAAAGATCAAATGGAATGCTTTGTTTCAAGGAAAGAAGCTGGATTCCTCTCTTCGGAGGTATTCGTGACCTCATCATGCATGAGTCTCACAAATCAAAATACTCCATTCACCCAGGTTCCGACAAGATGTACCAGGATCTTAAGAAACTATATTGGTGGCCGAACATGAAAGCCGACATCGCTGAGTACGTCAGTAAATGTCTAACATGTTCAAGAGTAAAAGCAGAATACCAGAAACCCTCCGGATTACTCACCCAACCCGAACTCCCCATGTGGAAATGGGAACGTATTACAATGGACTTCATCACCAAACTTCCCAAAACCTCTACTGGCTACGATACGATATGGGTTATCGTTGATCGTCTCACCAAGTCAGCTCATTTCCTACCAATCAAAGAAACCGATGAAATGAACACACTTGCTCAGATATATCTGAAAGAAATTGTGTCACGACATGGAGTGCCGATTTCTATTATATCAGATCGTGACAGTCGTTTCACGTATCATTTTTGGAAATCATTGCAAAAAGCTTTAGGAACAAAGCTGGATATGAGCACAGCTTATCACCCACAAACCGATGGTCAAAGTGAGAGAACTATACAAACCTTAGAAGATATGCTACGCGCTTGTGTCATAGACTTCAGAAAAGGTTGGGACAAACACTTACCATTGGCAGAATTCTCATACAACAACAGTTATCATACCAGTATCAAGGCAGCACCTTTCGAAGCACTTTACGGTAGAAAGTGTAGATCACCCGTTTGCTAGGCAGAAGTCAGAGAAATACAACTCACGGGACCGGATCTAGTTCATGAGACAACCGAGAAAATCATCAAAATCAAACAACGTCTACAAACCGCTAGAGACCGACAGAAAAGTTACGCCGACCTAAAAAGAAAACCCATGGATTATCAGATCGGAGATAAAGTTATGTTAAAAGTATCACCATGGAAAGGAATGATACGATTCGGAAAGAGGGGAAAGTTAAACCCAAGATACATCGGTCCATTCAAAATCCTAGAAAGAATTAGACCCATGGCATATAAACTTGAACTACCCGAGGAACTTAGCCGAATTCACAACACTTTTCATGTGTCAAACCTCAAGAAATGTTTATCCGATGAAGCTCTGATACCAATCTGTAACACCCCCAAAAGTCGTTTAATAACAGCGGAAGACTTAACATGTCAGCGGAAGACTTTCGGGGTATTACTTCAAGGATCTTTGTCACAATCATAGTAGACAACACAAAGTGAAGTATTAAAGTTTAATTTATTTCAAAATACCAAATATCTGAGATACAAGACATTATTAAGTTAAGAACGTGTTTTATTCTGAAGGAAAATAAGTAGTTTATTATGATTCTTGTCATGCTTTTGCCCACTCCGTGCCATCCAGATCCGTCTTGTTTAGTTACCTGAGATAAACATGCTAAAGTCAACATAAAGTTGAGTGATATTCATAGGTTTGAGTTTAAGAGTTTGAATCACAAGTTAAGAATGTATTGTAATCACATACAATCAATATGTTAAAAATCAATGTTCCTGTTATTGCCTTAAGCTCATGATACTCAACGATTAACAGCCAATCATAAATGTGAATTATGATGGTAAGTAATAGGCCCCCAAAGATAGGTATTTGTCAATAACCTATTTATAAGAACAATAAAGTGCGCCTGGTGTTTTCTCCAACAACCAAACGAGGATTGTCAATCACTAATAGTACTATCCACAATTATTTACGTTCACCCTTCAAGTGATTAAGGTTCATGATTGAGGGACTTCTGACAATAGTAACTTAAGCAAATAACATTGGCCTGACGGTATTTCAATACCCGGTATAAAAGACTTGTGTTCGAGTTTTAAGCATGTATCTCCCCCACGGGAAAATAGTTAAAGAGTGGGCTATGAACTCACCTTAGTAGTACAGTGGTATCGTAGTCTCAACAAAGCAAGGAAACGGCTTCACACAACACAAAAGTCGTTTAATAACAGCGGAAGACTTAACATGTCAGCGGAAGACTTTCGGGGTATTACTTCAAGGATCTTTGTCACAATCATAGTAGACAACACAAAGTGAAGTATTAAAGTTTAATTTATTTCAAAATACCAAATATCTGGGATACAAGACATTATTAAGTTAAGAACGTGTTTTATTCTGAAGGAAAATAAGTAGTTTATTATGGTTCTTGTCATGCTCTTGCCCACTCCGTGCCATCCAGATCCGTCTTGTTTAGTTACCTGAGATAAACATGCTAAAGTCAGCATAAAGTTGAGTGATATTCATAGGTTTGAGTTTAAGAGTTTGAATCACAAGTTAAGAATGTATTGTAATCACATACAATCAATATGTTAAAAATCAATGTTCCTGTTATTGCCTTAAGCTCATGATACTCAACGATTAACAGCCAATCATAAATGTGAATTATGATGGTAAGTAATAGGCCCCCAAAGATAGGTATTTGTCAATAACCTATTTATAAGAACAATAAAGTGCGCCTGGTGTTTTCTCCAACAACCAAACGAGGATTGTCAATCACTAATAGTACTATCCACAATTATTTACGTTCACCCTTCAAGTGATTAAGGTTCATGATCGAGGGACTTCTGACAATAGTAACTTAAGCAAATAACATTGGCCTGACGGTATTTCAATACCCGGTATAAAAGACTTGTGTTCGAGTTTTAAGCATGTATCTCCCCCACGGGAAAATAGTTAAAGAGTGGGCTATGAACTCACCTTAGTAGTACAGTGGTATCGTAGTCTCAACAAAGCAAGGAAACGGCTTCACACAATACAACCTCACCTCAAAAGGGTGGGAAACTAAGGGTACGTATGATTCGAATTGGTACTAGGAACGAATATGGTTCACTTCACGACCCATCAAAGATGTAAAATGAGCAAATATGGTACTCTTGACTTGCTTCCACTCCTCGAACTTCTTGCAATCTTCTTGTCCCAACTCTAGCACTATACGACTTGTATTTTTGTTATGTGGTTTGTTTATGTGTGTGTGATCTTCTATGGTTGCATGGATCGTTATATAGGCTTGTGAGGGGATTGTGAGATGTTGAGACAAGAGGAAGAAACCAAAGAGTGTGTGTGTTGTCTTGTTAGACATGGGAGGCACCTTTCCTTTGCCCAATCGAGAACTAATTGACAAAAGGAATGTCTATCACTTTCCTGTTCCTTCGTGACATCTTCTAGGATGTATAGTGTTCGAATGGTTGCCATTGGTGAAATTGTAAGGTTGTTAGAAAGACATTGACACGTTTTTGGACTTTTTGTTCACATGAGTTCTTCGCTCCACTTTGGCCATTGTTAGTATATCAAACGATTATGAAAACTGATGGGGTTGGTCATTTTCGAAAGCTAGTTGGGTGGTTCTTCGAAAGGTGTAATAATATGATAGTGTCGTGTGTCAAAAATGAAAGAAAAATGGGGTGAATTGGAAGGGGGTCGCGACTGGGAATTGTGAAAACAAAAGAAATAAAACTAAAGGTGTGCTTGGGCTTATAAGCTCTTTTGGGCTTGGGGTTTCGTCTGGCCCATCAGAAAAGAAAAACAAAAAAAAAATGAAAGGGGTCCGGTTGGCTTGTTAAGTGGGTTTAAGGCCCAATGAGTCAACGGGGCCCACCTGGTGTGTTTTGAGAGTCGGGTTACAATCAAATAATATTAATGAGTGATTTCGGGAATTTTCGTAGGTTCCGGGAATATATAAATATTGTACCTTAAATATACGAAACGTATATTATAAAAATATAAACGTTTAAAATATATATTCGCGATAATTTAGACTATCTAGGTTTGTGTGCAAGCAACGTTTCTAAGCAAAAGATAATTCACATTTTACCGTTGTGATTTATATATCAAATCTTAAATATATATATATATATATATATATATATATATATATATATATATATATATATATATATATATGTTTATGTTTATATAAGTCTTAGTTTAATTATATGTTTATATATTTTAAACGTTTATATTTTTATAATATACGTTTCGTATATTTAAGGTACAATATTTATATATTCCCGGAGCCTACGAAAATTCCCGAGATTTCTCACTAATATTTTTGGACCCCGACACGATACCCGAAACAAGCTACGTGGGCCCCCAACACCCTTTGGTCCACGATTACACAATACAAACCAAACGGACTCCTCTTTTTCCTTCTTTTCTTTCTGTGGGCCGGAACCCAACCAGCAGCCCACCAGGAAACAAAGCCCAGCGAGGGGTGTTTGTTTTGTTTTAATCTCTTTGTTTTCTTTTCTTTTCCTGTCGTGATACACAGCCAAACGTACCCTATTTCTTACAATTATTATATACGACATGTACATATTGTTGCTTGTATCAATTCACCTAATGACCAAGAATCACAAACGATACAATTTGCACTCCCTCACATTCGTTTACTACCCTAAAAATGACCAAAGCAAACCATGAACGCTCCATATGAAGATAACTCCAAAACGTGGCATCTTATTTCTTCCAGCCTCCCATGCTTCCCAATGGCTACAAGATTAACCATATGCACCTTGTGAATGTCAGGAATGAATAGAGATTACTTACACAAGATCTAGCCATGTAAACTAACGATTGGACAACATTTGAGGTGCTACTATTCGCCTAACATGTCACCTTCCAACCCTTGAGAACTTATCATGTCTCTACACTTCCTACACTCACTATATAAGCTTCCCATGCAATCTCAAACACTACATACACTTATACGTACCATATTACACTAAAGTATAACGAAGGAGATAGCTTTGGAGGACAATCGGATTGCTCAAGTATACCACGACTCAAGAGATCCCAAGGAACCACGTTTGCTCGTCTTGAACCTTTGGTGGGTAGTGAATCGAACCACATAACTAGCTTTCTTCTATTCAATCCTTACGTACCAAAATATTCCACCATTTGAGGTGAGGTAAGACACTTTTACTTTCTTTTCCATATAATCACTTCCATCATTTTCAGTTTTGCACAAACATTCGCCTCATTAATTCGTGATATATAAAAAGTAACACATACATTTTACTCGTCATGTGTGATGTCGAACATACTGAGAATCGAATGATATAAAGCTTTAAAGTTAATACTCACGTTTTCTTAATGAATTGGACACGTTAGGAGTGACCTTGGACACTTTGGTATTTCTTTTCAACACTTAGAAATATTTTCAACACATTTAAATTTAACTTAGAAACTAACAAATGTCATTTACTTTGGTTAATTATTTAGTAAACGAGATTAGTAAAGTATAGTTATCTTTGCTCGTGTAATATGTACACTATACCAACAATTAGTCACAACTTCGTTTCGACCCTAATATAATCATATGGACCATTATTTTGATACGTTAAGAGTCACTTGGACACGATTTGACATATAGTAAAAAGACTTAGAATATTTTTGGCTCTAAAACTGTTTCAGAAAATGAATTGAACCCTCTAGTTTGGCCCCGTTATTTCAAAAATCTAGATACATAACATGTTATTTTTAAAACATGAACTCGTTGACAACCTGGCAAACAATTAGGAAACACATTTTGTTCGACCTTATAAGCTTATTTAGACCTTTTGCCCGACCCCTTTTGATCAAGCAAAACCAGTTTTTCTAAAACCTTAAATATTAACAAATGGGCTTATAAGTCCATTAAGCTGTTTTTAAGCTTATTGCATAAGCTGATCGTATAAGCTTATTTGTAATGTTTTTGTAACATAAAAACAAGCCCGAGACCAGGCCCAAACCTCTCGTAAGTCCTTTGGATCACAAAACATTAACGGGCCTTTAAATGAACTCGTCAAGCCCATATAGTGAAAAATAAGCTTTTTAAGGGAATAAGCTGTTCTAATAAGCTCTTTTGAACATTCTGAACTTATTGAAATAATAAAAATGATAAACTTTGACTTTGACGAAATTTGGACTAGATTTGCAAAATTTCTTAAACCGGGGACTAAAAATGCAAAAGTTGTAAACTTTGGGTCAAAACTGTAAATCTGAGTTTTCTGAGTTAAAAACAGTAAATATTGAAACTTGGAGTTATAAAATGTAATTGTTGATATTATTTGGACTTAAATTGAAACGATCGTTAACTTTGGACTAACGGTATAAAATTTGACCGTTAGAACTAAAAATGGAATTTTGGTGAAACTTAAAGGATCTTTCCGTAATTTTATTTTATAAAAACAATATTAACGTCTTATATATAAATGTGAGTATAAATTAAATGTACGTTATATTATTCGCGACTATAATTAAATTAACGATAACGACGTTACGTTATTCGTTACCTTTTGAACTTTTATCATAACATATCGTTTTCACACTTTGACTTATTCATGATGATTTTCCATCACACGTCGACCATTGATCATCATACTCACAAGTTATATGTGTATATAACTTTATATTTTTGAACTTCAAACATTTAAACGAACACGAGCCTTGTTCACAACTGAATAACTAATATTCGCGATAAAACTAGACTTAGACTATCAACTAAAACATATCATATCTTTTAGGTTGTGTGTGAAGCCGTTGCCTGGCATCGATGAGATTATATTACTACCACTACTACTGTGCTACTAAGGTGAGTTCTTAGCCCCATTTTTATAATTATTTTATAAATATTTTGGGGGAGATATATGCTCAACTACTGTCTTTACTTTCACAAGTATTTTAAACTTTCACATATTATTGTGATTTCATAGCCCACTCTTTAACTATTTTCCCGTGGGGGGATACATGCTTAAAACTCGAACACAAGTCTTTTATACCGGGTATTGAAATACCGTCAGGCCAATGTTATTTGCTTAAGTTACTATTGTCAGAAGTCCCTCGATCATGAACCTTAATCACCTGAAGGGTGAACGTAAATAATTGTGGATAGTACTATTAGTGATTGACAATCCTCGTTTGGTTGTTGGAGAAAACACCAGGCGCACTTTATTGTTCTTATAAATAGGTTATTGACAAATACCTATCTTTGGGGGCCTATTACTTACCATCATAATTCACATTTATGATTGGCTGTTAATCGTTGAGTATCATGAGCTTAAGGCAATAACAGGAACATTGATTTTTAACATATTGATTGTATGTGATTACAATACATTCTTAACTTGTGATTCAAACTCTTAAACTCAAACCTATGAATATCACTCAACTTTATGTTGACTTTAGCATGTTTATCTCAGGTAACTAAACAAGACGGATCTGGATGGCACGGAGTGGGCAAAAGCATGACAAGAATCATAATAAACTACTTATTTTCCTTCAGAATAAAACACGTTCTTAACTTAATAATGTCTTGTATCCCAGATATTTGGTATTTTGAAATAAATTAAACTTTAATACTTCACTTTGTGTTGTCTACTATGATTGTGACAAAGATCCTTGAAGTAATACCCCGAAAGTCTTCCGCTGACTTGTGTTCGAGTTTTAAGCATGTATCCCCCCACGGGAAAATAGTTAAAGAGTGGGCTATGAAATCACCTTAGTAGTACAGTGGTATCGTAGTCTCAACAAAGCAAGGAAACGGCTTCACACAATACAACCTAAAAGATAATGCAAGTTTCAGTTGATAGTCTAAATCTGGTTTTTATCGCGAATACTTGTTATTTAGTTACGAATGAATCTCGTGTTCGTTTAAGTGCCTAAAGTTCAAAAACAACGTTATATATACATATAACTCGTAAGTAAAATGATCGATGATTGATATAAAGTTAGTTTTTATAACGGAAATAAACGTATCGTTTTACAAGAAATAAATCACGTATTGTTATATCGTTTAATTATAATTACGAATATATATCGTATATATATATATATATATATATATATATATATATATATATATATATATATATATATATATATATATATATATATATATATATATGTTTATGTTTATGTTTATATAAGTCTTAGTTTAATTATATGTTTATATATGTAAAAGGTTAATATTATTTTTATAAAATAATATTTACTAAAAAAAATTCCTTTAAGTTTCCAAAATTTACATTTTTAACCCTAACGATATATATTTTACACCGTTAGTCCAAAAATATATATAATTTACAT
Source organism: Artemisia argyi (assembly GCA_030686995.1). Lineage (NCBI taxonomy): Eukaryota > Viridiplantae > Streptophyta > Magnoliopsida > Asterales > Asteraceae > Artemisia > Artemisia argyi. The sequence continues at coordinate 8,435,476 of CM060700.1, forward strand.
TTTAGGTCAAAAAGTGTCAATATTTACATTTCTCAACTCCAAGTTTTATTATTTACAGTTTCTAACCCAGAAAACTCAGATTTACAGTTTTTACCCAAAGTTTACAACTTTTGCATTTTTAGTCCCCGGTTTAAGAAATTTTGCAAAGTTAGTCCAAATTTCACCAAATTAAAAGTTCAACATTTTGACTTCTTAAATAAGCTCAGGACATTCAAATAAGTTTGTTACAACAGCTTATTAGCTTATTTTTCACTTATTTTTTAAATTGGGCCTTAACGAGTCTATTACAAGGCCCGTTAATAATTTTTGGTCCATTGGGCTTACGAGACCTTTGGGCCTGACCTTGGACTATATTTTAAGTTGTAAAAACGCTAAAAATAAGCTGATGATAACAGCTTATCGAATAAGCTCATAAACTGCTTAATGGGCTAACAAGCCCAAATCGTTATCTATTAGAAATTTGAAAACATGATTTTGGTCGATCACTTTAGCTTTAGAAAACAGTTTATACGAGTTCATAAGGTCGAATAAAAAGTGGTTCTTGATTGTTAGTCATGTTGTTTATCAGGTCGAACTTAAATATATATGGGTCATGTGTCGAAATAATTATGTACAAGGCCAAAGTAAATGATCAGTTTTGAAATTGAAAATGGTTAAAGACTTAGAAAAATTCTAAGTCTTTCGACATGGTCAAGTGACTTAAGGAACGTGTCACATTTTACGTGTGCATGTTATTTCTAGTTCGAAGTCTTTGTTTTACACGTTTACTAGCATGGTGAATAAAGAGTATAACGAATAAAATGTATGTGTCGTGTTCTTAGATTTCAAAGTAAATGAGAAAAGTAAAACGTATGAAATGAAAATAAAGAGTTTAAGGTTTCTATATTTCTCACCTCACCTCAAAAGGGTGGGAAACTAAGGGTACGTATGATTCGAATTGGTACTAGGAACGAATATGGATCACTTCACGACCCACCAAAGATGTAAAATGAGCAAATATGGTACTCTTGACTTGCTTCCACTCCTCGAACTTCTTGCAATCTTCTTGTCCCAACTCTAGCACTATACGACTTGTATTTTTGTTATGTGGTTTGTTTATGTGTGTGGATTCAATTGAGGTTGCATGAGGTCCTTATATAGGAAGTTCTAAGGTTATGATAAGTGTTAAGGTAACATGGGAAGGGTTCGTTGGTTTGTAAACGTGTGTAGCACCTCACTTATTGCCCAATCGATCATTAGCCAACAAGGAGAATGTGTCATACAATCTACTATACATTCCTGACATGAACATAGATAGTACTGTAACACCCCCAAAAGTCGTTTAATAACAGCGGAAGACTTAACATGTCAGCGGAAGACTTTCGGGGTATTACTTCAAGGATCTTTGTCACAATCATAGTAGACAACACAAAGTGAAGTATTAAAGTTTAATTTATTTCAAAATACCAAATATCTGGGATACAAGACATTATTAAGTTAAGAACGTGTTTTATTCTGAAGGAAAATAAGTAGTTTATTATGGTTCTTGTCATGCTTTTGCCCACTCCGTGCCATCCAGATCCGTCTTGTTTAGTTACCTGAGATAAACATGCTAAAGTCAACATAAAGTTGAGTGATATTCATAGGTTTGAGTTTAAGAGTTTGAATCACAAGTTAAGAATGTATTGTAATCACATACAATAAAAAAAATCAATGTTCCTGTTATTGCCTTAAGCTCATGATACTCAACGATTAACAGCCAATCATAAATGTGAATTATGATGGTAAGTAATAGGCCCCCAAAGATAGGTATTTGTCAATAACCTATTTATAAGAACAATAAAGTGCGCCTGGTGTTTTCTCCAACAACCAAACGAGGATTGTCAATCACTAATAGTACTATCCACAATTATTTACGTTCACCCTTCAGGTGATTAAGGTTCATGATCGAGGGACTTCTGACAATAGTAACTTAAGCAAATAACATTGGCCTGACGGTATTTCAATACCCGGTATAAAAGACTTGTGTTCGAGTTTTAAGCATGTATCCCCCCACGGGAAAATAGTTAAAGAGTGGGCTATGAAATCACCTTAGTAGTACAGTGGTATCGTAGTCTCAACAAAGTAAGGAAACGGCTTCACACAATACAACCTAAAAGATAATGCAAGTTTCAGTTGATAGTCTAAATCTGGTTTTTATCGCGAATACTTGTTATTTAGTTACGAATGAATCTCGTGTTCGTTTAAGTGCCTAAAGTTCAAAAACAACGTTATTGTCACAACTCACCATTTCAGGTCATTTCGGGAACTTTGGAAAAACACTATTCATAAATTACTATTCATCAAAACACTATTCATCGTTTTACTATTCATCATTTTCGAGGTCATTTTGATATTCTGAGAAACATTTGGGAAATTTACTATTCACTAAACACTATTCATTTCCGGAAAAGTTTTCACTATTCACTTGCATTACTCATTTCATCGTAAATTTAGTTTACGGGTATTCAAATTCGCGTAACCGGATTGGTTTAGGTGCGAATTCATTTCATTAGTGTTAAGAACACTGCATACGGACTGGAGATAGTCTGCATATCATCATAACAGCATTTTCATGTTATACCACTCTCAGGATTTTCAAATTTATATATTTGATACATTTAACGTTTTTACGTATAAGTATTTATAGTAAACGTTAACACCCGGTTTATACACGACGAATATATCTAAATATTCCCACAATGGTCCCGACATATTTTTATATCCATTTTAACATCATAAAAGTTATAACATTCAGTTACCCAGTATTTTGGAAATTTATTTTATTTATAACGTACGCGTATGAATATAACGACGGTTTTCGTGAAAACTAAACAATAATCACCCGATCACTCAGTAAATGTACCCAACATATTTTTAATATGTTTTTATCATTATTATGACTTTATTTCATCCCGGTTAACTTCATGAACGTTTATTGCTATTAAACCCGGTACCCGATTTTAACGAATAACACGTAATAACACTTAACGTTACACTAAATTCCTAATTAAATAACAAGTACCCCTACCCCCCCTTTTTTCTCTTTGAAAACCGGCCACATGATACACCCTTTAACCTTATGCATTAACTTCCTAATACTAAACTAATAAACCTCTAAATATAAACTTTAACCAAAAACTAGAAATCATAACTTACACTTTTTAGTAAGAAAGAAAAGTTTCTCATCTCCTTCCTCTCCTTTGCAAACCCACGACCCAAACCATAATCATAGATCAAGTGATCATTTTTCAAAAGCTAAAGCACCAAACTTGTTCATTATACTTGCCTAATCAAGAATCAATCAAGAAAAACACAAGAAATCCAAGCATAATCATCATCTAATCATCTCATTTTATCAAGTAAGTTATCAACTTTATTTTTACATGAAACATCTTATATTTACTTGTATTTCATGATTTCCATGCTAAAAACCATGTACAACTAGCTATACCACCACTTATTTTGTCAAAAATGGAACATACAAACCCTAACTTTTTATTTATGAATCCCCTTGCTATAATAACTTGGTTAGGAGTCCATGGCACCCTAAGAAGGTGTATGGTAGGATTAGATTAGCTATGTGGTGATTACAAGAGGTTTGGTGATGGTAGAAATTAGTTATAAACCTTGAAAACTTGATTTGGAACCTATTTTAGACATGCTGTCCCGTTTTGTAAAAATCTGGAAAATCAGTAAACACCAAGGGAACTTTGGCAAAATTTTTAGAAAATACTTTCAAAAACGAATCCGTAGGCGAAAGAACGGATTAAAAAGAGTTTATAACGAAGAAGTTATGATTTTTGCAAGATTGTTGACGAAAAGTATTTTTCTGAAAATGTTTGCTGTTGGACGTTTTTCATTGGACAAAAAGAGACTTTAGACGTAACCCGGAGGAGCCGAGCTTTCCAAAATATATTACTACATACTAAGACGTAACCGTGGACATAAAGAACAAGTAAAACGGACAAGTAACGACAAAGATATTCACGTTTGAATATCGGCTAAAACCATTCTTATTTGACAGCTTTTAATAAAATTTGGCACAAAAACTACGAAGTACTTTTATAAGCTAGAGATAATATTAAGTACCAAGCTTTATAACTAATGCAGTATTAGTTATTACTAGTATGTTTTCATCATTTCAAGGCGATATTACAAGGATTACAACCCGAGGATTTCAACACTAACATGGAAATATACGATATATATATATAAGTATATATATATATTACAACTAGCTTATTATATTTTCTAATAGCAATATTTTTCCAAATTCTTGGATTATATATTTTTGATAACACAAGTGTTTTTCCAAAGAGTAGAGTGGTATAGAAACATGAGCATGGACATTCATAACATCATTTGGTGATCTAAATGAGATCATTCATCATTCATTTTAGGTTGCGGCAGATAACCGTGCATTGTTGTCCTTAACATTCCGTTGCATTGTACTATTACTTCGAGGTGAGTCATAGCCCCTACTCTTTTAATTGTTCTATCAACTCTTTGGGGGAGATACATGCTACTACTTGCTTACTTGTACGGATTCACATAACATTATACTTGATTACATTATACTTGATTTCATTATTCTTGATTACATACATACCTGATTGATACATGCACACATACTTACTATTATACTTTGGGAAATGGCACCCAGTAATCATACACACATACAGATTTCCAATGGCCCTAGATTAAGTTGCTGGGCACAACCATGGATACATACATACAGACTTCCAATGGCCCCAGATTAAGTTGCTGGACACAACCATTGAGACATACATACAAACATGAGGTCTTCGGAGATGAAGTGTAGACTCACTAATAATTGCTTAACTGTTGTTATGAACTCATACGTATCTTAATCCTATTATATTGTAGCAGTGGGTTGTAAACACACAGGTTACAAGTCTCTTATGGCGGGACTTGCAACTGAGTGGATTTACGATGCCTTTGCTGAGTGAACATTCTTTATAGACTTTTCATCTGTATTAAGGCAAACTCTATGAACTCACCAACCTTTGTGTTGACACTTTAAGCATGTTTATCTCAGGTTAGAAAGGCGATAGCAGGTATGTGGAGCTGAGAGTCTTAGGGCATGCTTTTGGAGACTTTCACTTTTATCGTTTACCATTCGATACACTTTAAAAACTTATGTATTATTCTACTTTGGGATCTTTGTTTTGTAAACTATGACTTTTATCTATTCGAATGGTAACTTTTCAAAAACGTCTCGTTTAGAGTTCGTTTTCTATATCTTGTACCTTGTGCCCTGAAGTAGCATCCCTATGACACAGTCTTCCGCTGCGGTATTTTGGGGGTGTTACAGATTGGTATCAGAGCCTTGGTTATAGAGAACTAGGTTGTTTTAGAGTCTAGACTATAACTACATACATGTAGACTCTCCTCCCTATCGCCTTGCACTTTACATACACTTACGCTTGCTGGTAATTTATTTATTTTTGGACCCACGCTATTAGATACTTTGTAGAAACCGTTAGAAACTAGACTTCCCAGTGACTTTAACACTTAAGGGAGAACCTTTTGTTCCTTCGTACTAAGCGTGACATTCCCTAGATGCCCATTTAAGCAACGTCTACCACTGAGATATGTGTGCCTGGTGATATGTACACTTGTGAAAGGAAACATTTATAATTGTGGTGGCCAACATAATTATAAGTGCTTCACGACACACGTGGACATATGACTATGCAGATGTAGATCGGTGTTGGCACAACTTAGGAAACAACTGGTAGCACGATATTATATACGAGGATGTTAAGTATAGACTTTGGATAATCAACGGTTTTCCCTCATCTTTGACGTTCACTAAATGTCCTTCCTCTCAAGAAATCATGGCACCAAAGAGAGTGACTCGTAGCTCTGTTCGAGGAGGTAGAGGAGCTGCTAATGACACTAGTAACCCAAGTAACGATGGTGGAAGAACTGGTGGACGTGGAGGTAGAGGAGGTGGTCACGGAGTTGAAAACAATGATAACAACGACGGTGGAAATACTGATTTTGAAGCCATCATCGCTCGACAACTTGAAAACTTTCTCCCCACTATTGTCACTCAAGTTGGCGATCATATGAATAACTTGGCAAACCACGAAAGCGGAATTAACAACACCAATGGTATAGGCCAGAATGGTAATGGCAACAACATCATTAGGACTGGATGTACGTATAAGGAATTTACGTCATGCAAGCCAATTGATTTCAATGGTGTAGGAGGCGCGTTGGTGTATACTCGATGGGTTGAAAAGATGGAGACGGTGATTGACATTAGTAACTGTGCAGCACATCAAATGGTGAAGTATTCCATGTGCTTACTATCAGGAAAGGCATTGACATGGTGGAATACGCAGATTCAAGCTAGGGGTAGAGCGGCAGCTGTAGGTATGACATGGGACGATTTTAAGGCATTATTGAAAGAGGAATACTGCCCGGATAACGAGATGCAGAAGCTGGAGGATGAACTCTATCATCACTCTATGATAGGGGCTGGACATGCAGCCTACACAGATCGATTCCATGAATTAGCCAGACTAGTTCCACACCTAGTTACCCCTGAGTCCAAGAGGATCGAGAGGTACATATATGGTCTTGTCCCAGAAATTCGTGGGACTGTGAAAACAACTGAGCCTTCTACAATTCAGAGTGCAATATTGAGAGCAGGGACTCTGACAGATGAGATGGTTAGAAATGGAAGCTTGAGGAACAGTGATAAAAGGAAGGGAACAAGCGAGTCAAACAAGCAAATGGGCACAATAGCTGACAACAAAAGGGCAAGGACCTTTGCGGCAACTAATCCTGGTCAGAAAGAGTATTTAGGCCCGCATCCTAAATGTACGAAATGTAACTTTCATCATCAAAAGATTGCGCCCTGCCGTGTGTGTGCATTTTGCAGACAGTCTAGTCATTTTACAAACCAGTGTAGAGAACTAGCAAATGTGGGCAATATGATGAACAACCAAAGGACATGCTATGAATGTAACAGCCCGGATCACTTTCGGAACAACTGTCCTAAGTTGAAAAGAAATCTTAACCAAGGAGGCAATCGTCCAAACTTAGCAGCAGCAATTGAAGGGCCACGAGATGAGGCCAATGAGATTCCACCCGCAATTGGCAGAGCTTACTTCTTAGGAAATCCTATCACCCAACATGTCCGCGGTAGCATAACGGGTACATTCTCTTGAACAACTATCGTATTTTAGTAGCACTTAAGTCTTAATATAGGACCTATACACAACATTGACTAATCTGAGACCTAGCAGCATTAACCTTAGTCATACTAACATTAGTAATTTGATTAGTGTAAGCAATTCCAAAGTCGAGCCAATCTTTCAAAAGATCTTTTTCAAGGATGTTGAATCCAGACCTTGATTTTTAGTTTAGTTCTAGTGACTGTTCTTGTTTGATTGGGTTGCGAAAATCAAGCTAAAAGTTAAAGTCATCACTCAAACCGATTTAGCCTAATTTCATGACTGTTCTTGTTTGATTGGGTTGTGGGATTAAGTGAAAATCGGTTACCCAAAGGATTAACCTAAAGGAGGTCTTTTGAGGATTATGCTCGGGATTGGGAAGGTTTGCCTCATCAAGTCTGACCACGAGAACGTACCTATTTGGATAGGAAACCCACATACATAAGCTTTGACACATTTTCTTAAACACACACGTAACTGATTAACATTAACTGAACTTCGGGACGAAGTTCCTTTTAGAGGGGAAGACTGTCACAACTCACCATTTCAGGTCATTTCGGGAACTTTGGAAAAACACTATTCATAAATTACTATTCATCAAAACACTATTCATCGTTTTACTATTCATCATTTTCGAGGTCATTTTGATATTCTGAGAAACATTTGGGAAATTTACTATTCACTAAACACTATTCATTTCCGGAAAAGTTTTCACTATTCACTTGCATTACTCATTTCATCGTAAATTTAGTTTACGGGTATTCAAATTCGCGTAACCGGATTGGTTTAGGTGCGAATTCATTTCATTAGTGTTAAGAACACTGCATACGGACTGGAGATAGTCTGCATATCATCATAACAGCATTTTCATGTTATACCACTCTCAGGATTTTCAAATTTATATATTTGATACATTTAACGTTTTTACGTATAAGTATTTATAGTAAACGTTAACACCCGGTTTATACACGACGAATATATCTAAATATTCCCACAATGGTCCCGACATATTTTTATATCCATTTTAACATCATAAAAGTTATAACATTCAGTTACCCAGTATTTTGGAAATTTATTTTATTTATAACGTACGCGTATGAATATAACGACGGTTTTCGTGAAAACTAAACAATAATCACCCGATCACTCAGTAAATGTACCCAACATATTTTTAATATGTTTTTATCATTATTATGACTTTATTTCATCCCGGTTAACTTCATGAACGTTTATTGCTATTAAACCCGGTACCCGATTTTAACGAATAACACGTAATAACACTTAACGTTACACTAAATTCCTAATTAAATAACAAGTACCCCTACCCCCCCTTTTTTCTCTTTGAAAACCGGCCACATGATACACCCTTTAACCTTATGCATTAACTTCCTAATACTAAACTAATAAACCTCTAAATATAAACTTTAACCAAAAACTAGAAATCATAACTTACACTTTTTAGTAAGAAAGAAAAGTTTCTCATCTCCTTCCTCTCCTTTGCAAACCCACGACCCAAACCATAATCATAGATCAAGTGATCATTTTTCAAAAGCTAAAGCACCAAACTTGTTCATTATACTTGCCTAATCAAGAATCAATCAAGAAAAACACAAGAAATCCAAGCATAATCATCATCTAATCATCTCATTTTATCAAGTAAGTTATCAACTTTATTTTTACATGAAACATCTTATATTTACTTGTATTTCATGATTTCCATGCTAAAAACCATGTACAACTAGCTATACCACCACTTATTTTGTCAAAAATGGAACATACAAACCCTAACTTTTTATTTATGAATCCCCTTGCTATAATAACTTGGTTAGGAGTCCATGGCACCCTAAGAAGGTGTATGGTAGGATTAGATTAGCTATGTGGTGATTACAAGAGGTTTGGTGATGGTAGAAATTAGTTATAAACCTTGAAAACTTGATTTGGAACCTATTTTAGACATGCTGTCCCGTTTTGTAAAAATCTGGAAAATCAGTAAACACCAAGGGAACTTTGGCAAAATTTTTAGAAAATACTTTCAAAAACGAATCCGTAGGCGAAAGAACGGATTAAAAAGAGTTTATAACGAAGAAGTTATGATTTTTTGCAAGATTGTTGACGAAAAGTATTTTTCTGAAAATGTTTGCTGTTGGACGTTTTTCATTGGACAAAAAGAGACTTTAGACGTAACCCGGAGGAGCCGAGCTTTCCAAAATATATTACTACATACTAAGACGTAACCGTGGACATAAAGAACAAGTAAAACGGACAAGTAACGACAAAGATATTCACGTTTGAATATCGGCTAAAACCATTCTTATTTGACAGCTTTTAATAAAATTTGGCACAAAAACTACGAAGTACTTTTATAAGCTAGAGATAATATTAAGTACCAAGCTTTATAACTAATGTAGTATTAGTTATTACTAGTATGTTTTCATCATTTCAAGGCGATATTACAAGGATTACAACCCGAGGATTTCAACACTAACATGGAAATATACGATATATATATATAAGTATATATATATATTACAACTAGCTTATTATATTTTCTAATAGCAATATTTTTCCAAATTCTTGGATTATATATTTTTGATAACACAAGTGTTTTTCCAAAGAGTAGAGTGGTATAGAAACATGAGCATGGACATTCATAACATCATTTGGTGATCTAAATGAGATCATTCATCATTCATTTTAGGTTGCGGCAGATAACCGTGCATTGTTGTCCTTAACATTCCGTTGCATTGTACTATTACTTCGAGGTGAGTCATAGCCCCTACTCTTTTAATTGTTCTATCAACTCTTTGGGGGAGATACATGCTACTACTTGCTTACTTGTACGGATTCACATAACATTATACTTGATTACATTATACTTGATTTCATTATTCTTGATTACATACATACCTGATTGATACATGCACACATACTTACTATTATACTTTGGGAAATGGCACCCAGTAATCATACACACATACAGATTTCCAATGGCCCTAGATTAAGTTGCTGGGCACAACCATGGATACATACATACAGACTTCCAATGGCCCCAGATTAAGTTGCTGGACACAACCATTGAGACATACATACAAACATGAGGTCTTCGGAGATGAAGTGTAGACTCACTAATAATTGCTTAACTGTTGTTATGAACTCATACGTATCTTAATCCTATTATATTGTAGCAGTGGGTTGTAAACACACAGGTTACAAGTCTCTTATGGCGGGACTTGCAACTGAGTGGATTTACGATGCCTTTGCTGAGTGAACATTCTTTATAGACTTTTCATCTGTATTAAGGCAAACTCTATGAACTCACCAACCTTTGTGTTGACACTTTAAGCATGTTTATCTCAGGTTAGAAAGGCGATAGCAGGTATGTGGAGCTGAGAGTCTTAGGGCATGCTTTTGGAGACTTTCACTTTTATCGTTTACCATTCGATACACTTTAAAAACTTATGTATTATTCTACTTTGGGATCTTTGTTTTGTAAACTATGACTTTTATCTATTCGAATGGTAACTTTTCAAAAACGTCTCGTTTAGAGTTCGTTTTCTATATCTTGTACCTTGTGCCCTGAAGTAGCATCCCTATGACACAGTCTTCCGCTGCGGTATTTTGGGGGTGTTACAGTTATATATACATATAACTCGTAAGTAAAATGATCGATGATTGATATAAAGTTAGTTTTTATAACGGAAATAAACGTATCGTTTTACAAGAAATAAATAACGTATTGTTATATCGTTTAATTATAATTACGAATATATATCGTATATATATATATATATATATATATATATATATATATATATATATATATATATATATATAAGTTTATGTTTATATAAGTCTTAGATTAATTATATGTTTATATATGTAAAAGGTTGATATTATTTTTATAAAATAATATTTACTGAAAATTCCTTTAAGTTTCCAAAATTTACATTTTTAACCCTAACGATATATATTTTACACCGTTAGTCCAAAAATATATATAATTTACATTTTAGGTCAAAAAGTGTCAATATTTACATTTCTCAACTCCAAGTTTTATTATTTACAGTTTCTAACCCAGAAAATTCAGATTTACAGTTTTTACCCAAAGTTTACAACTTTTGCACTTTTAGTGCCCGGTTTAAGAAATTTTGCAAACTTAGTCCAAATTTCACCAAATTAAAAGTTCAACATTTTGACTTCTTAAATAAGCTCAGGACATTCAAATAAGTTTATTACAACAGCTTATTAGCTTATTTTTCACTTATTTTCTAAATTGGGCCTTAACGAGTCTATTACAAGGCCCGTTAATAATTTTTGGTCCATTGGGCTTACGAGACCTTTGGGCCTGACCTTGGACTATATTTTAAGTTGTAAAAACGCTAAAAATAAGCTGATGATAACAGCTTATCGAATAAGCTCATAAACTGCTTAATGGGCTAACAAGCCCAAATCTTTAACCATTTTCAATTTCAAAACTGATCATTTACTTTGGCCTTGTACATAATTATTTCGACACATGACCTATATATATTTAAGTTCGACCTGATAAACAACATGACTAACAATCAAGAACCACTTTTTATTCAAACACCCCCAAAAGTCGTTTAATAACAGCGGAAGACTTAACATGTCAGCGGAAGACTTTCGGGGTATTACTTCAAGGATCTTTGTCACAATCATAGTAGACAACACAAAGTGAAGTATTAAAGTTTAATTTATTTCAAAATACCAAATATCTGGGATACAAGACATTATTAAGTTAAGAACATGTTTTATTCTGAAGGAAAATAAGTAGTTTATTATGGTTCTTGTCATGCTTTTGCCCACTCCGTGCCATCCAGATCCGTCTTGTTTAGTTACCTGAGATAAACATGCTAAAGTCAACATAAAGTTGAGTGATATTCATAGGTTTGAGTTTAAGAGTTTGAATCACAAGTTAAGAATGTATTGTAATCACATACAATAAAAAAAAAAAAAAATCAATGTTCCTGTTATTGCCTTAAGCTCATGATACTCAACGATTAACAGCCAATCATAAATGTAAATTATGATGGTATGTAATAGGCCCCCAAAGATAGGTATTTGTCAATAACCTATTTATAAGAACAATAAAGTGCGCCTGGTGTTTTCTCCAACAACCAAACGAGGATTGTCAATCACTAATAGTACTATCCACAATTATTTACGTTCACCCTCCAAGTGATTAAGGTTCATGATCAAGGGACTTCTGACAATAGTAACTTAAGCAAATAACATTGGCCTGACGGTATTTCAATACCCGGTATAAAAGACTTGTGTTCGAGTTTTAAGCATGTATCTCCCCCACGGGAAAATAGTTAAAGAGTGGGCTATGAACTCACCTTAGTAGTACAGTGGTATCGTAGTCTCAATAAAGCAAGGAAACGGCTTCACACAACACAACCTAAAAGATAATGCAAGTTTCAGTTGATAGTCTAAATCTGGTTTTATCGCGAATACTTGTTATTTAGTTACGAACGAATCTCGTGTTTGTTTAAGTGCTTAAAGTTCAAAAACAAAGTTATATATACATATAACTTGTAAGTAAAAATGATCGATGATTGATATAAAGTTAGTTTTTATAACGGAAATAAAATAAACGTATTGTTTTACAAGAAATAATTAACGTATTGTTATATCGTTTAATTATAATTACGAATATATATCGTATATATATATATATATATATATATATATATATATATATATATATATATATATATATATATATATATGTTTATGTTTATATAAGTCTTAGTTTAATTATATGTTTATATATGTAAAAGGTTAATATTATTTTTATAAAATAATATTTACTAAAAAAAATTCCTTTAAGTTTCCAAAATTTACATTTTTAACCCTAACGATATATATTTTACATCGTTAGTCCAAAAATATATATAATTTACATTTTAGGTCAAAAAGTGTCAATATTTACATTTCTCAACTCCAAGTTTTATTATTTACAGTTTCTAACCCAGAAAACTCAGATTTACAGTTTTTACCCAAAGTTTACAACTTTTGCATTTTTAGTCCCCGGTTTAAGAAATTTTGCAAAGTTAGTCCAAATTTCACCAAATTAAAAGTTCAACATTTTGACTTCTTAAATAAGCTCAGGACATTCAAATAAGTTTATTACAATAGCTTATTAGCTTATTTTTCACTTATTTTCTAAATTGGGCCTTAACGAATCTATTACAAGGCCCGTTAATAATTTTTGGTCCATTGGGCTTACGAGACCTTTGGGCCTGACCTTGGACTATATTTTAAGTTGTAAAAACGCTAAAAATAAGCTGATGATAACAGCTTATCGAATAAGCTCATAAACTGCTTAATGGGCTAACAAGCCCAAATCGTTATCTATTAGAAATTTGAAAACATGATTTTGGTCGATCACTTTAGCTTTAGAAAACAGTTTATACGAGTTCATAAGGTCGAATAAAAAGTGGTTCTTGATTGTTAGTCATGTTGTTTATCAGGTCGAACTTAAATATATATGGGTCATGTGTCGAAATAAATATGTACAAGGCCAAAGTAAATGATCAGTTTTGAAATTGAAAATGGTTAAAGACTTAGAAAAATTCTAAGTCTTTCGACATGGTCAAGTGACTTAAGGAACGTGTCACATTTTACGTGTGCATGTTATTTCTAGTTCGAAGTCTTTGTTTTACACGTTTACTAGCATGGTGAATAAAGAGTATAACGAATAAAATGTATGTGTCGTGTTCTTAGATTTCAAAGTAAATGAGAAAAGTAAAACGTATGAAATGAAAATAAAGAGTTTAAGGTTTCTATATTTCTCACCTCACCTCAAAAGGGTGGGAAACTAAGGGTACGTATGATTCAAATTGGTACTAGGAACGAATATGGTTCACTTCACGACCCACCAAAGATGTAAAATGAGCAAATATGGTACTCTTGACTTGCTTCCACTCCTCGAACTTCTTGCAATCTTCTTGTCCCAACTCTAGCACTATACGACTTGTATTTTTGTTATGTGGTTTGTTTATGTGTGTGGATTCAATTAAGGTTGCATGAGGTCCTTATATAGGAAGTTCTAAGGTTATGATAAGTGTTAAGGTAACATGGGAAGGGTTCGTTGGTTTGTAAACGTGTGTAGCACCTCACTTATTGCCCAATAGATCATTAGCCAACAAGGAGAATGTGTCATACAATCTACTATACATTCCTGACATGAACATAGATAGTATTGTTGTCATTGGGGATCATGGGAGGTTTGTGAAGAGTTTGTGATACGTTTTGGTTTTATGTGTCATACGGTTTTGGGAGTTTACTTGAGATAGTTTTGAAGTGACAAATGAAGGTGGAATTGAACGAGATTTGTCATTCATGAAAGTTAGCTAGGTGATGAAACAAGTTATGTAATAATATACATGGGTTGTGTGTCGAAAAATGAAGTAACTAGGGGTGTTCCTTGGCTCGATCGTGGCTGGAAACAAAAGAAAAAGAAAAGAAAACGGACCGGGAAATGGGCTTGTGGGTTTTGGGTTGCTTCGGTTCAAAATAGAAAAGAGAAAAGAAATAGAACATGGTCCGGTTTGGGTTTAACACTAGAATGTGGGGCCCATATACGTTATTTATTTCTTGTAAAACGATACGTTTATTTTCGTTATAAAAACTAACTTTATACCAATCATCGATCATTTTACTTATGAGTTATATGTATATATAACGTTGTTTTTGAACTTTAGGCACTTAAACGAACACGAGATTCATTCGTAACTAAATAACAAGTATTCGCGATAAAAACCAGATTTAGACTATCAACTGAAACTTGCATTATCTTTTAGGTTGTATTGTGTGAAGCCGTTTCCTTGCTTTGTTGAGACTACGATACCACTGTACTACTAAGGTGATTTCATAACCCACTCTTTAACTATTTTCCCGTGGGGGGATACATGCTTAAAACTCGAACACAAGTCTTTTATACCGGGTATTGAAATACCGTCAGGCCAATGTTATTTGCTTAAGTTACTATTGTCAGAAGTCCCTCGATCATGAACCTTAATCACCTGAAGGGTGAACGTAAATAATTGTGGATAGTACTATTAGTGATTGACAATCCTCGTTTGGTTGTTGGAGAAAACACCAGGCGCACTTTATTGTTCTTATAAATAGGTTATTGACAAATACCTATCTTTGGGGGCCTATTACTTACCATCATAATTCACATTTATGATTGGCTGTTAATCGTTGAGTATCATGAGCTTAAGGCAATAACAGGAACATTGATTTTTAACATATTGATTGTATGTGATTACAATACATTCTTAACTTGTAATTCAAACTCTTAAACTCAAACCTATGAATATCACTCAACTTTATGTTGACTTTAGCATGTTTATCTCAGGTAACTAAACAAGACGGATCTGGATGGCACGGAGTGGGCAAAAGCATGACAAGAACCATAATAAACTACTTATTTTCCTTCAGAATAAAACACGTTCTTAACCCCCAAAAGTCGTTTAATAACAGCGGAAGACTTAACATGTCAGCGGAAGACTTTCGGGGTATTACTTCAAGGATCTTTGTCACAATCATAGTAGAGAACACAAAGTGAAGTATTAAAGTTTAATTTATTTCAAAACACCAAATATCTGGGATACAAGACATTATTAAGTTAAGAACGTGTTTTATTCTGAAGGAAAATAAGTAGTTTATTATGATTCTTGTCATGCTTTTGCCCACTCCGTGCCATCCAGATCCGTCGTGTTTAGTTACCTGAGATAAACATGCTAAAGTCAACATAAAGTTGAGTGATATTCATAGGTTTGAGTTTAAGAGTTTGAATCACAAGTTAAGAATGTATTGTAATCACATACAATCAATATGTTAAAAATCAATGTTTCATAATTTAAACAACAAGTTTATTTGAAATATGTCAAAATGTTTATTTAAGCCCATGCCGGGTTACAAGCCCACTCCGTGCCTTCAAGTTCCTTCTTGTATAGTTACCTGAGATAAACATATGCTAAAAAGTGTCAACACAAAGGTTGGTGAGTTCATAGAGTTTATAGTTTAAATTGTTAATTAGAAAATGAGTGATTTCCTTATCAATTCAAAATAGTTCGTTGGGTTGCCCTTCACAGGGCCAACACCAAAATAGTAGTTTGTTTATAAATCCATTCAACACGAGATTTGAATCACAAGTTAAGAATGTATTGTAATCACATACAATAAAAAAATCAATGTTTCTGTTATTGCCTTAAGCTCATGATACTCAACGATTAACAGCCAATCATAATCTCAAGTTATGACGGTAAGTAGTAGGCCCTCAAGATAGGTATTTGCCAATAACCTATAATAAGAACAATAAAGTGCGCCTGGTGTTTTCTCTAACAACCAAACGAGTTATATGTATATATAACGTTGTTTTTGAACTTTAGGCACTTAAACGAACACGAGATTCATTCGTCACTAAATAACAAGTATTCGCGATAAAAACCAGATTTAGACTATCAACTGAAACTTGCATTATCTTTTAGGTTGTATTGTGTGAAGCCGTTTCCTTGCTTTGTTGAGACTACGATACCACTGTACTACTAAGGTGATTTCATAGCCCACTCTTTAACTATTTTCCCGTGGGGGGATACATGCTTAAAACTCGAACACAAGTCTTTTATACCGGGTATTGAAATACCGTCAGGCCAATATTATTTGCTTAAGTTACTATTGTCAGAAGTCCCTCGATCATGAACCTTAATCACCTGAAGGGTGAACGTAAATAATTGTGGATAGTACTATTAGTGATTGACAATCCTCATTTGGTTGTTGGAGAAAACACCAGGCGCACTTTATTGTTCTTATAAATAGGTTATTGACAAATACCTATCTTCGGGGGCCTATTACTTACCATCATAATTCACATTTATGATTGGCTGTTAATCGTTGAGTATCATGAGCTTAAGGCAATAACAGGAACATTGATTTTTAACATATTGATTGTATGTGATTACAATACATTCTTAACTTGTGATTCAAACTCTTAAACTCAAACCTATGAATATCACTCAACTTTATGTTGACTTTAGCATGTTTATCTCAGGTAACTAAACAAGACGGATCTGGATGGCACGGAGTGGGCAAAAGCATGACAAGAACCATAATAAACTACTTATTTTCCTTCAGAATAAAACACGTTCTTAACTTAATAATGTCTTGTATCCCAGATATTTGGTATTTTGAAATAAATTAAACTTTAATACTTCACTTTGTGTTGTCTACTATGATTGTGACAAAGATCCTTGAAGTAATACCCCGAAAGTCTTCCGCTGACATGTTAAGTCTTCCGCTGTTATTAAACGACTTTTGGGTGTTACTTCGAGGATCTTTATCACAATCATAGAAAACGACACAAAATTGACGCTTTAAAGTTTAATTCATTCAAAATACCAAATATTCGAAACATCAAGATTTTTCATAGTTTAAACAACAAATTTATTTGAAATGTGTCAAAATGTTTATTTAAGCCCATGCCGGGTTACAAGCCCACTCCGTGCCTTCAAGTTCCTTCTTGTTTAGTTACCTGAGATAAACACATGCTAAAAGTGTCAACACAAAGGTTGGTGAGTTCATAGAGTTTATAGTTTTGAATATCGATTTCCAAAATCAAAGAGTTTATGATTCCATAGAAGTTTTAATTACAGTTGATTATCAAATTAAAGTGTGAGTAAATCCATAATATTCATAGCTTAAATCGTTGATTTATCAAAATCAGAAAATGAGTGATTTCCTTATTAATTCAAAAATAGTCCGTTGGTTTGCCCTTTTCACCGGGTCAACATCAAAAATAGTAATTGGTTTATAAATCCATTTAACACGAGTTTCGATATTTGGGCCACGTTGTTGCATCCATAACATAAACAGTTTACGGGAACCGTATTTAAACAGTTGAAACTGTATCCGAACAGTTTGTAGAGAACCGTATTTAAACAGTTGAAACTGTATCCAAACAGTTTGCGGGGAACCGTATTTAAACAGTTGAAACTGTATCCAAACAGTGTGTGGAGAACCGTATTTAAACAGTTGAAACCGTATTTAAACAGTTTGTTCCATAATTCCAAATATCGGTAGTAAAATCGTTAGAAAAGTTGTTACACATACATTTCTTCCAAAGAGTTTATAAAACAGTTAAACGATAGAAAGTGTAGCTATGAACTTATAGTAATATGTAAATAGTTAACGAGTACTTGTAAAAGTATAAAACAATAGTTAAGCATGTATCTCCCCCAAAAACGTGTATAAATCATTATAAAACAATTAAGAGTAGGGGCTATGACTCACCTTAGTAGTATAGTAGTAGTGGTAGTAACATAATCTCAACGATGCAAGGCAACGGCTTCACACACAACCTAAAAGATATGGCAAGTTTCAGTTGATAGTCTAAGGTATGGACATAATACTTATTTCCTTCTTTCTTCCTAAGACGTAATTGAGCTTTACATCCACAACGTTGTGATCCTCATTTCCTCCTTTTAATTACCTTGGTTACAACTTCTGTGTTATCAGTTTGTGAGTTACTAGAACTTGACTTATCATTCTTGGGCGGTGGTTTCAATCCTTCTCTAGAACAAACAAAGTATTTCACTGTAGGATTATCATTTTTTTTCCGGTTTTTCTGCCCACCCTTCCTAACTTCGAAACCAGCTTCCCTTGCATATTCTTTATAAAACTCTAGAGCTTGTTCAAGTGAATCAAACTCGGTTCCCTCCACAGGTTTTTTCTTAGCTTTGGGAATCCAAAACTTGCTGCCTGGCGATGTTGGCTGGTAACTCCCGACTTGTGGAACACTTTGAGCATCGCCTTCATTTTGGTTTTCCACAATATTATCTGATTGTGGAGTTGATGCCTCACCTGTTAAAAACAACATAATGAATTAATTAATACATAATAACGACTAAATCTTTAGGAACTTAATCTCATTTACATTAGGAAAATAGTATCAATAAACATAGTAACACACATAATAACGACTAAATCTTTAGGAAAATAATCTCGTTTACATTAGGCAAATTTTATCAATATTCATAGTGACACACATAATAACGACTGAATCTTTATCATGTTATTCAAAAGCTTACAATATGGTTTTATCTCATTTACATTAGAATATTTTACTCCATAACATCCATAAATACTAGAATCCATACGATAGGAACAATGAAAACAGAAAAAAAATATATATATTAAAAACAGGGGAATACCTTGCATGAATTCAGGCTCGGTTGTGGTATACATAACACTATAAATCACGATGTTTGCTGTGAATAAGAATGAAGGCAATTTTATTGAAATGCTTCAGGTTGGATGTGTGATAAATGATGAAGATGGTGAATTTGGTAAATGATGAGAAAAAAATAACGTATATTAATAATTAAGGCTATTAACGTGGGATTGATGGTTAAGAATCAGCGTATGAAAAATATTAAGAAGACTATAATACCCTTAAACATATAAATATTGTTTCTGATTTTCTTTTCAATGAAAAAGACACTTGGCAAAACATGATTGGTTCCTATTGTTCCTATCTTAAGCATGGTCACCACATGAACACATATCTATATATATATATATATATATATATATATATATATATATAAAGTTGTGATCGAGTTTGGTTAAACATTGCATACCATTTCCTATCACCGCATCACACGTCAATCGTATATAAGTTAATAAAATGAATATGAAGATTGTTCTTACGATTTTTTGGTGGTTCGTTGAGAAAATAAGCTCAATGATATCATGCATACCTCGATCAGCTGATGATGATAACGTAAGCTTTTTATTTCTCAAAAGAGCACAATGGTTCGTTTTTTATTTTAAAAAAATGTAATTTTTAAAAGAATGGCACGTAAATATCTTTTATCTCCTCTTAGAGCTCTCGCATCCCTAACGCCCCACCGGCGTTAACCCTTCCTTAACGCGCTTTAGCCGTTGCATGCATCGGCGTGAACGTGAAAGCTTAACTCTGCGTGTATGCTCTAACGCTGCGTGGAGGTTCTCTCTCTCTCTCTCTCTCTCTCTCTCTCTCTCTCTCTCTCTCTCTCTCTCTCTCTCTCTCTCTTTTTTGTTTAGTTTTTTTAATAGGTTTTGGTGTGTGCGCGTGTGTGTTTTCAGTGAGTGTTTTGGCGTGTGTGTGTTTTTCAGTGTGTGTGTATTTTTTCACTGTGTGTCGAGATGTAGAAAAAAGAGTTGATTTTTTCTTTTTTTTGTTCCTTATGGTTTTCTGTATTTACATTTTAGTCCTTGTGGTCTATACAGTTTTTTTTAAGTAAATAACATTTTTATTTTTAGTTATTTGTTTAAATAAAAATGTAATTTGTTTTAATTTGTATTTTAGTTTAAGGTTGAATTTGAAAATAGTTTAGTTAAAGTTGATTTATGATTGTGGGTGGTGTTTTTTTGTGAGTTAAGATGAAAAGGTTAAAGCTAATGTGACGCTAACGTGGCAGTGTGTTAAAATTTAACCTGTGTAAAATATCAACCCCAACTGTAACCGAACTTATCGAGGTAAACATAGATGATCAGTCAAGATAGATAATCACGACGAAGTCGTATCTTTTTCATGAATTATTTTTTCAAACTTAAAAACTTGCTCATTATAAAAGCTACTCCGTACTTTTTCTAATAAAACGTTCTACACATAACTTTAAATAATAATCTTGCATTTGTTTTGAGTGTGGAAGTATATTATTACATTTGAAAATTTTCTATTGTAAATTAGATTTGACACAACTAAGTTTTGAATGTATAATTGCCCTTTAAATGAAATCAACCTCTGGATTGTTGTTATCGATCAACTAATATCTACATACTAATCCTATTTCTTTTGGTACAGCGAGTACAAGACGTCCCAAGGAATAACGACGACGTTGAAAGGATCATCAACGACCGCCTACGAGAAGAAAATCAAACTAGGTTAAAAATTATATTGACAATCGTGTTTCTTGGTTGCTCCGTTTTTTTATGTATTATAGATTTACAGTACCAACTATAATATTAGGTTTTAGCGATATTTACTTAAAAGATACTGGCATAGAGTATATGTCTGCCAAAATCAAAATAAATAACGGCAGCGTATCACTCGAACCAGCAATAATATCCCTTAGAACTAGCTTCTTGCACAAGGGTCACATTCGGGCTTCCCCTGAAATGGCAACCTACACCCTAAGGACCAAAGGTATTAAGAATCACAATCTTAATGTTGTTTGTACAAGACAATTCGAGATTTCTGAAACCAGACGATTAACTGAGGTGAAGTTTGATCGCCGTCAAGTTTACTTAAAAGACGAACAACTCCGGGATTTCAAACATAATCTAGACCACGGAAATGTATGGATACAAGTTAACGTGTGTAACACCCCCAAAAGTCGTTTAATAACAGCGGAAGACTTAACATGTCAGCGGAAGACTTTCGGGGTATTACTTCAAGGATCTTTGTCACAATCATAGTAGACAACACAAAGTGAAGTATTAAAGTTTGATTTATTTCAAAATACCAAATATCTGGGATACAAGACATTATTAAGTTAAGAACGTGTTTTATTCTAAAGGAAAATAAGTAGTTTATTATGGTTCTTGTCATGCTTTTGCCCACTCCGTGCCATCCAGATCCGTCTTGTTTAGTTACCTGAGATAAACATGCTAAAGTCAACATAAAGTTGAGTGATATTCATAGGTTTGAGTTTAAGAGTTTGAATCACAAGTTAAGAATGTATTGTAATCACATACAATCAATATGTTAAAAATCAATGTTTCATAATTTAAACAACAAGTTTATTTGAAATATGTCAAAATGTTTATTTAAGCCCATGCCGGGTTACAAGCCCACTCCGTGCCTTCAAGTTCCTTCTTGTATAGTTACCTGAGATAAACACATGCTAAAAAGTGTCAACACAAAGGTTGGTGAGTTCATAGAGTTTATAGTTTAAATTGTTAATTAGAAAATGAGTGATTTCCTTATCAATTCAAAATAGTTCGTTGGGTTGCCCTTCACAGGGCCAACACCAAAATAGTAGTTTGTTTATAAATCCATTCAACACGAGATTTGAATCACAAGTTAAGAATGTATTGTAATCACATACAATAAAAAAATCAATGTTTCTGTTATTGCCTTAAGCTCATGATACTCAACGATTAACAGCCAATCATAATCTCAAGTTATGACGGTAAGTAGTAGGCCCTCAAGATAGGTATTTGCCAATAACCTATAATAAGAACAATAAAGTGCGCCTGGTGTTTTCTCTAACAACCAAACGAGTTATATGTATATATAACGTTGTTTTTGAACTTTAGGCACTTAAACGAACACGAGATTCATTCGTCACTAAATAACAAGTATTCACGATAAAAACCAGATTTAGACTATCAACTGAAACTTGCATTATCTTTTAGGTTGTATTGTGTGAAGCCGTTTCCTTGCTTTGTTGAGACTACGATACCACTGTACTACTAAGGTGATTTCATAGCCCACTCTTTAACTATTTTCCCATGGGGGGATACATGCTTAAAACTTGAACACAAGTCTTTTATACCGGGTATTGAAATACCGTCAGGCCAATATTATTTGCTTAAGTTACTATTGTCAGAAGTCCCTTGATCATGAACCTTAATCACCTGAAGGGTGAACGTAAATAATTGTGGATAGTACTATTAGTGATTGACAATCCTCGTTTGGTTGTTGGAGAAAACACCAGGCGCACTTTATTGTTTTTATAAATAGGTTATTGACAAATACCTATCTTTGGGGGCCTATTACTTACCATCATAATTCACGTTTATGATTGGCTGTTAATCGTTGAGTATCATGAGCTTAAGGCAATAACAGGAACATTGATTTTTAACATATTGATTGTATGTGATTACAATACATTCTTAACTTGTGATTCAAACTCTTAAACTCAAACCTATGAATATCACTCAACTTTATGTTGACTTTAGCATGTTTATCTCAGGTAACTAAACAAGACGGATCTGGATGGCACGGAGTGGGCAAAAGCATGACAAGAACCATAATAAACTACTTATTTTCCTTCAGAATAAAACACGTTCTTAACTTAATAATGTCTTGTATCCCAGATATTTGGTATTTTGAAATAAATTAAACTTTAATACTTCACTTTGTGTTGTCTACTATGATTGTGACAAAGATCCTTGAAGTAATACCCCGAAAGTCTTCCGCTGACATGTTAAGTCTTCCGCTGTTATTAAACGACTTTTGGGTGTTACTTCGAGGATCTTTATCACAATCATAGAAAACGACACAAAAGTGACGCTTTAAAGTTTAATTCATTCAAAATACCAAATATTCGAGACATCAAGATTTTTCATAGTTTAAACAACAAATTTATTTGAAATGTGTCAAAATGTTTATTTAAGCCCATGCCGGGTTACAAGCCCACTCCGTGCCTTCAAGTTCCTTCTTGTTTAGTTACCTGAGATAAACACATGCTAAAAGTGTCAACACAAAGGTTGGTGAGTTCATAGAGTTTATAGTTTTGAATATCGATTTCCAAAATCAAAGAGTTTATGATTCCATAGAAGTTTTAATAACAGTTGATTATCAAATTAAAGTGTGAGTAAATCCATAATATTCATAGCTTAAATCGTTGATTTATCAAAATCAGAAAATGAGTGATTTCCTTATTAATTCAAAAATAGTCCGTTGGTTTGCCCTTTTCACCGGGTCAACATCAAAAATAGTAATTGGTTTATAAATCCATTTAACACGAGTTTCGATATTTGGGCCACGTTGTTGCATCCATAACATAAACAGTTTACGGGGAACCGTATTTAAACAGTTGAAACTGTATCCGAACAGTTTGTAGAGAACCGTATTTAAACAGTTGAAACTGTATCCAAACAGTTTGCGGGGAACCGTATTTAAACAGTTGAAACTGTATCCAAACAGTGTGTGGAGAACCGTATTTAAACAGTTGAAACCGTATTTAAACAGTTTGTTCCATAATTCCAAATATCGGTAGTAAAATCGTTAGAAAAGTTGTTACACATACATTTCTTCCAAAGAGTTTATAAAACAGTTAAACGATAGAAAGTGTAGCTATGAACTTATAGTAATATGTAAATAGTTAACGAGTACTTGTAAAAGTATAAAACAATAGTTAAGCATGTATCTCCCCCAAAAACGTGTATAAATCATTATAAAATAATTAAGAGTAGGGGCTATGACTCACCTTAGTAGTATAGTAGTAGTGGTAGTAACATAATCTCAACGATGCAAGGCAACGGCTTCACACACAACCTAAAAGATATGGCAAGTTTCAGTTGATAGTCTAAGTCTGGTTATATCGCGAATATTAGTCATTAGTTGTGATCGAAACTCTTGTTTGTTTAAATGCTTAAAGTTCAAGAATAAAGTTATATATAAATATAACTTGTGAGTAAAGTGATCGATGATCGATGTGTGATGGAAAACCATCATGAATAACTCAAAGTGTTAGACGATGTGTTATGATGTATGTTTAAAAGAAATAATTAAACGTATAGTTGTGTGTGTGTATATATATATATATATATATATATATATATATATATATATATATATATATATATATATATATATATATATATCGTTAAAATTAATAATTACTTGAATATATATAACGTATATATATAAGTTAAGTTTATAAAAGATTTATATCAAATATGTATATATACATATATAATTATAGAGGAAATGCGTCAATATACATTGATTTTTATATGGCTTGTACATGTTTATCCCACTTTATAAGTTCATAAAATAGTAATATGAGTTTATAAAATATTATTCCCGAAATATCCTTCAAGTTTCACAAAGTTATAAAAACTTTTAATAAAAGTGATAACTAGTTAGGAGTGGAGGGGCTGAGAGTGTCATTTTCGCAAAGACAACAAAAAAAAGAGAATTAAAAATCTGAGAAAGGCAAGTTTCGAACCATAGACCTCTCGCTTAAGAAACATGCGCCCAAACCAACTAAGCTAAGTTACTTGTAGTGTTTTATAATCAAATGATTTGTTTATAATGCTTGTCAACCTGTGACATATTAAATTAAACTTTCACAGCTAGCATGTATTATGCATGCGTTAAGTTAGTGTTTCTTGTTCCTATTTCTAAACTGAGTTTTTGTGCTAGTATTCATGTAAGTACTTAAGCTTGTGAGTAGTTCAAGTTTACGACGAGGAGACCAAAATAAGCTCACATAAGTCGCATGACTTATATATGTGAGTTTTCGCAACTCAAAATCAAAACGAAATCACCATCTTTAAAATGGGTTTTTGACAAGTTTTGTGCGCTCGTTTTTAAGTTGGTACGTTACAAAATAAGTTTTACGTATACTGAGCTTATTATCAAGCACTCGATTTACGGGTTTGGCCTTATAAGTTCAACAGTGGTTTGTTCAAAAATGGAAGTGAAATCCTATTCAAAAGGGTTTAATGAAACGAGTGTTTGTAATTCGGTCAACATATAAAACCATTCCATTGTTCAGGGTTTTATATAACGACACATGACATGGGCATAATTATTGACAAAAACACATCGCGATGCTCCATTGTGGTTCGACCACAGTGGGTTTTGACTCGAAAATAACCCATGTTTCTTTTTGGTAATTTAAAGTTCAGAATAGTTTACTTTTAGTTTGAGTGGGTCGAACGAGCACAAGTTTATTTGGTTTATTAGTGTTAAGCCATTTCAAGTAGTCACACAAGTTTCATTAGAATACAACAAAGCCGATTTCAAAAGGTTTGCATGTGTAGAAGTACGTATATATATATATATATATATATATATATATATATATATATATATATATATATATATATAGTAGTAACCTAAGAACACAAAGAAACAAAGGATTTAAACATTAGGCTCTTACAGTGGGGATACGAGAGTGTGGTTCGAATTGAGATACGAATGAGAACCGGGAGGACTTTAGCTTCTGAGATCTTAACTCGATACGAACGTAACCCGGAAAGACTTCTTAAAAACCTTGCAAAGCAACCCAAGGGGAGTAGTATTTCTGTTTTTGCGTTTGGGTTTGATTTTATTTGTAAGAGTGAAATATAGAACGTGGTAGTAGAGGAGTATATATGGAACGAGCAAAAGATGGTTCTTAACTAGATTCGTGGTCCATGAAATCTTGGCAAAGCTTCCCGTACACAGTAGGTTTCAAGACTTAGATAAATATTGAAGTGTGATATTTTGAGTGTCTGTGTTTGGTCGAATTGCATGAAGTCTTTTTATACATGAGTTTGGCATGTGAAAGCAAGCAAAGTTAACAGGAGGTTGAGTGTTTGATCGAATAGATTGCATGCCACCTCTTCTAGTGCCCAATCGAGTCAAGTGAAGTGAGAATATAGGCAAGGAATGTGTGAGGTTATTCCTGACAGCTTCTAAGACGTGTATAGATGATTTGTATTGATTGGGGAGCAAGGGTGGTGGTTTGTAAGCTTATAAAACGTTTGCAAGTGAATTACTCAACATGTGTACAAGTTAACAGGAACGTGTTTGATGGTTTGCTTTGGCCAGTTTTGGTATAGTAAACGTACAATATTTTGAAAGACAAATGGCATTTGGGGATCCTTGAAGCAGGGTAAATTAGAGGGGGTAATAATATCGTGGGGTTGTTCGTCGAAATCGTGAGAAAAATGAGCATTTGAAATGACCTACGCGACTGGAAAAACAAAAGAAAGAAAATAATGAAAGGGGGTGTTTCGCTGGGCTTGGCCTGTTGTTGGGCTTGCTTGGCGTGGATCAGGACCAAAAAGAAAGAATGAATATTAAGTGTCCGGTTGGTGTTGCTTGGGTTTAATTCAGGCCCAAAGGGTTCTGTGGGCCCACGTAGCGTGTTTCGGGTATCGTGTCGAGGTTCAAAAATATTAGTGAGCAATCTCGGAAATTTTTGTAGGCTCCGGAATTATATAATTAGTGTACGGTAATTTAATGAAACGTATAATTTTAATTATAAATGTTTTAAATATATATATTCGCGATATTTATAGACTATCGAGGTTGTGTGTAAGCATCGTTCCTAGGCAAATGGTCAATCATAAATGTAGTAGTGATTCACATAATATGTAATGCATAATAATAAATAAATAAATAAATGTTCCTCGTAAAAATGGTATTTAATTAATGTAATATCCTTTTATTCAAATATTGATATTTACTAATCGTATGGGAAAATTATGGGAAGTTACATTACCTACCTCTTACAGGGAATTCCGTCCCGGAATTCTAGTTTAGGAGGGTTGCCAAGGGTGTCTAGGGAAAAGATGTGTGGGTACTTGGTGCGAATCTGATCCTCGCATTCCCAAGTATACTCTGGTCCTCGTTTAGAGTCCCAACGAACTTTTACGATAGGGATACGGTTTTGTTTCAGATGTTTGACTTCTCTATCCATGATTTCTACTGGTTCCTCGGTAAAAACGAGTTTATCATCAAGTTGTAATTCTTTCAATGGGATGATCAGAGATTCATCGGATAAACATTTCTTGAGGTTGACACATGAAAAGTGTTGTGAATTCGGCTAAGTTCCTCGGGTAGTTCAAGTTTATATGCCATGGGTCCAATTCTTTCTAGGATTTTGAATGGACCGATGTATCTTGGGTTTAACTTTCCCCTCTTTCCGAATCGTATCATTCCTTTCCATGGTGATACTTTTAACATAACTTTATCTCCGATCTGAAAATCCATGGGTTTTCTTTTTAGGTCGGCGTAACTTTTCTGTCGGTCTCTAGCGGTTTGTAGACGTTGTTTGATTTTGATGATTTTCTCGGTTGTCTCATGAACTAGATCCGGTCCCGTGAGTTGTATTTCTCCGACTTCTGCCCAGCAAACGGGTGATCTACACTTTCTACCGTAAAGTGCTTCGAACGGTGCTGCCTTGATACTGGTATGATAACTGTTGTTGTATGAGAATTCTGCCAATGGTAAGTGTTTGTCCCAACCTTTTCCGAAGTCTATGACACAAGCGCGTAGCATATCTTCTAAGGTTTGTATAGTTCTCTCACTTTGACCATCGGTTTGTGGGTGATAAGCTGTGCTCATATCCAGCTTTGTTCCTAAAGCTTTTTGCAATGATTTCCAAAAATGAGACGTGAAACGACTGTCACGATCTGATATAATAGAAATCGGCACTCCATGTCGTGACATAATTTCTTTCAGATATATCTGAGAATCCACACACATAAACAAACCACATAACAAAAATACAAGTCGTATAGTGCTAGAGTTGGGACAAGAAGATTGCAAGAAGTTCGAGGAGTGGAAGCAAGTCAAGAGTACCATATTTGCTCATTTTACATCTTTGGTGGGTCGTGAAGTGAACCATATTCGTTCCTAGTACCAATTCGAATCATACATACCCTTAGTTTCCCACCCTTTTGAGGTGAGGTGAGAAATATAGAAACCTTAAACTCTTTATTTTCATTTCATACGTTTTACTTTTCTCATTTACTTTGAAATCTAAGAACACGACACATACATTTTATTCGTTATACTCTTTATTCACCATGCTAGTAAACGTGTAAAACAAAGACTTCGAACTAGAAATAACATGCACACGTAAAATGTGACACGTTCCTTAAGTCACTTGACCATGTCGAAAGACTTAGAATTTTTCTAAGTCTTTAACCATTTTCAATTTCAAAAACTGATCATTTACTTTGGCCTTGTACATAATTATTTCGACACATGACCCATATATATTTAAGTTCGACCTGATAAACAACATGACTAACAATCAAGAACCACTTTTTATTCGACCTTATAAACTCGTATAAACTGTTTTCTAAAGCTAAAGTGATCGACCAAAATCATGTTTTCAAATTTCTAATAGATAACGATTTGGGCTTGTTAGCCCATTAAGCAGTTTATGAGCTTATTCGATAAGTTGTTATCATCAGCTTATTTTTAGCGTTTTTACAACTTAAAATATAGTCCAAGGTCAGGCCCAAAGGTCTCGTAAGCCCAATGGACCAAAAATTATTAACGGGCCTTGTAATAGACTCGTTAAGGCCCAATTTAGAAAATAAGTGAAAAATAAGCTAATAAGCTGTTGTAATAAACTTATTTGAATGTCCTGAGCTTATTTAAGAAGTCAAAATGTTGAACTTTTAATTTGGTGAAATTTGGACTAACTTTGCAAAATTTCTTAAACCGGGGACTAAAAATGCAAAAGTTGTAAACTTTGGGTAAAAACTGTAAATCTGAGTTTTCTGGGTTAGAAACTGTAAATAATAAAACTTGGAGTTGAGAAATGTAAATATTGACACTTTTTGACCTAAAATGTAAATTATATATATTTTTGGACTAACGGTGTAAAATATATTTCGTTAGGGTTAAAAATGTAAATTTTGGAAACTTAAAGGAATTTTTTTTTAGTTAATATTATTTTTATAATCTGTAACACCCCCAAAAGTCGTTTAATAACAGCGGAAGACTTAACATGTCAGCGGAAGACTTTCGGGGTATTACTTCAAGGATCTTTGTCACAATCATAGTAGACAACACAAAGTGAAGTATTAAAGTTTAATTTATTTCAAAATACCAAATATCTGGGATACAAGACATTATTAAGTTAAGAACGTGTTTTATTCTGAAGGAAAATAAGTAGTTTATTATGGTTCTTGTCATGCTTTTGCCCACTCCGTGCCATCCAGATCCGTCTTGTTTAGTTACCTGAGATAAACATGCTAAAGTCAACATAAAGTTGAGTGATATTCATAGGTTTGAGTTTAAGAGTTTGAATCACAAGTTAAGAATGTATTGTAATCACATACAATCAATATGTTAAAAATCAATGTTCCTGTTATTGCCTTAAGCTCATGATACTCAACTATTAACAGCCAATCATAAATGTGAATTATGATGGTAAGTAATAGGCCCCCAAAGATAGGTATTTGTCAATAACCTATTTATAAGAACAATAAAGTGCGCCTGGTGTTTTCTCCAACAACCAAACGAGGATTGTCAATCACTAATAGTACTATCCACAATTATTTACGTTCACCCTTCAGGTGATTAAGGTTCATGATCGAGGGACTTCTGACAATAGTAACTTAAGCAAATAACATTGGCCTGACGGTATTTCAATACCCGGTATAAAAGACTTGTGTTCGAGTTTTAAGCATGTATCCCCCCACGGGAAAATAGTTAAAGAGTGGGCTATGAAATCACCTTAGTAGTACAGTGGTATCGTAGTCTCAACAAAGCAAGGAAACGGCTTCACACAATACAACCTAAAAGATAATGCAAGTTTCAGTTGATAGTCTAAATCTGGTTTTTATCGCGAATACTTGTTATTTAGTTACGAATGAATCTCGTGTTCGTTTAAGTGCCTAAAGTTCAAAAACAACGTTATATATACATATAACTCGTAAGTAAAATGATCGATGATTGATATAAAGTTAGTTTTTATAACGGAAATAAACGTATCGTTTTACAAGAAATAAATAACGTATTGTTATATCGTTTAATTATAATTACGAATATATATCGTATATATATATATATATATATATATATATATATATATATATATATATATATATATATATATATATATGTTTATATAAGTCTTAGTTTAATTATATGTTTATATATGTAAAAGGTTAATATTATTTTTATAAAATAATATTTACTAAAAAAAATTCCTTTAAGTTTCCAAAATTTACATTTTTAACCCTAACGATATATATTTTACACCGTTAGTCCAAAAATATATATAATTTACATTTTAGGTCAAAAAGTGTCAATATTTACATTTCTTAACTCCAAGTTTTATTATTTACAGTTTCTAACCCAGAAAACTCAGATTTACAGTTTTTACCCAAAGTTTACAACTTTTGCATTTTTAGTCCCCGGTTTAAGAAATTTTGCAAAGTTAGTCCAAATTTCACCAAATTAAAAGTTCAACATTTTGACTTCTTAAATAAGCTCAGGACATTCAAATAAGTTTATTACAACAGCTTATTAGCTTATTTTTCACTTATTTTCTAAATTGGGCCTTAACGAGTCTATTACAAGGCCCGTTAATAATTTTTGGTCCATTGGGCTTACGAGACCTTTGGGCCTGACCTTGGACTATATTTTAAGTTGTAAAAACGCTAAAAA
Source organism: Artemisia argyi (assembly GCA_030686995.1). Classification (NCBI taxonomy): domain Eukaryota; kingdom Viridiplantae; phylum Streptophyta; class Magnoliopsida; order Asterales; family Asteraceae; genus Artemisia; species Artemisia argyi. The sequence continues at coordinate 8,466,865 of CM060700.1, forward strand.
TAAGCTGATGATAACAGCTTATCGAATAAGCTCATAAACTGCTTAATGGGCTAACAAGCCCAAATCGTTATCTATTAGAAATTTGAAAACATGATTTTGGTCGATCACTTTAGCTTTAGAAAACAGTTTATACGAGTTCATAAGGTCGAATAAAAAGTGGTTCTTGATTGTTAGTCATGTTGTTTATCAGGTCGAACTTAAATATATATGGGTCATGTGTCGAAATAATTATGTACAAGGCCAAAGTAAATGATCAGTTTTGAAATTGAAAATGGTTAAAGACTTAGAAAAATTCTAAGTCTTTCGACATGGTCAAGTGACTTAAGGAACGTGTCACATTTTACGTGTGCATGTTATTTCTAGTTCGAAGTCTTTGTTTTACACGTTTACTAGCATGGTGAATAAAGAGTATAACGAATAAAATGTATGTGTCGTGTTCTTAGATTTCAAAGTAAATGAGAAAAGTAAAACGTATGAAATGAAAATAAAGAGTTTAAGGTTTCTATATTTCTCACCTCACCTCAAAAGGGTGGGAAACTAAGGGTACGTATGATTCGAATTGGTACTAGGAACGAATATGGTTCACTTCACGACCCACCAAAGATGTAAAATGAGCAAATATGGTACTCTTGACTTGCTTCCACTCCTCGAACTTCTTGCAATCTTCTTGTCCCAACTCTAGCACTATACGACTTGTATTTTTGTTATGTGGTTTGTTTATGTGTGTGGATTCAATTGAGGTTGCATGAGGTCCTTATATAGGAAGTTCTAAGGTTATGATAAGTGTTAAGGTAACATGGGAAGGGTTTGTTGGTTTGTAAACGTGTGTAGCACCTCACTTATTGCCCAATCGATCATTAGCCAACAAGGAGAATGTGTCATACAATCTACTATACATTCCTGACATGAACATAGATAGTATTGTTGTCATTGGGGATCATGGGAGGTTTGTGAAGAGTTTGTGATACGTTTTGGTTTTATGTGTCATACGGTTTTGGGAGTTTACTTGAGATAGTTTTGAAGTGACAAATGAAGGTGGAATTGAACGAGATTTGTCATTCATGAAAGTTAGCTAGGTGATGAAACAAGTTATGTAATAATATACATGGGTTGTGTGTCGAAAAATGAAGTAACTAGGGGTGTTCCTTGGCTCGATCGTGGCTGGAAACAAAAGAAAAAGAAAAGAAAACGGACCGGGAAATGGGCTTGTGGGTTTTGGGTTGCTTCGGCTCAAAATAGAAAAGAGAAAAGAAATAGAACATGGTCCGGTTTGGGTTTAACACTAGAATGTGGGGCCCATTTAGGTGTGGGGTCCACATAGAAGGTTTAGGGAGTCGGGATAAGTTCGAGATATAATAGTGAGTGGTCTCGGGAATTTTCGTAAGCTTCGGGAATATATAAATATTGTATGGTATTTAATCGAAACGTATATTATAAAAATATAAACGTTTAAAATATATATTCGCGGTAATTAGACTATCTAGGTTTGTGTGCAAGCAACGTTTCTAAGCAAAAGATAATTCACATTTTACCGTTGTGATTTATATATCAAGTCTAATATAAAAAAAAATTTGTCATACGTAAAAGTGGGTATTTAAATAATGTAATAACTTGTAAGTATTTACTAACCGTTGAGGAAAATTACGAGAGGCTACAGTACATACACCTTACAGTGAATTCCGTCCCGGAATTCGAGTTTAGGAGGGTTGCCAAGGGTGTCTAAGAGAAGAGGTGTGGGTACTTGGTGCGAATCTGGTCCTCGCGTTCCCAAGTATACTCTGATACCAATCTGTAACACCCCCAAAAGTCGTTTAATAACAGCGGAAGACTTAACATGTCAGCGGAAGACTTTCGGGGTATTACTTCAAGGATCTTTGTCACAATCATAGTAGACAACACAAAGTGAAGTATTAAAGTTTAATTTATTTCAAAATACCAAATATCTGGGGACAAGAAGCAGAATCAGCCTTCCAACTGTTAAAACAAAAGCTTTGTGAAGCTCCAATACTAGCGTTACCCTAAGGAAGCAAAGATTTCGTGCTATATTGTGACGCTTCGTACCATGGTTTAGGTGCAGTTTTGATACAACGGGATAAGGTAATAGCTTATGCCTCACGTCAACTGAAGAAACATGAGGAAAATTACACAACCCATGATCTAGAACTAGGAGCAATAGTATTCGCTCTTAAGTTATGGAGACACTATCTATACGACACTAAGTGTATCGTATTTACAGATCACAAAAGTCTCCAACACATCCTAGATCAAAAGGATTTAAACATGAGACAACGCCGTTGGTTAGAATTGCTTAGCGATTATGATTGTGAAATCCGTTATCACCCAGGAAAGGCTAATGTAGTAGCAGATGCACTAAGCTGAAAAGAAAGACTAAAACCTCTCAGGGTTAGATCGTTAGGCATGACTATTTGTTCACCCCTCCCAACACAAATCATTATCGCCCAGAGCGAAGCTCTCAAGAAAGAAAATCGACCAATTGAAAAGATTTTTGGTATGCCGGAAAACGAAAACGGATTTGTGAAAAGATCAAATGGAATGCTTTGTTTCAAGGAAAGAAGCTGGATTCCTCTCTTCGGAGGTATTCGTGACCTCATCATGCATGAGTCTCACAAGTCAAAATACTCCATTCACCCAGGTTCCGACAAGATGTACCAAGATCTTAAGAAACTATATTGGTGGCCGAACATGAAAGCCGACATCGCTGAGTACGTCAGTAAATGTCTAACATGTTCAAGAGTAAAAGCAGAATACCAGAAACCCTCCGGATTACTCACCCAACCCGAACTCCCCATGTGGAAATGGGAACGTATTACAATGGACTTCATCACCAAACTTCCCAAAACCTCTACTGGCTACGATACGATATGGGTTATCGTTGATCGTCTCACCAAGTCAGCTCATTTCCTACCAATCAAAGAAACTGATGAAATGAACACACTTGCTCAGATATATCTGAAAGAAATTGTGTCACGACATGGAGTGCCAATTTCTATTATATCAGATCGTGACAGTCGTTTCACGTCTCATTTTTGGAAATCATTGCAAAAAGCTTTAGGAACAAAGCTGGATATGAGCACAGCTTATCACCCACAAACCGATGGTCAAAGTGAGAGAACTATACAAACCTTAGAAGATATGCTACGCGCTTGTGTCATAGACTTCGGAAAAGTTTGGGACAAACACTTACCATTGGCAGAATTCTCATACAACAACAGTTATCATACCAGTATCAAGGCAGCACCGTTCGAAGCACTTTACGGTAGAAAGTGTAGATCACCCGTTTGCTGGGCAGAAGTCGGAGAAATACAACTCACGGGACCGGATCTAGTTCATGAGACAACCGAGAAAATCATCAAAATCAAACAACGTCTACAAACCGCTAGAGACCGACAGAAAAGTTACGCCGACCTAAAAAGAAAACCCATGGATTTTCAGATCGGAGATAAAGTTATGTTAAAAGTATCACCATGGAAAGGAATGATACGATTCGGAAAGAGGGGAAAGTTAAACCCAAGATACATCGGTCCATTCAAAATCCTAGAAAGAATTGGACCCATGGCATATAAACTTGATAGTTACCTGAGATAAACATGCTAAAGTCAACATAAAGTTGAGTGATATTCATAGGTTTGAGTTTAAGAGTTTGAATCACAAGTTAAGAATGTATTGTAATCACATACAATCAATATGTTAAAAATCAATGTTCCTGTTATTGCCTTAAGCTCATGATACTCAACGATTAACAGCCAATCATAAATGTGAATTATGATGGTAAGTAATAGGCCCCCAAAGATAGGTATTTGTCAATAACCTATTTATAAGAACAATAAAGTGCGCCTGGTGTTTTCTCCAACAACCAAACGAGGATTGTCAATCACTAATAGTACTATCCACAATTATTTACGTTCACCCTTCAGGTGATTAAGGTTCATGATCGAGGGACTTCTGACAATAGTAACTTAAGCAAATAACATTGGCCTGACGGTATTTCAATACCCGGTATAAAAGACTTGTGTTCGAGTTTTAAGCATGTATCCCCCCACTGGAAAATAGTTAAAGAGTGGGCTATGAACTCACCTTAGTAGTACAGTGGTATCGTAGTCTCAACAAAGCAAGGAAACGGCTTCACACAATACAACCTCACCTCAAAAGGGTGGGAAACTAAGGGTACGTATGATTCGAATTGGTACTAGGAACGAATATGGTTCACTTCACGACCCACCAAAGATGTAAAATGAGCAAATATGGTACTCTTGACTTGCTTCCACTCCTCGAACTTCTTGCAATCTTCTTGTCCCAACTCTAGCACTATACGACTTGTATTTTTGTTATGTGGTTTGTTTATGTGTGTGGATTCAATTGAGGTTGCATGAGGTCCTTATATAGGAAGTTCCAAATAAATTAAACTTTAATACTTCACTTTGTGTTGTCTACTATGATTGTGACAAAGATCCTTGAAGTAATACCCCGAAAGTCTTCCGCTGACATGTTAAGTCTTCCTCTGTTATTAAACGACTTTTGGGGGTGTTACAGATTATGTTATTTGCTTAAGTTACTATTGTCAGAAGTCCCTCGATCATGAACCTTAATCACCTGAAGGGTGAACGTAAATAATTGTGGATAGTACTATTAGTGATTGACAATCCTCGTTTGGTTGTTGGAGAAAACAGCAGGCGCACTTTATTGTTCTTATAAATAGGTTATTGACAAATACCTATCTTTGGGGGCCTATTACTTACCATCATAATTCACATTTATGATTGGTTGTTAATCGTTGAGTATCATGAGCTTAAGGCAATAACAGGAACATTGATTTTTAACATATTGATTGTATGTGATTACAATACATTCTTAACTTGTGATTCAAACTCTTAAACTCAAACCTATGAATATCACTCAACTTTATGTTGACTTTAGCATGTTTATCTCAGGTAACTAAACAAGACGGATCTGGATGGCACAGAGTGGGCAAAAGCATGACAAGAACCATAATAAACTACTTATTTTCCTTTAGAATAAAACACGTTCTTAACTTAATAATGTCTTGTATCCCAGATATTTGGTATTTTGAAATAAATTAAACTTTAATACTTCACTTTGTGTTGTCTACTATGATTATGACAAAGATCTTTGAAGTAATACCCCGAAAGTCTTCCGCTGACATGTTAAGTCTTCCGCTGTTATTAAACGACTTTTGGGGGTGTTACACACGTTAACTTGTATCCATACATTTCCGTGGTCTAGATTATGTTTGAAATCCCGGAGTTGTTCGTCTTTTAAGTAAACTTGACGGCGATCAAACTTCACCTCAGTTAATCGTCTGGTTTCAGAAATCTCGAATTGTCTTGTACAAACAACATTAAGATTGTGATTCTTAATACCTTTGGTCCTTAGGGTGTAGGTTGCCATTTCAGGGGAAGCCCGAATGTGACCCTTGTGCAAGAAGCTAGTTCTAAGGGATATTATTGCTGGTTCGAGTGATACGCTGCCGTTATTTATTTTGATTTTGGCAGACATATACTCTATGCCAGTATCTTTTAAGTAAATATCGCTAAAACCTAATATTATAGTTGGTACTGTAAATCTATAATACATAAAAAAACGGAGCAACCAAGAAACACGATTGTCAATATAATTTTTAACCTAGTTTGATTTTCTTCTCGTAGGCGGTCGTTGATGATCCTTTCAACGTCGTCGTTATTCCTTGGGACGTCTTGTACTCGCTGTACCAAAAGAAATAGGATTAGTATGTAGATATTAGTTGATCGATAACAACAATCCAGAGGTTGATTTCATTTAAAGGGCAATTATACATTCAAAACTTAGTTGTGTCAAATCTAATTTACAATAGAAAATTTTCAAATGTAATAATATACTTCCACACTCAAAACAAATGCAAGATTATTATTTAAAGTTATGTGTAGACCGTTTTATTAGAAAAAGTACGGAGTAGCTTTTATAATGAGCAAGTTTTTAAGTTTGAAAAAATAATTCATGAAAAAGATACGACTTCGTCGTGATTATCTATCTTGACTGATCATCTATGTTTACCTCGATAAGTTCGGTTACAGTTGGGGTTGATATTTTACACAGGTTAAATTTTAACACACTGCCACGTTAGCGTCACATTAGCTTTAACCTTTTCATTTTAACTCACAAAAAAACACCACCCACAATCATAAATCAACTTTAACTAAACTATTTTCAAATTCAACCTTAAACTAAAATACAAATTAAAACAAATTACATTTTTATTTAAACAAATAACTAAAAATAAAAATGTTATTTACTTAAAAAAAACTGTATAGACCACAAGGACTAAAATGTAAATACAGAAAACCATAAGGAACAAAAAAAAGAAAAAATCAACTCTTTTTTCTACATCTCGACACACAGTGAAAAAATACACACACACTGAAAAACACACACACGCCAAAACACTCACTGAAAACATACACGCGCACACACCAAAACCTATTAAAAAAAACTAAACAAAAAAAAATAGAGAGAGAGAGAGAGAGAGAGAGAGAGAGAGAGAACCTCCACGCAGCGTTAGAGCATACACGCAGAGTTAAGCTTTCACGTTCACGCCGATGCATGCAACGGCTAAAGCGCGTTAAGGAAGGGTTAACGCCGGTGGGGCGTTAGGGATGCGAGAGCTCTAAGAGGAGATAAAAGATATTTACGTGCCATTCTTTTAAAAATTACATTTTTTTAAAATAAAAAACGAACCATTGTGCTCTTTTGAGAAATAAAAAGCTTACGTTATCATCATCAGCTGATCGAGGTATGCATGATATCATTGAGCTTATTTTCTCAACGAACCACCAAAAAATCGTAAGAACAATCTTCATATTCATTTTATTAACTTATATACGATTGACGTGTGATGCGGTGATAGGAAATGGTATGCAATGTTTAACCAAACTCGATCACAACTTTATATATATATATATATATATATATATATATATATATATATATATATATATATATATATATATATATATATATATATAGATAGATATGTGTTCATGTGGTGACCATGCTTAAGATAGGAACAATAGGAACCAATCATGTTTTGCCAAGTGTCTTTTTCATTGAAAAGAAAATCAGAAACAATATTTATATGTTTAAGGGTATTATAGTCTTCTTAATATTTTTCATACGCTGATTCTTAACCATCAATCCCACGTTAATAGCCTTAATTATTAATATACGTTATTTTTTCTCATCATTTACCAAATTCACCATCTTCATCATTTATCACACATCCAACCTGAAGCATTTCAATAAAATTGCCTTCATTCTTATTCACAGCAAACATCGTGATTTATAGTGTTATGTATACCACAACCGAGCCTGAATTCATGCAAGGTATTCCCCTATTTTTAATATATATATTTTTTTCTGTTTTCATTGTTCCTATCGTATGGATTCTAGTATTTATGGATGTTATGGAGTAAAATATTCTAATGTAAATGAGATAAAACCATATTGTAAGCTTTTGAATAACATGATAAAGATTCAGTCGTTATTATGTGTGTCACTATGAATATTGATAAAATTTGCCTAATGTAAACGAGATTATTTTCCTAAAGATTTAGTCGTTATTATGTGTGTTACTATGTTTATTGATACTATTTTCCTAATGTAAATGAGATTAAGTTCCTAAAGATTTAGTCGTTATTATGTATTAATTAATTCATTATGTTGTTTTTAACAGGTGAGGCATCAACTCCACAATCAGATAATATTGTGGAAAACCAAAATGAAGGCGATGCTCAAAGTGTTCCACAAGTCGGGAGTTACCAGCCAACATCGCCAGGCAGCAAGTTTTGGATTCCCAAAGCTAAGAAAAAACCTGTGGAGGGAACCGAGTTTGATTCACTTGAACAAGCTCTAGAGTTTTATAAAGAATATGCAAGGGAAGCTGGTTTCGAAGTTAGGAAGGGTGGGCAGAAAAACCGGAAAAAAAATGATAATCCTACAGTGAAATACTTTGTTTGTTCTAGAGAAGGATTGAAACCACCGCCCAAGAATGATAAGTCAAGTTCTAGTAACTCACAAACTGATAACACAGAAGTTGTAACCAAGGTAATTAAAAGGAGGAAACGAGGATCACAACGTTGTGGATGTAAAGCTCAATTACGTCTTAGGAAGAAAGAAGGAAATAAGTATTATGTCCACACCTTTTTTGAGAAACATAATCACAGTTTGGTTCATGAAAATGATTACAAGTATCTTCGGGCTGCGAGGAAACTTAGTTTCCCTAAACAACAGTTGTTACATCAGTTGTCGAATGCTAACCTTGGTCCAACAAGAGCTTGGAAAGTAATGATACAAATGTATGGCGGGTTTGAGAATATCAGTGCTACAGATGTTGAGTGCAGGAATTATAGGCGTGGTTTAAATGAATTTATTGGTGAGCGGGATGCGCAAATGGTTGTCGAGAAGCTTTTGAGTAGACAAGAATATTTCGATGATTTTTCTGTTGAATTCAAGCAAAACAAGAATGATAAAACCTTGATAGGTTTGTTCTGGGCAGACGCACAAGCAAAACGGAACTATGCTGCCTTTGGTGATGTGGTCTCGTTTGATGCAACCTTTAGGTCAAACAGGTATATTATTCTACACATACTGTCTTGCACAATATTAGTTTCATTTTAATGTATTCTTGCATTCCACAATGTTACCATATCATTTTGGTTTGTTTGAGAATCTGATAATTACAACATGGTTCAACTAATAAGTATGTTCATGTAGGTACAACATGATTTTGGTTCCTTTTACGGGCATAGATAATCACAACCGATGCATTCTTTTTGGTGCTGCATTACTAGCAAGCGAATCAGCCAAGAGGTATACTTGGCTGTTAAAAAGGTTTAAAAAAAATTTTGGTCATGCGCCTAATGTAGTTGTGACTGACCAAGACCCTGCCACGAAGATTGCCATCGAAAAAATATTCCCTGAGTCAAGGCATCGCCTTTGTATGTGGCATATAATGCAGAAACTCACCGGAAAGGTAGTATTACAATATTTATATTACTTCATTTACTGCCATTGGTTGTAGGTCGGCCATTTTTTATTTAATAGCCGCTAATCATTTATATGAATTCATTTACTACCATTGGTTGTAGGTCGGCCCTGATTTATGTAGCGACACCAATTTCAAGCAACGCTTGTGTGATATAGTTTGGACTGACCAAATCGGCCTCGAGGTGTTTGATTCTGAATGGAAATGTATCATTGACGACTTCAATTTGAGTGAACACAAATGGTTGAGCGATATGTTTGAAATGCGGACTAAATGGATACCTGCATATTTCTGTCATGAACCCATGTCTGGGCTTATGCGGACGACATCTAGGTCCGAGATTGAAAACCATTTTCTTGGGCAGATTACTAACCCTAACTTGAGTTTGGTTGAATTCCTAAGCCATTATGATACCGCAATTGATTCTCAGCGATACATATATGGAAAGAATACACATAAATCAAACTACACAACTCCTGATTTGAAAACTCATTTGCAAGTTGAAAAAGAAGCTGCTGAATTGTACACCATCACACTTTTTTATGATGTTCAGGATGAGATTTGGTCATCGTTGTACCATTGTCGTTCATTGAGTGTACAACAGTCTGATACATTTTCTACTTTCTTGATTCGTGACACAGATGCCGATTACAGAATTAAGGATTCATGGGTTGAAGCCAAGTATGAGGTAAGAATAAACATCTAACACCTTTAATGTTTTCCTTTATCATTATATTATTAACTGCTTATTTTACTAATTACTTAAATGTCTCTTTAAATGTATTCACCAGGTTAAGTACGTACCTTCAGAATGTTTGGTGCAGTGCAGTTGCTTAAGGTACGAGTGTTATGGCTTATTGTGTCGACACGTTTTTTACGTGCTGCGTATGAACAAGGTGTTCCACTTTCCAAAACATTACATGCACTCTAGATGGTCAAAGCACGCAATGTGTCACATGTCTTTGGATAAGACTAAAGCCGTTATCAAATTCAGACCGCGCTGTTGATGAAGCACTTAGACACATTTACACCAATGTTGAAGAATCTATTAGTCATTTGGTCGGTGACATAGAAAAGCTTCACATATACATGGACGACCAAACAGCCTTGATGCAAAAAGCTAAACTTGAGGTTCCTAACCCGCCTAAGATGAACACGAATGAACAATATGCAAAAACGCTTGGTGTAACCGAACCTGAAGAGGTGACTATTTTTCCACCTACTGATATCAATAATAAAGGTCATGTGATTCGAACAAGGCGCAAATCAAAGAGCGAAATTGCAATGGCGCTAGGCGACAAGCCTAAGAGAATGTGCAAGACTTGTGGCAAGTTCGCTAGGCATGATTCTAGGAATTGTCCTACAAAGAAGAAAGGGAAGAAAGGAATACAAGACCAGGACGTGGATCAAGACATGCACAATGACATGGATATCTACGATAGCGAGTAGAATATGTCGGTTTTTTTTTTTTTTTTACTTATTTTCATATGCATTTTTAACAATTGAATCCATTCTTGTTATGTCAAACTTAAGTTTACGAATTTTATTTTAATTAGTTTTCAATATGTTATTGGAGCAGTAGTTTTTTTTCATACTTACATCACATTGCTTAATGTGAAATTAGATATGTATCAGTTGCACAACATGTCACTAGCATCTATCTTGTATTGCAGTATGTCAATTGATTTTCAGTTTTATCTGTGTTTGGTTAAGTGTCAACACCTATTCATATAACTGATTTGCAACTATATGGGTGTGTAAGTCAGTGTATCATATTCAATATGCAATTGTTCTGATATTCTAACCACTAAGTATTGAATTTGTAGTGTATCAGCAACTTTTTTTCTTATGTCATGGCTGTTTGGGTCGTCCATGTATATTCTTTTTTCATTTTTATGGGTGTTTGGGTCAGAATCCAAATTCTTGATTTTCTGTCATAATGTGCTGATTTTTTGGGTTTAATGGGTGTGATATTATTGGATATCATGGAATTGGTGATATTTGATTTTTAATATATACCTTGATTTCTTCAAATCAAATCTCATTTTAATAGCTAATATCTCTATTTTATATGAAAACTATCTTATAAATAACATATATCAGTTGCATACCCATTCATCACAACATACATACTCATGACTATCACATTCAGTAATCCTTTTGGCCAAGGTAATATTATAAGCTTGATGTGTATTCACTAACATAGTTCATGATCCTATTTATCTATTGTAAAAAACCGATTTTTTATGTTTTTTATTTTTGCTAATATAATTTTTATAAATGTATCACAGTATTTGAAGAGGATACCAATTTAGCTGACAAACCAATGAGGCTGTGCAAAGTTTGTGGCAAATATGCATATCATGATGCACGTAACTGCCCATTAAAAAGAAAGTCCATAGACGAGTTGGTGCTGCAGGACGTCATCAAGAATCTGGAAAAGTACTATAGTACTTAGTATTTCAGTTGTTTACGTATCTCGTACTATTTAAGCTTTTTAAGTCCTGAGTCATGAGTGTTGAAGATTAGTTATGTAATGCGTTCCATGTTTTTCCTTTAAGTCATGTTATATTCATAAGTTTGAATCTAATGAAATGTAATGCATTTCATGGTTTTTCAACCATCATTTGTTGTTAGTTTACTTTAGTAACTCCATATATTTTAAGTCATCATTCGATTTTTCGACCATGTACCATTCAATCGAATTCCTGCTAATATTGTTCGGTTCATAGGTTGTTCATGCTTCATATATTGGTTCTTAATGATTTAGTTTTTTTACTCATTCGTGTAACATTGCAAACTGTTAAACTAGAATAGTTTCAATTGTATGCATCAGAATAGAAGTTTTACTTTTTGTGGATGTAGAAGTACTACGACTTCGGCACATAGAAGCTGATAACACATAACTAAATAACCCATACTCTTAACCCAAGATGATAACTTCAGTTTGTTATTCATATAGCATAACGAAACCACAAATTCAACATCAAAGAACTTGATGTCTTAACATAAATACACAAACATTTAACTAGAAACATAAAAGTACTAGATGTCTTAACTTTTAACTAGAAACCAAACGCATTATATAGACACCGCCTATATGCTGCTTATTCCTATTCTGATCCAACACAACTCTGACAGTGCATCACTTGCCCATCATCTCCACGACACGCTTTTTGATCTTTTTAAATGCATCAACCTCCAAACGCTCTTTTTCTTCTGGTGGTAACCTTCTGAATGCTTCTGTCTCGATTTCAAACTGTTTTTTCAACTTGTTGCAATCTGCCAGAAGAATCTTGGCTGCATACTTAATACGCAAGTCCCTTAGTTCTTTTATCTGTTGTTTACCCTCTTTACATAGTCCACAACGGTCCCCATAACATTCGCCCTTGTAGGTTTCCATGTGGCGCATCACAAAAACACCACAGTCTACAAAGTTGTTGCGAGTCCTGCATCCCAGATTCATTATCCTTATCTCATCATCAAGCAATTCATTATGCTTAGGATGGTTCTCGTGCAACAAGTAATCATTAAACAATAGGACCTGTTAACAAAACCAACAATACACAATGCATCAATATTGAAACTATTACATTTATTAGTATTCCCCTAATTTCCCTTTCCCATTCCCAGTTTGGACCAAGCAAACCCTTAGCGTAAAATCACGCATCAGTAGAAAGCAAATACTAAGCCAATGCATCAGCCACCAAACCTGATCATTAAGTAAATATTAACATAATACGTACCATTACTTCAGGTAGTGTACCATATATTTCCCTGACATCTTTAGTTGATGAGAATATGTTATCAAAGATCTGAACAAGGTGATCCTTCATATTCATGCATATAAGAATAAAATGATGCCCTCTAATGATCGGGAAAAAACTTGTGACCAAGAAAACCGGTTCTAGATATTAACACATTAAATAGTGCATCATGTGTTAAAAAAAACAACTTATGCCAGTCAGACTTACCATATCCACGTATTCTAGGGTCGAGTATATACTACGCATCACTATATCTTTCATGTTCTCGCTAAACTTCGCCGATGCATCATCATACTTCCATTTAGACATCTCACTTGTCTGTTTTCATGTAACATTCCTTATCAGCACAGAGTAACACAAATTATACTAAGTAACACAAATTATACCACACAACTATACTTACCAGCACCGCCGTGTGACAGAAAAATCTTGTCGGTGAGTGCTTATTCCGGGAATCCTCTGCATCGTTTAGAACTTCTGTGAACATGTCTATAACTCCACTTCCTATATCAATTCCCGGGTACAAGCTTTCCAGTACACTCCTAGGTCCGTCAACGTAGCTTGTCTTGAATACAACATCACTGTCACGAACTCACGATACACTTATTAAACAAACATCAAATACATTTATTTAGTAAATTTATTATCCATATAAAGGTAAATGATACATGAGAACTTACGTTTCTGGAAACCTAGCAGAGAACAAGCAATCTGTTACTCTTTTCTCATGTGGACATACGGGAGTTATCAACGACACTTCCCTTACTACATATGGAGACCTTAAGATTTCAGGACGTATTTTACGTCTTTTGGCCATAGCATCGAGACGGTTAGCATGTAAAACATTCAGCGGCTGAGCTTCTATATATGCATGTACTATTGCCTTGCTTTCATTTTGGATGCTCTCTCTCCCAAACCTTGTCATATGGTTTGCAGTATTGCAGTCCTGTTCACCCACCATTGTTTCATGAACTGGTGTTCTAAACTCATCCACAACAGTCGGCTCTTGTGACTGGTAATTTCGCATACTATCCAGCAACCCTTCTACTTCTTCCATAGGTGTGTCATCATTTGAACCACCAACCACTTTCCCTTGTGTAGCGGGTGGTTGAGTAACATTCAAATCAAGTTCTTCACCCTCATCAAAATTTAATCTTGTTGGAATTTGCCCATTTTTCCTATGCCATTCATCCCACACTTTATCTGATAATTCTCCATATCCTGTAGGCGTTCCATACACTTGAGTAAATGGAAATGGTTTTTCACCATTTTCCAGTGAATGGAAGCTATAGCTTTCATAATCATTTTGTTCTTTTTCATCTATTGGTTCCTGAGAGTAATTACGACCTGCAAACAACGCATATATATATATATATATATATATATATATATATATATATATATATATATATATACACACACACACACACACACGAAATGCTCATGATATATAACATAGTGTAGGGGTGAGTATTAGACGATTTGGGGCGGTTTTTGGCTGAAACCAAACCCCGAACAAAAAAATCGGTTTTAAGTTTTTTTTTTTAAAACCAGACCCCGCACCAAAAGTTCGGTTTAGTTTGTGGTTTTTTGCGGGTTGGTTTTCGGATATCCGAAATTTTAAGTTTTTTAAATTCGAATATTCGAAATTTTGGATAACATTTTTATATATCAAAATATCCAAATATCTATAATTTTCGAAATTTTTTTACATGAATTCCAAAACTGATATTTCATAAAACACAACGTTTCAAAAAAAATTGAACAATTTTTAGGATATCTGAATACGGTTAACTTATATTATCATCCGCAACTGATCGAGGTATGCATGATATCACTGAGCTTATTCTCTCGACGAACCACCAAAAGATCGTCAGAACCATCGTTGCCTTATTCATTTTTTTTTAAACCAAACGTACAACTTATGATGGGAAATGGCATGCAATATATGTTTAACCAGCTCTCAATTATTTATATACGATTATGTTCACAATACTTATGAGTATTGTTACGTGAGAAACTAGTTTATGTTATTTGTGGGTATAGTTATGACTTATGGGTATGGTATAGTTTTGGAAATATAACCATAAGTATTATTACTTGATAAACTAGTTTATGTTATTGTGAGATAAAGGATATTTATGGGTATTTTGACACTTGTTATCATTTTAAATGTTTAAAAAGTTTTGATTGTTATGACTGATATACCCTTAACTTCTATCTTCCTACTGTAATATTCAGGATCAACAGTTTCCCTCTTAAATTCGTAACTACGTCATCTACATCACTCTCCATTTCTATCCCCACAATACGTACGTTAACAGTTAATATACAATCAAAAGAATTCACCTATTTCTTTATTTACAGAAACTTAATATATATTATTTGTAATGAGAGAACTAGTATATTGTACTAGTAGATATTTCAAACACCATTTCATAAAATTAATGTTGTAGTGTAAAAAAAATATAAAAGGGAAACAATTTAACAAAAAAAGGACCAAAATGTATACGGTGTGTAATTTTATCAATTACTATCTTGTTGGTCTTTTGGTACCACAAAAGCTAAAAATTCAATAGAACAATAATTTTAGTTTGTCTCAAGTGAACTTAAACAGGAATTTGCGGTTCTTGTGGCTTAATCAAATTGTGTGAAAGCAGATGATGATTTTAAGAAAAATCATAAGAAAAAAACTTACATTATCATCTGCAGCTGGTCGAGGTATGCATGATATGACAGAGCTTATTCTCTCGACGAACCACCAAAAGATCGTCAGAACCATCGTTGCCTTATTCATTTTTTTTTTTTTTTTTTCTTTGCGATTGAAGTGATGATGGGAAGTGGTATGCATGCAACGTAGACACTGAAGATGTAACTTATATACGATTATCTTTTCGTTAGCGTATGGGTTTTATCAACTTGTAATAAGTTGAGTCTCATAACAAACATGCAAATGAAGCAAAATTCCCAAATAAAGCTACAAATAAAAATAAGAACATATGTCTAAAACAAGTCATGTTTACCAAAAAAATAACATCGCTGGTTGCAATCTAACAAGATTTACCAAAAAATGAAAGTCGTAACGAAGATACTTCAACTCTTTAAAAGTTTTAAATGACGTAATGTGGCATACATTGGTTGCAATTAAATGCATATAATTGTAGCAATGTGAGTTATAAATATAACATTTTCAAGATTATTAAAACTTTTCATGATCAAAATGATACAACTTTGGTTACTAGTTTTCTGCGTTCAAAATGATTACAACTTTTTCCACCACAAAAAGTACAATTAAGCTAGCTAACTAGTGGAATAATCACAATTTGGAGACAAAATACGTGCTTGTTGGGCTAGCATTTTAACCTCAACATTACAAACTATAGATAATCTTTTGCTCTTAACATGAAACACCCCAACCTTAAAGCTCAATGGAACATTAAATCCTAATGACAATTTAATAGGTGCATGAGACGTACACCATTTATGCTTTTTTGTATCACCTTAGGTAATGTCTTCCCTGAACCACTAACGAGTTTTAATTTCATATTCTCTAGACTATCACTATCTTGTTTATACGTTGGAAATTTCCCTTTTTCAATGAATCTATCTTTACCACCTTGTTCATATGATATAACCGCGCGACCATTGGTGTTTTCTGAACTTAGTATGAAGTCGAACTCACGTTGTTTGTGTTGTCACCTGCCATAGCCGTATACGGGGTGTGCGAGGTGTGCTACCGCACATGGTCTCAAATTTTTAAAGGCCTCAAAACGTATACCCCGTTATATATTTGAAGCCTCAAAATTCACTTCCAACGAAGATTATGAAAGCTACACACTTTTATGTTGTAAATATCTGTTACTACAACTTAAGATAAATCATCAAGATACCTTTTTTTTTTTTTTTTTTTTTTTTTTTTTTTTTTTTTTTTAAGTAGTTGATATAATATATTTTTGACCATCGTATGTACTTATCATATAAGATTTCTCACAGGGCCTCCGTTCCCTTAGCTACGACACTGTCACCTGCCTTTTGTGTTGGCATAGATGTGCCTAATGCGAAATGTTGGATCGTCTTTATCGGCTAAAGCTAAAATATTACGGTTATGAATGTAATAACAAGGTATAACATGAGAACCAAAACTAATGAGCAATGTAATGTGAAACATGACTTTTTTCAGGGACAGCAATGCGTCGTTGCTTAACAAATATCGTGTTCTCTTGTGGTGGGACTCGATAAATCTGGTCCTTTGGGACTTGGATCATATAGGTTTTTTCTTGTGTGCCTAGAAGATCTTCTTCCTCTTCTTCGTCGGAATTAGGCCTAATGTGGTTGGGATAGACATCACCGGTGGAAGAATACTCTCGCCCCTCCATCGTATATCGAGGAGCGGAGTAAGAAAGATACAAGATGTCGGGTTATTGTGCATCACCCCTTTGTGTTCATTCAACAAAAGATATATTTCTACTTCTACGTATAAATAACTATTAATCAACGCGACAAATTTCTCACGTTTATTTCATAATTTTTTCAAGTTAATAATTTCTCTTGTGATCCTAGTTCACAAATAATACATCCTCTCATATAGTTTCTAGTCAATAGTAATTTGGGTTGGAAGCCCAATTATTATTCTAGTTGGGGCAGCCAGGTTTTATACTTTTTGCCTTGACGAGGCCCAAATGCTAAGAATGTACATTCGGATTATATACCCAAAATAAAAACGAATTTTGCTATGAAGTTTATGTGGTTT